>JAECUM010000161.1:0-176807 GCA_016617855.1 Megalonaias nervosa | reverse complement strand
CAGACACTTCTTCCAAGGTTTGTACATCCTGGTTACATACAGCTATATTTCAGACACTTCTTCCAAGGTTTGTACATTCTGGTTACATAAAGCTATATTTCAGACACTTCTTCCAAGGTTTGTACATCCTGGTTACATAAAGCTATATTTCAGACACTTCTTCCAAGGTTTGTACATCCTGGTTACATAAAGCTATATTTCAGACACTTCTTCCAAGGTTTGTACATCCTGGTTACATAAAGCTATATTTCAGACACTTCTTCCAAGGCTTGTACATTCTGGTTACATAAAGCTATATTTCAGACACTTCTTCCAAGGCTTGTACATTCTGGTTACATAAAGCTATATTTCAGACACTTCTTCCAAGGTTTGTACATCCTGGTTACATAAAGCTATATTTCAGACACTTCTTCCAAGGTTTGTACATCCTGGTTACATAAAGCTATATTTCAGACACTTCTTCCAAGGCTTGTACATCCTGGTTACATAAAGCTATATTTCAGACACTTCTTCCAAGGTTTGTACATTTTGGTTACATAAAGCTATATTTCAGACACTTCTTCCAAGGTTTGTACATTCTGGTTACATAAAGCTATATTTCAGACACTTCTTCCAAGGTTTGTACATCCTGGTTACATAAAGCTATATTTCAGACACTTCTTCCAAGGTTTGTACATTCTGGTTACGTAAAGCTATATTTCAGACACTTCTTCCAAGGCTTGTACATTTTGGTTACATAAAGCTATATTTCAGACACTTCTTCCAAGGCTTGTACATTCTGGTTACATAAAGCTATATTTCAGACACTTCTTCCAAGGTTTGTACATTCTGGTTACATAAAGCTATATTTCAGACACTTCTTCCAAGGTTTGTACATTCTGGTTACGTAAAGCTATATTTCAGACACTTCTTCATTGTACACATCACACAACTTCATGCTTTCTGAAAGTCTTATTAATTCCATAGTAGTTGTTGTTGTTGTTGTTGTTATAGGGTTTAACACCATTTTTCAGCACAAGATAGGCTATACATGGCGGCCAGTATTAATGGTGGAGGAAGAACCCTGGAAAATCCCGGGAAGAACCACCGACCCACAAGAAGCTACTGGCAGGCTTTCTCATGTACCCACGTTAGCCGAGCCTGGACTCGAACTCACGCAGACAGAGGTGAGATGGCAGTGATGAGTAACGGTCAGCGCTTTAGACCACTCGGCCACTCGGGGCCCCTCCATAGTAGTAGTTAGATATTTATGTAGTCACTGTTTGCACTTGACATATTCAAGTGGTTAGCCCAGTTTGCATTATAATATATTCTCATTTTGGCTGTTTATAAATAGAAATGTTGCTGGATGTGGGCTTCAGAATTCTTAATGCCATCATTGTGCATATTAGAGAAAGCATGCAAAGCAAATTTTTACAGACTTGTAAAATACATTCAGGACTTTGACACTGTAAGTAATTTTGTTTCAGGTACTAAGATGCTTAGAATCATGAGTAGGAAACCTTTGATGCATCTGAACACAGTAGAGACTTGTATGCTACTAAGCACATGTTTAAAACAATCCAGTTATCTACCCTTAGAACAATCCAGTTATCTACCCCTAGAACAATCCAGTTATCTACCCTAATTAACCATACAATATTGATTCCATTTTGACAGGTGCTTACTGCACAGTGATTGGAAAGAAGCTGTTGAGCTTATCCTCAAACCCAGGCCACATGGTAGGTGTTCATAAAATCAGAATATCATTATAATATGGACAAAATTGAAATGCTTTGTATGGATAGACCATTTTCAGATATTAATGTGGAGGTTCCATAATCTACCTTCTAACCATGCATTTGCAAATCCTGCCATGTTGATTGTAACCCCTAGCTAAAATGATCATTCTTAAATGAATATCATGATTGATGTACATATGTACTTGTATTCACTAAACTACCCAGTCATTGAGTCACAAAGCTGAATCAATCTGCCTTTTATCTGGGTCATATATTAATCATTATATATTCACACATGGAGTGCTGTATTTCTCAAACATAGAGACAACATGATGGTTGTGTATCTGGGTTGTTTCTCTTTACAACTTCAAAATTATATTCTTATAGCATTATTATCTTTCATCCAGGTTTTCACAACAATTTCAAAACCCACTGAACATTTATGTGTAATAAAGTGGTAAAATTGGATAAAGTAATACTTTGATTTCAAAGAAAAAGCTAATGAGTTTGTATGGTTTTCTTTACTGTGACAGTTTTAAAATTATAACACTTTCCTCAGTTTAAATAAATATATGTTTAAAATTGCTTTATTACTACTCATTCTGAACAGATGGTTATATTGTCATGGGATTTTCACCAGAAAAATTCTTAAGGTGTCCAGTTGGTCATAGGTGAAATGATGGACTCTTATCTTGAAAATGTGGTTATTGCTGCTTCTTCTGAATGGATTTTAATACTGACACCAAATGACTTCTTTTGATATCCAGTAGGTCAAAATTGAAAATGATGCCGATCATGTATCCAATATGGCTGCCACATTGGCCATCTTGAAAATCTTGTAATTGCTCAAGAATATCAGAGATGTCTTAAACAATTAAAAAATAAGAAATGGTCTTACCTTGGATTCTGTAAATTTCTTTTTGGTATGTAAAGTATCAGTTGTTCTGAGGGACTTTTTGTTTAAAATAAGAACCATTACATCATATAATCAACTGCACTTAAATAGAAAGTTGGTAGATTCAGACCACTGTTGTCAATTTAGTTGTATGGCAGTCTCAAAATAAAGAAATAGGAGCTTAATACTTTTGATATAATATCAGTGTTGAATTTTTAATTGCTTTCAGTTTTATCAGTGCTTTCGACTTCAACAGAGATTCATATAATATAATTGTTGATTTTAATTTTTCTGATGCTTATACATGTTTTTGACTTCTGTAGATATTCTGTCTGTGTACTTGGATGAATTTGATTTTCATTTCATTTGGCAAGACAGTTTTATCCTTTGTCAGCATTCTGCCAGACTTTAAATTACCTTAAAGGTAGATTTCAAAAGCTACCCAGCTTTGTAGTCATCCTTTTTGAAGAAATGGTATAAAGCACCCTATTTTGATTGTTCGGAGAGTTAACACTAACCTCAATCTACATGGGTTATGTATTTGGCTCTATTAATGACCTTTACTGTAACGGAAGGTGGACATTTGAGAAAGTAGTCATATATAAAGACCTTATTTACACAAAAATGGTCTCAGATTTTACCTGTTTGATATATTTCTTTTATGATCTCCCATTTTTGGATTAATCTAGTCTGTACTATATAGGACTAGATAATATGGTTGGTTTCTGTCTTTTCTAGAGGATGAGGAAGTGAGCAACGCTCGTAAAATTTGGTGGGATACAAAAGATGCCAGAGAGGCCCTTAAATATCTGCCTCAGCGATGTAATATTGAAAGAACTTTACTGCAGGCACTGCAGGACCATGAAGGAAGAGATTACTTTGGTGTTTTCAATCGTGTATGTCAATACTACAGTGTTTAAAAAATATCTTGGAGAATCATCTAGTACCATGAAATATACGTCATATCAAAAACACCTATAGCCTTAGTGAGGAATACTTGCATATTATGATCATATGATCTATATATAGCCTTTCAACATTATAGTCCTAAATACAGTCCCTCTTACCTTTCTACAGCAGAGGGAGCTGGGTTAAAGGGACGTTGGTTCAAGAAACTTTTGCTGTAGGATATTTTCTACTTGAAACTACCTCATTGGAAACAATAGACTCTATTTATTCTGTTCATCGAAAATCAAGTATTTTTGCCATTAAATAATGTTCTTAGAAACTTGAATTTTCGCAGCAAGAATTTGCTTGCCATTATGATGTTCAATTCATTTCAGTGTGCAGATTTTGAAAGCATTGCAGATGCAGTTGGCAAACCTTGATGGTACTGTTGGCAGACTTCTTTTGACAAATGTTAGCTAGAAATAAAATTACATTGTTTGACTTGAAGAAAACTGCATCTTAAGTGAAGGTCTTGATAGAGTG
Source organism: Megalonaias nervosa (assembly GCA_016617855.1). Lineage (NCBI taxonomy): Eukaryota > Metazoa > Mollusca > Bivalvia > Unionida > Unionidae > Megalonaias > Megalonaias nervosa. The sequence goes on along the minus strand of JAECUM010000161.1, from coordinate 172,760 downwards.
TTATTTTGTGGTTCCCTGAACTGTGAAAACATGTTCTGTGTTTATAATTTAATGGTCAAGATTTTGCATGCTAATAACTACTATAAAGTCATTTAGTGTGTTCTGTGGTTTTGACTGCCATGTAAGAATAATGATTAATATTGTGTTTCTACAGCTCACTAGAAACACTCGACTGATGTATATCCACAGCTACCAGAGCTATGTATGGAACAGAATGGCATCACGTAGACTGCATACATTTGGTCACAAATTGGTGGCAGGGGATCTGGTGTTGAGAGGTTGTGACACCAAAGCAGCAGGTGAATTTCTCATGGTTTAGGATTCCAAATTTTTATCAATTTCTTGGCTTGGGTAGAATTGCATAAACTGTATGGCAATGTAGAAGTTACATAAAAAATTACTGTTGCACAGCAATTTGTCACAATGAATGATACATAGTTTTGTTATCTGATGAAATTGTTTGTGTTTCTGAAACATGTCTCTATTCATCCACTGTCAGTCTTGTCTGACACTAATTGCATGCACCAAATTTTTAAAATTATTTTATGATTTTTGTATTTTACATTGTGGATTAATGTAGACTGTACAGGTTTTTCACATGCATAATTTTTTGCTTTTAATGAACATTGTTAATTATTCTCCATTCTATTTTTAAGATAAACCCACCACATGTACAACAATTTTCAAAACCATAATTGTTGACCTGTGATATTGTTTCATGAAAAGATCATTGGAAGTTATATTCCATTGCAATTGCACCATTACCTTAGTCCACTTGTTTCATTTATTTTGAAGGTGGAATTGGGCTGCAGGGGGACTAAGAAATGATGGGAGTTGTATTTAGAACCCCTTGAACATCAAATTTAAAAAATCAACTTTTTGTAAATAACCTTACAAATTGTAACTTCCTGATCTGTCTTAAGTTTTAGAAAACTAGAGAGAGGGGAACCATTTATTGTCTCATACCAATGTTGGTGGGGTTTTTGTTTCATAGACTCCAAACATCACATTTTCCAGGATATGGCAGTTAGTTTCTTCAGGAATATTAAAACACAATCAGATAAGGGTTGAAAGATAGTATTTTAGGATCAAGAAAAAAAGCAATACCAGTTTTGTATTTTCTTTCATGAGTTAGCAGATAAAAAAATCTCCACATTTACGGTGTCATTTTATGGTGGTGGTTACAGCATCAACAATGTTATGATTTTGATATTATGTTTTTGAAAGTCATAGCAAATTCAAAATACTGTACAAATGTGTTTATTACATTGAAAATGGTAAAGTTCACAAAGTATTTATTATGAATGCAAATTTTCTTTACATGCTGATAAAATCTTTATTTTTAACATGAAATGTGTTAGAAAAATCAATGCCATCTTTAGCATAATGATATAACTTGGGGTCATTGAGTTCACTCTGGTGTGATAGGTATGTCTTGCATATCTTATATCATTATACTTAAGAAGAGCTTTTAAATAGGTTGATAGGTTTAACATTTAAATCTATCAGCATTTAATGTCTGCATAATAAAAAAGAAAATGTAGTTTCACTGCTTAAATCAGCTTATAATTTCCACTCTTTTTGCTGAACATTAGACTGTAATGTGACTGCATATTGTTTCTATTTACTTCTATCTTGTTTGTTCTTACCGACCACTCTTCATGATGAGTGCATGAAAAGATTTCTGGAAACATGACATGCAGAGCTCTTAATAAGATTTTGATAAATTGAGTATTTTGCTACCTGGTATAGAACCAATTGCATTTTTTTAAATTTTGCTGGGTATTGAATGCAAAACAAAAACACACAATATAGGACTAGGTCTTAATCATCAAGACATTAATTGTTCCTTTTAGAATGTATGAAGCAGCTTAGTGACCAATACTAATTCATGGCTAGTTCTACTATATAGCCTTATTTGAGTGAATATTCTAATGTGAACAAGTACTATCATTTAAACCATAACAAATTAATCAAGAAATTGTCCCTGCAGCATAGTTTGTATTGATCAAATGTGCTATTAAAAAATGGATTATGTTAAATAAGAGCAATACACTTTTGGATCAAGTACGTAAAATTTAATTGTTTTGCATAATTTCAACACATTTGAAACAAACATTTTTTGCTTTTTGGTTAGTTTTTTGGCATTAAATATGCAATCATGTTGCATATTCAGAGCTCTGTTACCTTGTTTGATACTAGATAGAGTCATATAGTAGACTGGTGTCAGAATTGGATAATTTTAAATGTAATACCATGTGTTGAAAACTGAGAGATCATTTTGCTCTGAACAGATGTTGAGGTGGAGATGTTGGACAATCCAAGACAAATCCCTGAGATCATTACAGACAGTAATATAAGTCAGTTTGATATCCATGATGTGGTGTTACCTCTGCCAGGATATGATGTAATATATCCACAAAATGAAGGTGAGATTAAGTGTAGGTATAGTTACAAAACTATAAATTGCATTATGTCAGGTGTATTACCATATATACTCAATTATGAGTCCAACTGCAGACTGTGCAGACTCAGATATGCTGTCATATAATGCACCAGCAGATCTGGGTTCTGTGCAGTTTGTTTGGAGTAATCAGTAGAACAGATAGCATAGACCTTGATCTGTATGCACATTATGCTATGGCAGATCAGGATATGTGTTGTTTGCAGTTTGATGTTACTTGTGAGTATTTTATATATATATATATACGTGAATGAATGAAAAGATAAGTAATGGATAGCAGTTAAAGTACAGTTCCCAAGAAAAGGATATTAAGGTAGTGTACTTTATATCGAAGCTCAGAATGACATGATCATTATAATATTATTAATATGATGTCACTTTCTGTCTAAATCTGTTGTAGTGCTATTAACTCAGGGAGGGGTTAAACATGAAATAACATGTTTGTGACTTCTGTCTCTGGTTAAATTATAATGATAAAGAGAAAATCATTATACATTTGTAATAATTTTATTAATTTGTCCTGTGAAAAAAATGTTAAAACTCAATGAAAATAATGTGGACTTTTTTAATATCTTTTGCAATCCATGTACAGCTGTAAATTTCCTGTGCATTCTTAAATCTTAAAGAAAAATTCAATCTGAATAATTGTATCATACTAAAATAACTCAGTTGCCATCAAAGTTCTTTGTGTATTGGATAAGAGCAGTCTTTGCACTTCAGTTTTGTGCAAATCTGATGAAGTTTTAAGTACTCTTTCAGCCATTTTATGGTCCGTTAGTGATAGGGTACTTTTTCCAATGCTTTGATACGTAATGACTTTTACTTGAGAATAGATATTAGCCAAGTGTAGTCCAAGAAAATGTACACCAACCTATACATTTTAAAATGAGTTTGGACATTTATGTAACAGTATCAATTTTTGACAAATTTTAATACTTCATCATTGCACAAGTTACATCATTGGAGTGTGAAATACTGTCAATCAACACTAAGTCTGTAAAAAAGTGTAACAGGTCAGGCCTTAATGTCAAACTTGAGCAAGTTTGATTTTGTGTTGTACCATATCAGGTCACTAAGACATCATACAATGAATATTCCCTTTCAGTGACTATAACATGCAGTGAATATTCTTTTTCAGTGACTATAACATGCAATGAATATTCCCTTTCATTGTAACATGCAACAAAATATTCCCTTTCAGTGCATGTAACATGTTTTTCAAGTGGTTATCAACCTTATCATAAAATTGTACCAGCTATTATGTCACACTTACAATATTACAATATTCTGCATGTTGATTTGATGTAGCCTTATATCAGGTTTCCGTGTGTGTCAATGAAAACATGGAAAGTAATTAGAGGTGGCAAAGATATTCTTCATTTATATATGTTAAACACCAGTATCCAGTCAGTGGTATGATGTTAAACACCAATTTGCAGATGATATTTAACACCAGTATGCAGTCAGTGGTATGTTGTTTAACAACAGTATGCAGTTAATGGTTTGATGTTAAACTAATTTGCAGTCACTGGTATAATGTTAAACACCATTTTGGAGTTAATGCTACATGCTAAACACCTGTTGGCAGTTAATGGAATGATGTTAAACAACAGTATGCAGTCAGTGGTACAGTGTTAAATACCAGTTTACAGTTAATGGTGTGAGATACTACCAAATAGCCACACATGAATGTCAGTATGAGACATATGATCCAATTAAGTCGTGTAATAATTTTTGAGGAAACTATCAAGGAGACAAGGTGAAGTGCTCCACCTCTTAGATGTGGAATTGATGTCGTTTTTACAGGCAAAATGGATTTATTGTCCACAGTTGTGTGGAAAAATCAAGGGGACTGTTGTGATTGGCCCACTTATCTGTCAAGATAAGTCCTCATTGATTTAGTTGAAAACCCACATGAGCATATTTTTTGCTAGTTCTTCCCTGTGCTTCTTTCCCCATCCCTCCAACCTCACCCTTCCCACAGCCTGAGGCCATATATAGACTTATTGGGAGAAGATGTAGTTATACCGGCATCAGAGACTGGCTCCTTAGTCAGTCCTTGTAATGCAGGAACATAACCCCAGGGTCATAATTATAAAACATACAAGATCCCCATAACTCATTAACCTCTGGCACCATGTTTGTGTGTCACGAGGTAGTACCCTACTTTCAAGCTCTGTAGTGTCAAGGTCATTTAAGATACACCAAAGTGGGTGGTATTACAGAAAAGTAGATATAGTTCTACAATGATACCAAACAATTTAGACTTTCTACTCGCATTACAAAATATAGAGGGAAAATATACTTTTTGAGACCCAATCTTTTTACAGCCAAAATTCCCTCATCGGAATCAGATTTTGTGTTTGGATTTTTTACTTTTTGGCCTCAGCTCTAAGGCAGACCTGTCTGAACTACACAAAGACAGGCAAACCTTTGCAAAAAGTAGGTTAAGTTGGGGATTTGGAGTAAAAAATGGCCAGGACAAAAATGATGGGTCCAATAAGCAAAAAAACCTCAAAAACAAAGGACTCCAACTTTTACCCTTCTGCACATGCGTGAGCAAAATAGCCCAGGAAAAATTTTTCTAACACAATGAGGCATCAGGCTAAGCAGAAATCTCTTGCAAGCCGATTTACTTGGATGTATTCAGCAGTAGCCCCCAAAATGTGTTTCCTACTCACATTTCAGGTGAAAGTGACATAAACCTCCAGGGGTGTACTTTCTGGGTACAGAAAGACAAATTCAGGAATCCAATTGACATTGGTCACTAGGCCTGTTCTTTCCTACAAAGATTATCCCCAGGTTCACAGAATTAGTGGTGTGTGACAAATTATGTGAGTACAGGATAGTAGTTTACATTTTTTATGCCCACCATAAGGCAAAACATCTTATGCTGTAACATTGTCTCTTCAACAATCCATCCATCTATTGGTTACCAATTTTGTTTCCACACAGTAACCTTATTTGTCTAACATCAACAGTTGCCAAACTTTGTGGATGGCTTGCATTTGGGTTAAAGAAGAATCCTATTGATTTCAAGGTAAAAAGGCCAAAGGTAATGGTTGCTCAGACTTTAACAAGAAAAATGGTTTCTACACATTAACACTAATTCTGAAACATCTACAGTTACCAAACTTTGTTGATCAGGGTTAAACAATCAAAGGTCAAGCTCAGTGTTTACTAAAAGAAAAATGTTTTATACAATATTTAAAATTCTCCTTGATGTAAATTTACCAAAGTTTGTGAAATTCTTTCACGGAGGCTAAGGAAAAAATCATATTGATTTTGGTTTCAGAAGGGTATAAAGGACAAAGTCACTCTGACATTGAAGAAAATGGTTTCTGCACAATTGTTCTCCATCATCTGCTGTTACCACACTTGTGTACATGGCCTGCACTTGTGGTGAGGAAGAAGGATAATAATTTGGGATCAGAAGGTCAAAGGGCAAGGCCACTGTGACTGAGAGAAGAAAAATGATTTCCCCACAATAACATTAGTTCTACAACTAACTGAAATCAAACTATGTTGATGGTTTGCTCTTAGGGTAAAGAAGAAGCCCATTGAATTGCAGGTAAAAATGTCAGTGGTCAAGGTCACTGTGACTAAAAGAAGAAAACTAATTTCAGCTCAAAAATTTGGTTATCTACATAGAACACTGTTAAACATGGAATGGATCTATAATGAGCCATTCACTGTAACCTTCTTGTATTGTAAAATGAACACATCCAGGGTTTAGTGTTACATAAGTTAGAACACTTTTTAGGAGAGAGAGACAGAGAAGGGCGACTCCTGGACAGGACATCAGTCAATCACAAATAAACCTCTCAGCAGGTGTCTAAAGTTTTGTTGACCAGAAAATGTATAATACTGGACTAAGGCCAGGGCACAGCAGCTGTATCTAGAATCATGTTGATTAGCTGCCATTTCCACTGATCATTGATCAGCTCCTTGGTCACAGTGTTTGGATTGAAGATTTTATTTAATTAAAAACTGAATTCTAACGGAAATTTATGATACACTAATCAGAGAAGAAAATGAAAAAACTAACTTTTTCAAGTTAAATCTGATTTGTCTTGCAGTGTATGACTAAAATACAGATTTGTCTTGCAGTGTATGACTAAAATACAGATTTGTCTTGCAGAGTATGACTAAGACAGATTTATTTTGCAGTTTATGACTGGTACAGATTTATTTTGCAGTGTATGACTGGTCCAGATTTATCTTCCAGTGTATGACTGGTTCAGATTTTATTTTGCAGTGTATGACTGGTACAAAGAAGCCTTGGCACATGATAAACTGGACATAGAAAACATGCGGCACAAGATCATGTAAGCACTTAGTAGCAGGTCACATCTACCCATGGAAAATATGGTACTAATCAGCATGGATCATAGGAAGTCACAGTGACCTACATTTCATGTTCCAGTGATTATGTTGTTGCATTTAGGTCAGTTTCTCAGACATGGTTGTTATGTAGAGGCATTAAACATTATGGAATCTATCACTTTTCTTAGTGAGTACCAGTCACTATAGACAAAGGTAGGTCTCTGTATTTTAGACTGATTCTTTTGTAAACTCCTACATTTTCTGTTTATTATATTCTATGTTATGCAAACTGCTACATTATCTGTATTTAAAACTGGTTGTTTTATAGGCCATTATATTGTTGCTGTATTTCTTTACTAGTTCTTTTGTAGACCACTACTTTTTCTCTCTATTGTAGGCTGGTTCTTGACTGCTGCATTGTCTACATATTTTAGACTGGTTCTTTTCTAGGCTGCTACATTGTCCCATAGATCACTACTTTCATTTATGTTTTGTAGATCATGACATAGATTGCAGCTAGGGTTTTGTATTTTTAACTGTTTGGTATTTTTCAGAGATTACAGTCTGTCAGGGGCTTACAGGAAGCTTCTGGTGAAACCAAAAGACTTTAAGTGGCAGACAATGTATTATGATGATGTCAATGTACCACTTGCCCATGGAGACTGGGACCAACATAAGAATGAATCAGAACCAGAGTCTGTAGCAGGTGATCCTCTTTCATGTTAGGATGACTGGTTACATTGGAATTGTTTTATCTTCTTCATGATTTTCCTCTTTCATGTTAGGATGACTGGTTACATTGGAATTGTTTTATCTTCTTCAAGATTTTTGTGCAATTTGTTGTATTTCCATTTGTAAAACTTTACTTTTAATGAGCACCATTTTGCCATTATTGTTCTGACATGCCATTAAATCCCAATATATGCATACATACATATCATTCAGTGACATGTTATATCTAAATATGTGCTACAGTAATACATGTTAAAGCAGGGTTTCACTGTACATGTGTACATATCATTAACTGGCATAACAAAAAATGTTATAATGAAACATATTATAGCCGGGTTTCATCGTACATGCTTACATACATATCATTCACAGACTGGTACATTGTCTTAACTCTTTTTATTACATACCTGTTGAATCTCACATAGTTCATCTGGTGTTATGTTTGATCTATATTTGCAGATCTATATCTACATGGATCCCCAAATGGAATTATTTAGTTGTTTTCACTGACACCTGCATGTAGATATTCTTAGATACACCAGATCTCCTTTACATCCCAACTTGACTTGAATTCCAGTCACACCATATTGCTACAAATCTTCACAAATCAAAATAGAGTTATATGTATTAAATACAAATTGCATTCATATTATTTTACAAGTCGGGGTGGGTGGGGAGGAGAACTAGTTTAATAGTGTATATGAATAATATGAATATCAAGTCCCTACATATATCAGATTTGTTCTTTCTGCTTACTTGAAATAGGGCATGTATAGTTTACTGTATATTGATATGTAGTTCTATGAATTTTTTACTTCTGTTTACTTCACAATCCCATTTCTCACAAACACTCATGGAAACAATTTACTGCAGACCATTGCAAACCTCATCCATTATTCTAAGAATCTACATGGGAACAGTTTGCACTTTATTAACGATAAAAGAGAAACAGAAAAGGGTGAGGAGTGGGGCTGTTCCAACATAAAATTACTTCAGGTGACATTTATTTTGTAATTAGCTTTACTAAGTTTTTTTCTTTTTTTTGCTTGAGAGTTATTCTCCTGATGACAAGAGGGGATGCTTGATGTGATGTATTATTAAGTATTTGCAGGTAAACAGGAAATGTGCACATTACTCAAATGCAGGAATTTTAGTCACAAAATAAATTATCAAAGCATTGTGTCCTGTATTGGATATGCTTAGAAAAACACTGAAATACCAATTCCATTACAACTCACTGTGTGAGACATTGAATATGTCAATGAATACATTGATTAAAGTATCTACTTTGTCCATAAAAGCTCATGGTGTCAGGCATTGAATATGTCAATGAATACATTGACACAAGTATTTACTAAGTCCATAACAGCTCATTGTGTCAGGCATTGGATTTGTCAATGAATACATTGATAAAAGTATTTACTAAGTCCATTACAGCTCATGGTCAATTCAATGGACTGAAATATACTCAACTGCAAAGTAATGCAAAATATCATATATTTTTTAAGAAGTCCCTTTACCCTGTTCATATTGTACAGTAATTTGTGATTATGTGCACATCTTAAAAATGTTTAATGCATTTACCTGTGCTGTACAGTATGCTACACAATACAGTCTGTCATGAGTCTTCAGCATACTTACAGGTATGCAGAATTAAAACAGAATGAAAGTGTATATCGTACACTGAAGAAAGCAAGAGAAAGTCACCATAAAAACATACATCAAGGCTGTGTGGTGTCTGTCATTGAGAGATCACAAATATGCAGTAGACTTGAAATCGGGACAGAGACCACATGACATTGCTGCTGATTTTTTGCAGTGTATCAGCTACAGGAAAGCAATATATCACAGGGAGTACCAATGGTAGCCAGACAGGAGACATTACTAGAGGTGCATCAGCACATCGGTTTGACATAACCAAATGACCACTTTCATCTTGCAACAGTCATGTCTAGAGAGACTTCTTGGATCCACAACCAACTGATAATTGTGGATGTCATGAGACTTTAATTCCTGAAAAACAAGTTTGCATGATAGAGAACCTTACTGTGGCTGATGGTCTGGAACATAGCCTCATGTTAAAGAACCTTACTGTGGCTGATGGTCTGGAACACAGCCTCATGTTAAAGAACCTTACTGTGGCTGATGGTCTGGAACACAGCTTCATGTTAAAGAACCTTACTGTGGCTGATGGTCTGGAACACAGCTTGCATGTTAAAGAACCTTACTGTGGCTGGTGTTTTGGAACACAGCGTATATGATAGAGAACCTTACTGTGGCTGATGGTCTGGAACACAGCTTGCCTATTACAGAAAACTTACTGTGGCTGAAGGTCTGGAACATTTCTTCCTACTGTATCTGATGGTTTTGAACATGGCTTGCATGATGAAAAACCTTACTTTGGCTGATGGTCTGGAACACAGCTTGCATGATAAAGAAATTTTCTGTGTCTGATGGTCTGGAACATGCCTTGCATGATAGAGAACCTTACTTTGGCTGATAGTACATCACAGAATAGAACAGTGTCATTGGTGTCAGCAGCAATTTATGTCTTGCTATGAACTGGCATTATTTCTGCTCAGTGACAAGTTAAGCTTTGTACTGACCATGCAAATGGACATGGCCATATGTGGAGATGATGTGTTTAATTATTTTCTGATGTTCATGTGATAGAATGAGACAGATTGGGACAGGCCTTTCTGATGTTCATGTGATAGAATGAGACAGATTGGGACAACCCTTTCTGATATTTTTGTGATAGAATGAGACAGATTGGGATAAGCCTTTCTGTTGTTCATGTGATAGAATGAGACAGATTGGGACAAGCCTTTCTGATGTTTTTGTGATAGAATGAGACAGATCAGGATACACCAGGACATTGATGTGAGGTTGCCCATGCCAGTGGAAAGACAGTGCACTGAGTGTGTAGCAGTGAAGGGAGGACATACACTCTACTAAGCTTCAAAATGAAAATGCAGGAAACTTGTGGTACTGACTCAATGATTTACGTTTCATTGATGTATTTGACATGAAAAGTTATCTCAGTGAAGTCCAATGAAATCTCACTGATAATGTTCATCATGTAAAATGTTTTTCTGGAGATGATTACTGTCTTGTTGTGTATGAATTCATAACTATAATTTTTTTCATTTCTTTTGTTATGCGTAATGTCAGCTGGATGACAATCTTAATCCCTATGAAATCTTGTGCTTTACTAGTGCATATCAGTGTAACCATTGCAATCTATTTTCAGGGGGAAAACACAAAGCCCTCATACTGGAGATGAGCTTACCACCATCTTGTTATGCTACTATGGCTGTCCGTGAGATTTTGAAGACCGATACTTCAGCAGGCCACCAGTCCAGTCTCAGTGTTACTTGAAAGAGATGTTGAAAAGGGAAGCAGACTTTAACAAGAATAAATATATATCCAGTATTGCACCTTGTTTGAGCTGTCATAGGGGCATCTTGTGTACCTCTGTCACCATATAATGATCAAGGTGTGGGGATTTTATAAATAGGAGTTTACACTGGCAGTTTGAGGTTAAGGATATTCCCTGGGTTTGCTCAAGGTGCAACACTGTATATCAGACACTGACATATGACCACAATGAGAGGATCACAGTGCTTGTTAATGCTTGGCCACAGGTCACTTAGATCTTACATTTTGCTTGCCCTCCTTGGAAAAAGGTCTTGAATGACTGACATTACATAGTTTTAGAGATTTTTTTTAGATTGTTTTAAAGTCACTCCATCAAGTGAAAAATAAAAATTATAAATGGACAAGATTTTCAGTCTTTGTTGCTGCTTAATCTATATAGCAAGTTTTTAAAGTGTGCTAACCCTGAAATACTATTCAAATTATCTTTCCATGAAGATTTGGTAATGACAGTTTCAATTAAGTTTTATTGACAAGTCACAATTGATGCATTTGACATGACCTACAGTCTGTGTTGATTAAGATTTATTGACAAGTCATAATTAAACCATTTCCATCAGTTGCCATGACCTACAGCCGGTTTTAATTATTGTTATTGAAGAGCATTGTTTTATTTGCCATGGTCTATAGCCAGTAAAGTAATTTCTACACAAGATTTCTGAACTAATCTTCCAAATCTGAGAGAGATGTCTGCATAGAAATGAGTTGTGGGAGTACAGAAACTGCTTTATGTAAAGCATTGGAAGAGAGTGAAGTGAGTTTTTATTATTTACACTTTGTGTAAAGTGACAACAGATGTGTGAACATTTCAGACTGAACCCATCATGATGTAGGTAACAATTAAAGCAACGTTTACCTTGTACATTTTTGTGTGTGATGCATACAATTTACAACATCATCTTGGTGTGATATATGCCCTTTACAACACCATCTTGTTGTGATATATACCATTTATAACACCATCTTGGTGTGATATATACCTTATACAACACCATCTTGGTGTGTTATATACCCTTTATAATACCATCTTGGTGTGGTATATACCTTCTACAACACCATCTTGGGGCCCCAAGTGGCCGAGTGGTCTAAAGCACTCACCATTACGGATCACTGCCATCTCACCTCTGTCTGTGTGAGTTTGAGTCTCAGGCTCGGCTAACATGGGTATGTGAGAAAGCCTGCTAGTAGCTTCTTGTGGGTCAGTGCTTCCTCCACCAATTATACTGGCTGCCATGTATAGCCTATCTTGTGCTGAAAAATGGCATTAAACCCTACAACAACAACAACAACAACAACATCTTGGTGTGTTATATACCCTTTATAATACCATCTTTGTGTGATAAATACTATTTACAACACCATCTTGGTGTGATATATACCCTTTATAACACCATCTTGGTGTGATAAATACCATTTACAACACCATCATGGTGTGATACATACCAACCCCCTCAAGAGGCATAAGCATAATTATTGCTTTTATAAGTGGCAAAAAAGCATAATTTGGGCATAAAAAGTATAATCAATATATTACATGCCAGAATTACCAAATAAAGCAAGTATGAATAAGATAACATTGTTAGGACTAACCTGGTTCTGCAGCTGGTCAAAATTCTTGTCACAAAGGGCAAAATCCATATGGATTAGAATCAGAATACCAACACAAAATATACTGAAATATTATTTGCATTCAGCACTCTAAGAGTCAGCATGTGTAACTTTTGCTGATTGAACATGATCTGGAATACTATAATGATCATAGTCAGATGCTTAGAGTGCTGTAATACATTATTCTCATATCCTTATTGTAAAGTTTATAAAGCGGTGTTGATTTGTCCTTTTATCAGATCTGACATGTTTTGAAGTTTGAAAAGATCCATATGCTCTAACATTTTCCATCTGATAACATCCACAACTCACACCATAAAGCATTTTACTTAACATCTGGCACCATTTTCTTTAAAAGTACAGACTTGTTCACTATCTAGCTTATCAGTGAAATGAATCTGTGTGGCAGAGTTCACATATGAAGAGACCTGTCTGTTTTCTTAGAAATGGGTCATATTTAGATGCTATAAATAGCAAATAAAGTAATCGTACACTATTCTCATGTAGCATTCACATTTTTTAAAATATTCTCAAATTTATGCAAGTGGAGTTAAAGAGATGATAATAAAAAGGACTTGTGACAAAAACATTTTATTGCTTTATTTTATATTTTACTGTGTGGAAAAAGCATAATCCATATACAGTCTAGCATAAAATGTAATTTGGTGAACGTAATGATTACGCCAAAAGTGTAATGGTTGGCATGTATGGTGATAAGTAGCCTTTATAACCCCATCTTGGACCCTTGATCATACCCTTGCTGCATTGCTACATTAAAGCTTAGTGTCCCAGAGCTTACTAGTGGCTGATGTAGCCCAAGCTTAACCTGGAAATCAGGATTTGAAGTAGATGCTTTGGTAGTTATTTTCAGAAATATGAATACATGGTGCCAATGTAAGGTATCCATTGATAACATACCGTATATACTCACATATAAGCCCGTTTGCATTTAAGCCGACCACCAAACTGAATTGATATAAACATTAAAAACTGCAAGACATGCATAAGCAGTTCCACAAGTCCAAGACAACATCACAAGATGCACACATTAAGTTCCAAATGCATTTATTTAGACAAACCACAGTACTAAAAGAAAATATTCAAGCATTGTTATCTTGTTTGCATTTTAAACCAAATGGAAGCTGTCAGTGTAAACAACCAGACTGGTGAGTGCCCTTTTCTGGTTCCTAAAACAGTCCGTTTTCAGTAAAACTGTGTTGTCTGCATAGAATATTATGTTTGTTTAATTTATATTGTGTACCAGAATTGATGTTCTTGATGAATGTTGTGGACTTTTTTTCATGATCATAAGTGGTAAAGATGGTTACTAAGATTTAAGTTCAAGGTCTAACTTTTATAATTACCATTAGTTTTCCAGAAAATACCATTGCATCACAGATCAAGTGAAATATGTATATACTGAGGTTTGATAAACAAATTTTTCATTCTTGTTTCATATCAGTCTAGGGGAATCTTTTATCCAAGTTTGCAGGTTGTGTTCAGATATAATATGGGAGTTATTACTCATTGGAATTACAAAGTGCTCATTGACTTGAGTTTTTGGACTTATTGAGAACTAATTCAAAGACATTATGGATTATATCATTGTGGTGCATCAGTACATTTAGGATTATTTGAATCTTGAACATTCTGTACTTTCAGATTTATGATGAGACATTTAGGATTATTTGAATTCATTTGGAACATTCTTTACTTTTGGATTTATGATAAGACATTTAGGATTATTATTTATTTATTTCACAATACTGTAAGTGTCTTTTGAATTTTCACTTTGCATTCTAGGGCATTAAATTGTGTGTTGAACTTTACTTTTAAATTGTTGGTTTCACTTCCTTTCTGGTACATATTTCAAGACCTAGAGTTGTAACACCAACGACTATTTTTAATATTTCTATTTTTAAAAATTTAACAAAATTAAAAGGTGCAACTCATATACTGCATACATTAAAAATAACATGACATCTGAAGTGTTCGTATAAAGCAATTTGATATACCAGTACTATTGGTGTATCAAATTATGATCTGCCCATGGTGCATTAATACGCATATATAAATATTGATTCAACATTCGGTTATATTTCAACAGTAGGCTACCATTGCTAAATTCTCTAAATCTGTGATGAATTTCCACTGCTTAATCATCAGCGTTGTAATAAAATAATGATAAAAATGGTAATCCACATCTTCTAAATGAATTAAACATGGTGCAAAATTTCATAGAAGTCCTCTCTGCTTTCATCTTGCTCTCTCTCTCTCTCTCTCTCTCTCTCTTGCATTAGGGAGATGATACTGGAATGTGGAGTCAGAGAAAAAAAGAAAACTGAACTTGCACCAAGTAACCTACAAGAACCTGGGACTTCATAACGGTTAGGTGTAAAGGTGCCATGAGATTTTTAGACTTGATTTCTCCTCGTTTTAAAGCAGAATTCAACTTTTCTCCTGAGAAGAAAAGTCCAATTTTCATTGTAGTCCAATTTTTTATATCATCTCCAATCTGGTTTGGAAACAAACTCGTTTATTCAATCCCATTCTGCAATGATCCTTGTAAAATATTTGTTCCATATTTTAGGTAACACATGATCATTGTAATGAATATTCTGATGGTCAAAGTTTCTACTCACCCACTGAATCTTGTAATGGAAACTGATGGAAATGGAAAGAATAAGCATGCTTGTAAACATGACGCCTCGAATTTTCAAGAGAAAAAAGAACACAAGCGGTCTGGATAAATATTTGAAAAATGTGTGGAAATGGCAATTGCTGAAGCAGAAAGTTGATAGAATGTAGTTGGTCAGTTCATAAGAAAACTGTACACGAGAGGACTGGCATTTTTTGATCTTGGAAAGAAAGATTTGAATTAAGCTAATTGCAGTTGGAAGAGTTTGGAGCAGAAGACTGCACCTTTGAAAGAAGCTGCATACAGAGAAATTTAATGTTAGAAGTACTGATTACAGCCAATATGAGGAGGTGCTAGAAAGGAAAAAAATCTGTGTTGAGAAAATAGAAAAGATTGAACACAGAGTCAAAAACATCAGTGGTGACAAAAAGGAAGACAAAATAAATCTTTGCCAAGACTGGCATAACAACAGGTTGTGTCCAGTGGATGGAAAAGTCGAATTTATATTATTATTTGTATATAGTTGATGTATTTGGGTGATTCATTTAATATATTTTGTCTGAAAAGAGAATAGTGTAATATAATATTTGCTGCAAATATAGACAAATTAATGTGACTCATTTACTGTTTGAACACTGACATGCATATGTAATTATTTTAGCACTAATATTATTGGAGAAGAAGTTAATGTGACAACATTGTGAAATTCTTAAGCATTGTTGAAAGTTTTATAAAATTATTTTTTCAAATGTTTGTTCGGAATGAATAACAACTTGGCAATATATTATGATAATAGTTTTACCAGGAGCAGTTTTGTACAAGTGTACAATGCATTTTTGGCTAGGTTCCTTTGACACCCTGGATCCCAAGATCAGATGCACCACTCCTTGAGACCCCATTGAGAGAGGACCCCCAAACTCCCCTGTACATCTTTCAGTTTTTTTTATGGAGGACTAAAATGATGTCTAGATTTTAATCCAGTGTTCACAGTACCACTGAGACAAAGTTGCAAGAGCCTGTCAAAACTTATATGGTACATTTATATATAAGGAGGAATACAAATAGTGTAATCTATTTAATGCTGTATCTTTCTTCATGTTTAGAAAACCTATTAATATGGGTCTAAAAGCATTATTTCATACTAAAATGTCTGAAGGCTGCTCTACCCTTCCTTAACCATTCTCTATCATTGTGTGGGTTGGTAAGGCAGCAGACTAATTGACCAGTAATGAAAAATAAGGATAGACAATGAATAAATGCCTTTATGGTAAGTCTCTCCAACCCACCACATCTCTCTCTCTCTCTCTCTCTCTCTCTCTCTCTCTCATATAGTCTGTCAGCATATTTTACAAGAGCCTTTCTCTATCTCTGGACCTTTGTAGAAAGATACCAGTGAAAATCCGTTACAAAATGAGCGTGGGGATTTTCATTTTGTCCTACGATGATGTCTCTGGACCTATGAATGATAGAAAAATGTAGTCACACAAAGCAACAGAAAGGGGAAAGTTAGAAATGAAGGATAGAAACAATTGTATGGTTGGTAGCAATGCTAATTAAATTATAATAATGACTTAAATGAACTGTAAATACATTTAAATGTTTCAATTACCTCGTGCCGGTTCCACATTTCAGTTAGTGTATATACCTAACTATTCTAAATATTCTAGCTGATATGTGAAAGCCAGTGCGTTTAATGCGTTAACCCTCCTGTACTTGTAGTGCTCTACTTTCTTCATTTAAACCATCTTTCTTGTTTAATCATATATCTTATTTTTTTAATGAAAATGAATGGAAATAGAAGTTCAGTAACTAAAAGAATCAACTTATCAATTTGCAAAGGTGATTGTGATTATTCACAGAAGGTTAAGAACTACATTTTGCAGCAGACAAGCTGGACAGGGCTGTAGAGAGTTCATTAATTCCTTCAATACACAGTTACCTGTAGCCAATCTTACCTGTGTTGGAAATGCAAGTATGTGTATTTGTATGTGATATAAATAAAATAAAAATATATGTATAGTATATATGCTGTATCTTTGATATACCAAGTATACATCTCATGGTGTATTAATAATGTGTGTATGTGTGCGTAAGTCCATGTGAAAAGGGATGTAACTCCAAAAGTTGAGAAATTTACAGAATTCAGAGCTTATCAAAGATGGCAGACTATATCACGTCTTCTGAAAAATAGAATCACCAATGCAAATATGGCAACTGCGTTGGTAAAGAACTCATTGGTTTGAAATGTGAAGCTGAAAGCATTAGAGACCCCCCTGGTGACAATCAAATTAGAAATTACAGATTGAGGAATGAAATGAGTAAGTTTTGTGCATTTTTTTTATCCTTCATGTTTTTAGTTTCTAAAATCTGTAGTTGGTTACAAACTTCCGGCATGTGAGGTGGGTGATCAAGTACTGTGTACACTGTAGGACATGTCATGTTTTATAGCTTTTTAGTTCTATCCCAGAGAGCTAAGTGTAGTTTCTTTTTCTGGAGAAGTTTTCAGTGTCATATCCATGGTTTCTTGTTATACTACTTAAAGATCTTATGGAAAGTGTACACATATGGTGGCCTAACATTTTTTTACAAGAGGATGAAGAAGTAATAAATGTCATTCTGTAAACCTGATAATTGACAGAAGTAAAGAAAAAATCTTGCAAGCTGAAGAAAATTAAATTTTGTTTGAAGTGTGATATTATATGGCTGAGTCTTCCTCACATCAATCAAAACAGTGCTATTTATATAAGTAAGATACATAAAGCTTTGCAAAAGATGAGGATAGATTTGTCATTGGTCTAAAGGAGGATACAGAAGTCACGTATGAAATTGACACTCATTCAATACAAGCTAATTTCTTGTAGGAATGAGTATCCAGCCCACCTGGCCAGTTGGATTTTAGGTAAATTTAATGGATTGTATGATATTAGAAGAATTAATACAAACCAAGTGAAATCAAATGATGATGACTTATTTCGGATGACCACCACCTGCCAATCTTGATGAGAAGATAATTTGTGTGGGAAGTCTGCGTTAAACAAATGCTTGTAACTACAGTTAAAAACTATTTTGCATCTATCCCATGTCCGATGACACCTTAGATTCCAAAAGTCAACATGTGCTTTTGGATGCCCTGAAGCCACCAGTGGCTAGAAAATGAAACATAACCAAAGAGAAAAGAAATATTCAAAAGAAATAAAACACCTTCAAATGAAAACTATGTTGAAAAATTTTTTGATCATTTGCTTGGAATATAGGAATGGGATGCATGATAAGACCCTGATGATGATAACTGCTCAGCTGAGTTCTGCTGGTGTCGTTCCATTTGATCTAGTTCCAGCAATCCACTGCTGGATCTCATCTTGAGGCAGACCATATTTTTGTGGTCAGTTGTACTTTGGATACGAGAGCCTCATCATAGGAAGCAAGGTTTAGTTTTGATACTATCATTGATGTCAGTGGATGAAGATACTGATTCTTATTTTATTTAGACTAATCATCACTGGCAGCAAGAGATTCTGATGCTGCTAGATGAGTTATATATGGATCTGCATCAGCTGAACAGTTAGCGTCATCGTCCTGGTCAGTAAACAGTAGCCATGTTACATGGAATTTAATCAAATTTAATAGATTTTACATATGATATAAATTTCACATTTTATGTTTATTTTTCAGTTTTCATTTGATAAATAACCTTACATAGGGTCAGTATTTATAACTATGTACAGTTACCACTGAGTCATTGACTACATTTTCTCTTCTTGTGTAATGAAATGTAGAACCGGTTGGTTATGGACAGGACCAGTAGGATTTCCAGGTAACTAGTCCTGTGGACTTAAAGGGTTTTTTTTGCATGTTTCACTCACTATGAGGCTGTCATTTTGTCCCCCCCACACACACACACAAAAGCTTTGTAATGTTTACAAGTCACTTCAGACCAAATAAACCCAAGTATTTTTTTTTAAATCAATGTAGACAAATTGCAATAACGGCAGAACACTTTAATCAATCTATGCTGCCTGCAAAAATGCCTGCCAAATTGTATTTGCCTAGCTTAAATGGTTGTAAAAGAGTCCATATACACCTCTCCCTCGACAACTCGTGCACAACAGGGTCCACAAACATAGACTGCGCTATAAGTGAGAGCGCGAGTTACCGAGGGACCGCCAGAAGTTGAAAAAATTTGCTTAGATATCGAGAAAACAACGGAGTGTGGGGGGTAGGAAACTGGGCCATTTAATGTCTGAATGCTTATTTTACAATCACGTCGATAATAATTTTTAATAACGCACTTTTTCTGATAAAGTTGTTCATTATTCTGTTTAAATAACATTTATTTTCAAAATGTCCAACATGTGAAAGATCGTTCCACTGGTTTCAACAACCATCATGTGTACGCGAAACATCTGTGTATTACGTCACTGCTTTTTGTGTTCTTGATAAGTCTGGTTCCCGGAGTGGTATTTAATGGTATCCTGCCAAATCAGGATTCAAAAGAGCGGGAAACTAGACTAACTATGGACTAACTGTGGATGCACCACCAAACAAGATCCATTTTCTTCAAAAACGTGCAAAATTTATTTCGTGAGACAATCGTCTACGTCGAATCTCAATTTTTGTATTGTTCAGTTAGCATAGTATTGATGTCATAATTTCATTGGAAGTAATAATGAAACTTCTTATCATCCTTAAGGATATTTCTATGTGCCAGTTCAAAAATTCTCTGCAACTCGCTTGCCCACAATGGTCCGTATCTGTGAAACCAAGCTCTTTATTTTACGAAGTATTCATTTCGTTTGGTTATCTTTGATCACAGTTACCAGTGAGTCTGTTAATTTAAGGTAGTTTATGTTACATACACAATAACATTTATAACAGTGATTGATCAAATGAAGTGAGTTCACCCGACATACAACCGGGGCCGCTAGATTTTAAATTTGTAGGATTTTCGTGCCTTTTAACTTTTCTTTTATTCCAGCTCCTTTATTTGATTCAAAAGACATAATTAGCGTGATAACACAAAGGAGGCCAGCTTTTAATTCAGTGCAACAAAACAACAAATACGTCCGCAAATCAGTTATCAAAACACAGTCGGCACCTAATTAGGTTCTCAGAGAAATGCTCGCGGACATAGGTGTTACGGTAGATTGGCATGTTTTATCTTTAATTACAAGAGGACATGTATTTATGATGATTACACTTAAAAGGAACTAAAAGATAGGACTAGAACATAAATTTCAATTGACTAAAAAAAAATAATTTAATTGGTATTTATTTATTAAAGTACTGCCTCCACTCTGCGTAAGTGACATTTTCATTGATCGAAATTTCCTTACATATCATTAATTGCGGTGTACAACCATTTGGAAAGAAAATGTAAAAAAAATTGTATGACTTATTTTTAAATTTGATATTTCATAATCTTGATTAAAATTTCTGGTCCTATCTACCGTTTTCGACGATAAAACGAGCAATGTATCAAAGTGTCCGTTACTAATTGTGATCGCGATTTTCTTCAAGTTCAAAAATAGGGATCAATTTTTGGGGTATTTTCTGGCTTAAAAATGGGATCCACGCCTGACCCTGCATTATAAGCGGGTACGCGAGTTATCAGGGTGCGAGTTATTGAGGGAGTGGTGTAGTTAAAAAAATGCATACAAAATGGAAATTTAGTGCTTACAAGGTTTGTGTCCCAAAATGTTCCAAAATCTTTTTTAAAAACTTTGATAATTTTATATGGTCTGAAATTCTACTCCAATTACCCAAATACACAAATATAAATAACCATACCAAATGTTATTTTTCTGCCTGAAGTGATTTCTAACATCCTTACCAGTTTATTGAAACATATATGGTTTTTGTCAACAAGTTAGCTAAAAAAGATGCAAAAATGTGTATTAAAAAATAAATAAAAACAACCCCAGCTGAAAAATAAGGTCCCTTTCACCAGAACCCAGTTGGATCTTGGAATCAACCCAATATCTAAATATAAAGCATTTGGTCTGCTATAGCTTGTTAGATTGTCCTCTAGCCTATAAAAAAAATATTTTGATGCACAGAATGGATGGACTGCACAAACCAATGTCTCTCTACTTTGGTGGAACGAAATAACTTGGGTTTTCATATTAATAGAAAAGGTAAGCCCATTACACAACTTACAGTACATGAAATGATCAATTTTAAACGCTATTGTACTGACTTGTACAAATATTAACGAGAAGAGGATTTTGCAACCACTAAGAGCTGTGATAAGATAATGTATTTTTTTCTCATCCTGTTTAATGAAGAATACAAGTGTTCGAAGCTCAAGACAGAGAATACAAAGTAACAACAAGTTGTAGTCATCGGGAACTGACTATAGTTGACAACTTCATAGGCCCTAAACATATAACAACAAGTTGTGGTCATCAGAAACAGATTCTGTAGTCGACAACTTCATTTGCTCCAAAAATGTAACAAGTTGTAGTCATTGGAAACCGACTATAGTTGACAACTTCATTGGCCCCAAAAATGTAAAAAGTTGTACTCATTGAGAACAAACTTTATAGTTGACAACTTTATTTGTTCTAAAAATGTAACAAGTTGTACTCATTGGGAACAGACTCTATTGTTGACAACTTCATTTGTCCTAAAAATGCAACAAGTTGTACTCATTGGGAATAGATTCTGTTGCTGACAACTTCATTTGCCCCAAATATATAACAAGAAGTTGTAGCCATTGGGAACAGATTCTGTTGTTGACAACTTCATTTGACACAAAAATGTAACACTGCCTTTGATTCAATCTTTGTTATTCAAGGAGTTAAACTCAAATTAGCTGACAGAATCAGTGTGGAACACTTAAGTCACACCAGAGAACGTGCCTTTATTCACTTGGCACAATGCTTTTCCCCACCAATAAAATCCACTTCTGATGTCTATTGTAATGTATATGCAGAGTGACACATACACAGCAGACTCAAAAAATAGTAACAGTGCAGTATCAGCTTTTAACTTGGGGTTATCTCAAGATGTTATAACTAGCAAATGACCCAGTTACAAAAGTTGAACAGATAAGGATCCATTTTAGTCTCCAAAATATGTGATTCAGTTGATGGACAGAGATTGTATTCTATACTTTACAACTTTATACAGCAACTGACTGAAGAGTTCCACAACTTCTGAAAGATCTTGAACATATTTTCTGCCACCAGTCTATGTAAAAAGTCACTTCTAACAATTCCCAACTT
Source organism: Megalonaias nervosa (assembly GCA_016617855.1). NCBI lineage: Eukaryota > Metazoa > Mollusca > Bivalvia > Unionida > Unionidae > Megalonaias > Megalonaias nervosa. Next base: position 150,328 of record JAECUM010000161.1, on the reverse strand, counting down.
TTCGATGACTTTGATGAATGTTTGCAAATATACTGGGGTTCTTTCTGGTCTGGATTAAACCTATTCTTCATCCTGATTTTTTGTCACTAGTATACAAAGCATGTGAAAAAAACTTTACATAATTTTTTGGTTGATACTTAAATAATTACCCATGACTTCGTTGGTGTTGTTATCTGAGTCACACCTGTGTGAATCCCATTTTATTTTCTCAGAAAAGGTGAAAAATAGGCTCCTGTTTGCTTGACATTCAAGGACCACAATCAATCTTGTTAACTGTGTTGCTCATTTTCTCCTCAAAATTTGTGGCTCAATCTAGCAAGTAAGAAGAATCACTTGATTGTTGTGGCAATGTCCATTCATGCTTGATGATTGCTCAGTGCCTCAGCTGGCTTTATTTTGACAAACATTGAGAACTTACTGAACCTTCATTGATGACACAAGCTAATAAACAGATGATCTGTCTTAAACCAATCATAATAACATCCAGGTGTAGATGAGCCTTTTTTCTTGGAAAATCAGTCATAATAACATCCAGGTGTAGATGAGCCTTGTTTCTTGGAAAATCAGTCATAATAAAATCCAGGTGTAGATCAGCCTTATTTCTTGGAAAATCAGTCATAATAACATCCAGGTGTAGATCAGTCTTATTTCTTGGAAAATCAATCATAGTAACATCCAGGTGTAGATCAGCCTTATTTCTTGGAAAATCATAGTAACATCCAGGTGTAGATGAGCCTTATTTCTTGGAAAATCAAGTCATAGTAACATCCAGGTGTAGATCGGTCTTATTTCTTGGAAAATCAATCATAGTAATATCCAGGTGTAGATCAGCCTTATTTCTTGGAAAATCAGAGTAACATTCAGACATTCAGGTGTAGAACAGCCTTATTTCTTGGAAAATCAATCATAGTAACAGCCAGGTGTAAATCAGCCTTATTTCTTGGAAAATCAATCATAGTAACATCCAGGTGTACATCAGCCTTATTTCTTGGAAAATCAGTCATAGTAACATCAAAAAAATCATAGTAACATCCAGGTGTAGCTAAGCCTTATTTCTTGGAAAATCATAGTAACATCCAGGTGTAGATCGGCCTTATTTCTTGGAAAATCGGTCCTAGTAATATCCAGGTGTAGATCGGCCTTATTTCTTGTGTTACGTATATGTAATTAAATTGCTTGTGTGTTAGTTCTAAATTCTTTTTATTTTTGTTTCATTGCATTTTATTGTAAGGATAATATTTTTATTGGATTTGATATTTTTCCCAGTAAATTTAGTTCTGTTCTTTTAGTCTGATTAGAATGCAAAAGTATTGCTTTATTACTAATTTTAGTTAACCTAGTTCTTAACCTTGGTTCCGATTTTGTAAACATTGAATGAAAATGATTGGTTATTACCAAGGTCATGTTCGGCCCATGTGTTAGCCAAGTTGTAAACAGCCTTTCTTTTTTATTTATTTCCAGCATGAGAATCTGATTCTTAGCTAGGGCTATTCTGGCCTATGTGCAAATTGGCATTTTTTTTTACTGTGCTGTTCGATGATTAAGCGACCACGTGACCCATCACGCGGATCTGAAATGACATTTTAGTTGGGTTTAATACTCATATCTCTGAAATTTTTCAGTCGTAAAATTGTACCTTTGGGCTCAAGGTATTTGTCTTGTCATTGCCATTTGAGTTGATTTTCATATTTAAAATAATTTATTCATCCTGGAAAATACTCTTCTTCAATGAAATACTTGGACAAAGACATTCACTAAATTATTTGGAATTCTAAAGCCGGAATTATATTCTTGGTGACTCAACAAGGAACTGTTGACACATCAACACAAACTGGTTATAGAGGACATCATCGCCTTCCATATTGGAACTTCGAGATTCGAACCTGGATTCAATTAGCACTGTTTAGTGATAGGACTTATATTTTTAGATTCAAGGATTAATTTTTGGATTATATTCACAAACCGTAAGTCCTATTTCATATTTTTACCTTGTTTTCTAGGGAAATAAATTATTTTGTTAAATTTACAAAGCTTGTTGACTTCACTCATTTCTTTTGTTACTTTTGTACGAGCCTACACGTAACACTTGGAAAATCAGTCATAGTAACATCCAGGTGTAGATTGGCCTTATTACTTGGAAAATCAATCATAGTAACACCCAGGTGTAGATCGGCCTTATACCTTGGAAAATCAATCATAGTAACACCCAGGTGTAGACCGGCCTTATTTCTTGGAAAATCAGTGATAGTAACACCCAGGTGTAGATTGGACTTATTTCTTGGAAAATCAATCATAGCAACACCCAGGTGTTGATCAGCCTTATTTCTTGGAAAATCAATGATAGCAACATCCAGGTGTAGACCAGCCTTATTTCTTGGAAAGTCAATCATAGTAGCATCCAGGTGTAGATCGGCCTTATTTCTTGGAAAATCAACCATAGTAACATCCAGGTGTAGAACAGCCTTATTTCTTGGAAAATCTACTGTAGTAACATCCAGTGTAGATGAGCCTTATTTCTTGGAAAATCAATCATAGTAACATCCAGGTGTAGATGAGCCTTATTTCTTGGAAAATCAACGAGGATAACATCCAGGTGTAGATCGGCCTTATTTCTTGGAAAATTAACGATGGTAACATCCAGGTGTAGATTGGCCCTATTTCTTGGAAAATCAATCATAGTAACATCCAGGTGTAGATCGGCCTTATTTCTTGGATAATCGATCATAGTAACACCCAGGTGTAGATCGGCCTTATTTCTTGATAAAATTATCCACCATAGACTACTCCTAAGTGTTTGCCTTTAGTTAATTTGTGGACCATTCTTCAAACTTTGCAGTGATTCATTCGAAAACAACTTTGAAGTTTTAATAAAATATTAACATTTACAATTTTTTCTACAAACATTCTTGTTTGAAATTATTTTTTATCAATATTTTTATCCAGATGTAATGTTCTGAGCAGTGCAGTTACCATATACTTTGTTTTCAGTGCAAATGACAAAGCTATTGGCAAAGATGTGATGAGTAGTGCAACTATATTGATGGGTTTGACTCCATTGGTTTAGGAGCTTAATTCAAGATGTGAAGCGTTCGGTTGTTGTTTGTGTATGAAGTTATAAATATGGTTTTATACGGAGAGGGAGGCAACTCAAACTTAATATGCACCATAGGCACTCGTGTCTGTCAGTGAAAATAGAGACAACAATTGACAACACCCAGTGTTTATTATGTGTTTATTGGTACAAGGTAAGTGTTGTCAGACATTTCCATTTTTTTCTGATAGAAACACGTGTAATGCACCAATGTACAGGTACTGCAAACTGATTATATGAAATGTTTGTCATTAATTTATTAACTTTATTTTGAATTCTTGATATCTAACATCCATAAATATTAAAATCCATTATACAAATATTTTGCATGACAAATGAGATATTTCTCACATGCTGCTAGCACAGCCTCTCCACCAAAATCGATTTGCTTGAAATATCACTTGTGCTGCAGTGTTTATGGACCCCAGTGCTCATGAGTTGTCAAGGAAGATGTGTATATTGTTGTAATGTGATCATTTCTTTTCACAATTTTAATGTTGTCATCTTTTAAAACTTGCCTCCAGAATTTTTGTTTCAGTCTTCAGATACTTTTTAACTTGACATACAATTCTGACATTTATCCTGCAGCTTTCTCATTTCTGCAAAAATGACAGAAATCATGACCAAACAATTGGGTAATTTTATTTTTTAAGATGCCTTTTAACATGCAGCCAGAACCAAGTTCTTGTTACGGATCACTAAATTGAGATGGCATGGGGAAAAACACATTGCCACTCTGCCAATTTTGAACCCACAACTTAAGATGGAAAACCCTGCTATAGATGCCTGAACTTCACAAAGGCAAAATTCTGGTAGTGTTAACATACCCATATATAACACTTCTCATACTATGTTATCTGGTAGTGTTAACATAACCATATATAACACTTCTCATACCATGTTATCTGGTAGTGTTAACCACATATAGTACTCCAAGGAGTCATACTTCTTTACGACAGTTATATTTTGATGAATATAGTTAGTTTTTTTCACTTGAAATCATTTTAAGACACAAACACGTGTAAAAAAACTGAAACATAATGGACGCTTTCATCTTGAATACTGCTCAGTCAAAATAAACGTTGGTCACAGGAACCTAGTTTTTTATGCTCCATTGATATGTTTACATTTGGATCCCTTCTCTGATAGTGCAGACAATAAATTTAAATGGAATTTATCCAGATGTATTCAGCTTTCCCCAACCAAACATGGGTCATAATAACCTGCTTTTCATATTTACATTAGGTGAGCAGGCATTTAAAGAATTCTCTATACTCTTGCTGAGAAAAAAAAGCAACCAAACATTTTTTTTAATGACTATGAGCACTTTTGGAAGGTTAATCTTGTGTTTAGGTCTGTGTTTTCCAACCTATTTTTGCTGCAACCTTAAACTGGCCGCCAACAGGACCTCCCATCCTTCAGTCTTATTGAAACAATTCTGTTGACCTTTTGTGACCCTACTGAGGACTACCCGTGACCCTGATTTGGGTCACATTCTGAAGCTGGGAACTGCTGGTTTATATATTTCACATGCCCACAATAGTATAATTCTAAGTATTAGCCATGTTTGTTGTCCAACTAAATGTAACGAGTCCAGATGAAGATAAAATCCTATACCTAACTGTGTCCCATTTGTACAAATTACATTCTTAATTTGTAAGAAAATTAAATTTAGAACAAGAGCACCATGAATGGCATACTACATATGCATGTTAACAGTCCTCTGGAGATTACTGACTGAAGGATCTCAGTGACTTCAATCTTCTTTTAATGTATGTGACCATGAACTAAACAAAACATGCAGACACCATTAATTTCTTATTAGACTTCCCATGACCTTTAGACCCCAGAATCCATAGGTTTATTTATCATCCCAAGTGAAAGCCATCCACAAAGTTTGGTCAAGGAACTTGAGAACAAAATTTGTTCAGCAAAACCAATTTTCTCTGAGGCAAAATGATCTGGACTTTTGTACCCTATAAATCAGTAGGCTTTTCCATATTTTATGTGCAAGCCCTTCACAAACTTTGGTCCAGGTACATGGTCTTGACAAAATTTATCAAGCAAACACCACATTTCTGCTTTCAATCTCAATGACCTTGTCCATTTGATCCCAAAATCAACAAGCTTCTTTCTTACCCAACAAACAAGTCAAGGTACATGATAGAGAACTAAATTATTTATGCAGATGCTTTTTTTTTATCCAGTAACAGGGATGATGGCCTTTTGACCCTAAAATGAATTGTCTTTGCTACCTCATGTGCAAACCATCCACAAAAATTGGTGTAACGTAAAACTGATGTGTTGCAAACATTGTCAGTGACCTTGACCCTAAAATCAGCAGGCTTTTTTACCTCAAGTGCAAGACATCCACAAAATTTGGCAACTGTAGATGATGTTGAGTTAAAGTTAATTTTACAAGCCTATTTCTTCCTTCAATTTGTGACCATGACCTTTTCACTCCCAGAGTGAATTAAATTCTTGTGTGAAGTGCAAGTTATCCACATAGTAAAAGATGTAATAATCCAGTTGTGGTGCAGAAACCACATTTCTTTTGGATAGTTCATTGTTTTGACCCTAAAATCAATTAGATTCTTCTTTAAAGTGCAAGTCATCTATAAAGTTTGGTAACTGTAGAGAACTCGGTGATGCACAAATAATTTTTTCTTTCACTGTAACCTTTTGACTTGAAAATCAATAGGGCTCTTCCTTGGCCCAAGTACAAGTCATTAACCAAGTCTGGCATCTATTAATGGTGACCGTGTTGTAACATAATTGACAAAAGACATCATAATATAATGCATATAGTAATAACAAAAAGGATTAAGTCCGTTTTAACCAGGTCATTTTAAATATGCTGTAGAATATAGAGTTACCCACTGATTGATGAACCTGCTAAAGATCTAAATTATGACGAGTCAATACTATAGTGTTGAAATGTTTGGTATTACAGTAAAAACTGTCTTGAACGACCTCTGCTATGAGCGACCACCTGTCATGTACGACCACAATCGTAATGCACGGATCGATTTTATTATATAAACGCTCTGCTATGAGCGACCACCTGCTGAACGCGACCAGCGACCACGATCTCTTGGCAAAATGTGCATTTCGACACTGCTATGAACGACCGCATCGCAAAAAAAAAGAGGATAAACTCCACCAACCTTTGTTTAATCCCTGTAAGAACGACCGCTCATACCGTTCCAAATATATAAAAAAAAAAAAAAAAGAAAGAAAAAAAATAGGCTGGCTACTGATCTCTGATCCTTCTTTTGCTAGGCTGGTAGTGTTTCATAGTTTCTGTCATAAACCAGACTAATATATGGAGATTATTTCCTAGTCTGGTTCCCTGCTTTGTGTGCTCCTTTGTTGTTCTCCGTTATTCGTATAGGGGTGAGGAAATCAGAAAGTACACAAAGCAGGGAACCAAATTATTCCCGTAATTTACCTGCTTCCCGGCCTTTGTAGGACCTGGCATCCCTATGACGACTGTATCGCGAGAACTGACAGACACCAGTGACCTTTATGTAATCAATTATTACAACGACCGCTTGATTTGTATAGATTGTTCTGATCAAAAACAAATATCAAAAGAATATTTAAAAAAGGATTGTTGCTACCAGTGATAGATGCTATAGTCCGTAAACCAGGCTAATGTACATGTCATGAAATGCCGTTGAAGTGTCAAAGTTGACGTAGTGGTCGGGATATTGTTTGTCTCGAGTTAATCGATATTGCCGGGGGTGAATAAGGTCATTGTCTACTAAACCAGCAAGGGAGAATCATTTGCGGGACTCGACTGATAGTGCTCAAGACTTGTGATATGTGTTCCCCCATCACTTCCATGTTAAGTGATGACATCCCAATCACAAAGCTGTGGTCTATTCAAGTTGGTGCGACCGGGTTACACACTTTGCTTATAGAGTTAATCCCTGTATGTTATCTTTGAATGAAGCCGTTGACTTCTGTCATTGAGTAAATGGTCCTGTTTCTGAATGAGATAATTGTTTCTTTTTATTTCATTAATTGTTAGATATGCAATGCACATGTATAGATTTTTAACATTTTCCCACAGCCACCGTCTTTACGTTCGATATTGCAACTGAGCACTAATAATTTTAACACCTAGAATTTTAATGGACCAACCTCCAACTAAAAAGAGACGAATTTTAAGGCTGGAGAAAATAATTATTGTACCTGAAAGAATTGAAAAAGTGCAGACCACTCGCAAAAAAGCGGTTTGAACGTCGGTAAAACAAATTTAGGTTGTTATAAAGGAAAACGAGTAATTCAGAAACGATTTCATATGCTAAAATATGTGATCGTCAAATGTGATTTCATATTTAATGATAGAAGTATATCTTTATTACAATATAATTTTGTTTTTAGATGAATGCATACAATATTTTAGCAACAACTATTAATAAAGAATAGAATATATGTACAGTGATTGTGGTTATTTTTCTTGAAATTGTTCTGAAACTGGACCTTGGAAACTGGTATTTTTGTACAAACCTGCTATGAAAGACCACCTGTCTTGAGAGACCGCTTTTTGTTGGCAGAAGGGGCAGTCTCTCATAACACGTTAGCTTCCATGTCAGAATTAATTAAAACACATATAGGCAGTCCTTTAAATAAAAGGTCTGCAATCAAGAAGTTTGGTCTGTTAGCATAAAACATAAAATCAACTTGATAGTTTTTGCTTCGACAGTGTATCTTGTCATGTATATATGAAATTCATGAAACAAGGAAAGCTGGGGGGTAGGGTGGCAAACTTTAACATTACTAACTTGTTACATGTAGCAATTCTTACTTATGTTCTATATTTGTGATAAAAATGATTCATTCTCTTCAGTGAAACACCTACTACATAGGTTACTGGTTCAACAGGGTATAAAGAGTTAAATTTAATATAAAGTTATAGAGTTAAACTGGGCATAATTCTTTCACCTAGTGTCATGTCACTAAGTGAGGTAACTTGTCTTCTATAAAATTAAAGCACAGTATATAAACGTTGGCACAAATGTCGTCATAACTTAGTAGACTAGAAGAGATTGAAAAGTAAGCCAAGGAGTCATGGAAAACCATATTTACTGACAAATGTAACTTACATCATAGCTGTAACGGCAGTAAAACATCTGTGAAATATGAAATCGGGTGAGCACTGTCACCATCATGTTTTTTTTTTTGAGCAAAGCAAAAGGCTCTGACAGAATATCATAGACAAATCTGTGAAATTTTGTAAACCTAATTTGTAAACATACAAAGTAGCATTAAGCATAAATATAGTGTATTGCATACTTGCTAGTTGGCTGAGTATATAAATATCACTAATAATAAAGCTGCAGTGACAAAAATGTTCCACTCCATATATATGCAAAAAACAACATTTATAAAATATTATATTATTTCAATCAGTCTTCCAACCGTCTCACAATACAAAACAGCTATTTAACACATCTGTATGAAATGACATACAAAACAAATGTACATGCAGTTTTCTTTAATTTTGGCCAGACAGTTTGAAGTACGAGTCGAACATATTTGACTGGACTATTACATAACAATCCCTCAAGGAAACAGGTAATCAACAACATATATGGGAAAAACATGGGTCGAATAAAATATTGTGGGGAATATTTACAAACTCCATTCAGAATTTAGGTTAGCACCATAAGTAGAAAAATATGGGTCAAAGATAAAACAGAAATGTGTAAATTCCATTTTAGATGCATAAACATTTAACTAATGATCTCTAAATCATGGTGCATACAATCTAGTGTTATTTACAACTGTCCACCTTCCATACTTCGTAGACACAACAATGATGTACTCTTTATGTTGGTCTGTTTTCATAATTAAATGCATTAATGTTTTTGGTTTTTTGAAGCTTTTTTTGTCTTCTATGAATATACATTCTAATGAATACAATAGTAACTATAATTGTAGTTCTTTATGGCACTAGGCCTGAAATACAAGTTAAACAAAAACTATTCATTGTTTTGTCAGGTTTTTTTTCTTGTCATACACATGACACCCCATTTTGTATCAACATTTCTGTTTCCCTTTGAAGAATATATGACTAATAGGAGAAAGAATTGCACTGGCCTCTCCATCTTATCTGTATCAATATTGCCAAATTTAGTGCTAAGAATATATTTGTATTTAACCCTTGTTTACCTTATAAATCTAGTTTATAAAATTTACATTCCATAAAAAAGCATAAGTCCTTTCATAAGCAACAGCAAATGATACAATTCATTGCCATGCATACTCAAAACGTACATGTTAATCACAAATAACTCTTAAAATATCCCGTTTACTTTCATTAACTGCATAGGTACTAAAAATTTTAAAAGTTTGTTCATTATGCTCAAACTAATATAATTAACATAAAATACTTAATTACACAGCAGCAAGTCTATGGGAAAAGCAAGAAATTCTATGTATCTGGTAACAATCTTTTGGTGTAACATATCCAACAGAAATGTTTTGGTTTGTCTCGATTAAATCAAGTGAGATGTGTACATGACAAGCTGATAATTGAAAGATGCTCCAACATGGTATTGGTTTTAACTATCAAAGTAATTGTTATATCATATAACTCATGCAGACATATCTGTTACCGATGAATCATTATGTGAAAATTGTTTCAACTGTTGCTTGCTGTCTGCATTTTATCTATGTGAAGTCACAATATAATCAGTTTTTAACTTTAAAATCTTTTATTAAACTCAGCAAGCTAAGCTTGCTCCTTCAAACTTGCTACTATTAGAATGTAAGCAGTTTCCTCCACTGACTTTATCTGGCAAGGTATACTGGTGACCAACATAGATTTCTTGCCTCCACACATGAAATGAACATAATCTTGGGAAATGAAGCATGGCAAGTTTAGAAGTGACCCAAGACTTCAGATCTATAGTTAATGCAAAAGAAATTTTAGAAGCATTTGGACATGGAAATTTACGGTGATTAAGTTTCTGTAATTTATTCACAAACGATGCAGTAAGGACTGCCAGGTATGTGTTCCTCTCCCCACTTGATGCTCAGCATGTAGTTGCCCCGTTCCTTCACTATGTATGTGATCTTGTACTGGTTAGGTGCACTAGTAGAATGTTTGACAGTCAACTCCTCACATGGGCCTTTTGGACCAATCATCCCAATCAGGAGAATGTTGTTTCCTGAAGAAAGGAGAAAACCTGTTCATGTATTTGGTAGCACAGCAAGATTTCATGCACATACAAATGAGTCAAATTTAAAGTCTGTGTCAGAATTGGTCCAGCCAGAAACTTACAAGCTGGAAGGCTTTGTCAGGCACATATGAGAATGGCAAGTTTTACCAAGAGCAGAATTTTAAACAACGGCAACTGATCACAACAAATGAAACATCCTTATGTTACTGGTGATCAATGCTAAACCACTGCTACATGGAACCACACTGCTTAACAGTGCAATTCAGAAGCAGAAATTCATGGTTTGAATCCAACTACTGGATTGGCTTCCATGGCATGTCCATGGGCAAAGCACTTTATGACAAGGCACTATGCTCTTTGCCTTGGCATTAAATCATCTACTTTTCTTACTATGCCATAAAATAACCAAACATCTGTGTGGTCGGTGGCAACTCTAAATGCATTTATTTGGCTAGTTTAGGTTTTGCCTTAGTACAGTGGGAGCCAAGTATTACAGCTAATCCAAAATCTTTTAGGGACAAAATAGAAAAGCAACAGAAGATATTATTGTGATAGTCTGAATCCTTTTTTCTGAATTTATCCAAAATTTTATCAGAAAGAAAATTTAACTTTAGTTATCAACAATGCCACCTTTACCTGCATTCAAGTTCATCAATCATTATAATGAGCTTCTGGTTGAACTGTAAATATTTTGCATTTAAACCTGATCTCTAGTTCATGTTGGAATGCAAAAATCTATACCATTACAGGTTTTGTCCTCCCAACTGCCTATATTGCATAGTTTTGCAAGGTGGAAACTTTGTTTATTTTGTTATATTGAAAATGCTGGCCAAGTGTGAATATTGGCTACACCTGAAATGGCACAACCTTTTATCATTGTTTTCTCAAGCAAAATTAAATTACATGTACCAAGTCGATTCAAATGCATTCATAACCCCCAAAAGGTGGATAAATAAACCAGTCTAGGAAAGAATCTTATCTCACCTGCTCTAGAGGTATCTACAGTGAATGCAGTCTGTTTGTTCCTGAAGGCCTTCTTCAGACCATGGCCTTCAGCAGTCACTTTGGAAGCATCAGATTGGAAGGCCTGCAGACCTGCAAATTTACTCATGATGCTAGTCTTTGTTACTGTTTCCACAACAACTGACGCTTGCTCTTGGTATACACTGGCCTGTCCTTGACCTACAATGTGTGAAATGACTTTAACAAAAAGACTGACAACTCTTATATATTTTGTTATATGCTACATACTATGTTTCTCCATCACTTTCTGCATCTATAAAGGGTAAGTATCGGACCATAATGTGGGTCTAATACTCATATATTGGTGAATGTTTTCGAAGTTTTCTAAATTAGAAGACATTACAAATACTGATATATTTTAAAATGGAAGACACACAAAAGGTAAAGTAAACATTTTATTATGAGATTCAAATGAATTAAGGATATAAAATGTATAAAAACTAATAATAAAAAACAACAATTGCTGTAATAGCTGGAAAATTGAATCTGGTCATCTACATTATGACCATGATAAAGTGTCAAATGTTCAAGGTTCTAATTCTAATAGTGTTTGTGCTATTGCACTAAAACATTCAGGATGGTCATTCAGATCTATGGACGGACAGCAGCAAAACAGATTCAGGATGGTCTGTCAGATCTATGGTTGGATGCAGCAAAACTGATTCAGGACAGTAATTTAAATCTATTGATGGACAGCAGCAAAACAGATTCAGGATGGTCATTCAGAACTATGGATGGACAGCAGCAAAACAAATTCAGGATGGACAACAGCAAAATAGATTAAGAATGGTCATTCAGATCTATGGATGGACAGCAGCAATACTGTGTGCTTTATGGAAATGCAAAGGTCAAACTGGAATGAATTACAGTCTCAACAATGAGCTATATATTTATAAATAACATCACCATACAACAAAGCATATCAACTTGCATCTTAACACAAGTGATGGTTCAAAGTTGATAACCTTGTCATGACACAGTAAACAGACAACCAAATCAAGGAGATATATGATCAGCCTGGGTGGAGTTAACACAGTATGCACTCGCTTACACGTCAAGTCAAACTACAAATAACAAAAAGATCCTACTCTGCCATAGCATGATGCACATGCAGATCAGTGTCTATGTTGTCTGTTCTACTGATAACTCCTAACCAACTGCTCAGACCCAGATATGCTGGCGCATTTTGTGATGGCAGATTTGGGTCTGTGCAGTTTGCAGTTGGATTTGACTTTAAAGTGAGTAAATACGGTAGTTTAAATGAACAAATGTATCCAAAAATGTATTATCCCTACCTTCAATCTTGGCCTTGTACGGGCTGCCTACAATGTGTGTTCCTGCATATTTGATTGTGATGTAGTAGTCTCCTGGTGCAGTAGGAGTGTAGGTAAACTCATACCCCTCATCACACTCCTTGCATTCCAGCTTTACCTTTGATGGTCCTTCCACAGTAACAGCTAGGGCTCCAGAGCCAGCATTCACAGTGTTCACAAAGAACTTGCATACTTGGCCTGTAAAAGATGAACATTAGACTCAGAATCTCATGTACAGAGCTATAACACTACATACTTGGATTGGAACATCACTGGAGTCATTACATACTTTGATTGGAACATCACCGGAGTCATTACATACTTGGATTGAACATCACTGGAGTCATTACATACTTGGATTGGAACTTCATTGGAGTCATTACATATTTGGATTGGAATGTCATTGGAGTCATTACATGTTTGGACTGGAATGTCACCAGTCATTACATACTTGGATTGGAACTTCATTGGAGTCATTACATGCTTGGACTGGAATGTCACCAGAGTCATTACATACTTGGATTGGAACTTCATTGGAGTCATTACATATTTGGATTGGAACTTCACTGGAGTCATTACATATTTGGATTGGAACTTCATTGGAGTCATTACATATTTGGATTGGAACTTCATTGGAGTCATTACATATTTGGATTGGAACTTCATGAGTTATGTTGAAAACAGATTATTTATTCAGTACACACTGTAACAACAGCATATGTAAAAGATACATTTCCTATTCACATTAAAACAAGAGCAAATGAAACAAAATACTTTTACAAAACCTACATTAAATTTTCATTTTTTAATTGTTTACAACAGAATGGTTTATCCAATTTTAAAAGTTCATTTAGAAATGTACCACTGTTTGCAACGTAAAAGCAACTGACTTGAAGCATTTCAAATGCCATTAATGTAACGATATTGGAGTAATTTTTCATAGAGTTTCCTAAATTTTCATTTGAACTGGGATAAATTGAACATTAAATGTCAGGTTTTTACTGCATAAATTCATCCACATAAATCAACAATGTTTTTTATATCATGTATACCTTTTTAATTAACTGAAAATTTTTATCACCTTTATATAGTGACCATCTTTGTATAACTTCTAAGTATATCTGATCCCATCCATTCATTAATCAAACATTTAGTGACCAATTAAGAACAAATGCCAATTACATTTGGTCCCAACAATTTTTTTAAAACAACGTATATCATTCATGATAAACCCCTTTTTGTTTAAATGGACTTAAATTAAAAAGTTTCTTTACAAGATTCAAATTCTTGGTGCAATTGTTTGAAAACTGCAAGCTGAATAAACTACAATATTAAAACTTGTTTGCAAAAAATGTGATGTCAACTTTTTGTACCTGTTTTGCCAGTCTTGAGGCCATCACCGTATGCCTGAACCATTCCAGGGTCAGCATGAACAGCGCCAACCTGAATCCTGAATGGGCTTTCTGGGATCTGGCAGCCATCAAACGTCACATCCACCAGGTGGGGGCCATTTTCATGGGGGATAAACCTAACAGCATATTCACCTGAAATATATTCATAATATTTGATTCTGGCAATTGGATTTCATGCTTTTTTTATTCTTTCATTTATAAAAACATGTCTTCACTTTCTTTGAAGAAAAGAATCAAATAATAATTTACTTGACTTTGCTTTATTTAATGCAGGTTTATGAATGTTAATTTTTTTATGCAGAGCATACAGGAATTCATTTGAAATCCATTTCATTGTTTCTGGATGAATAAATTTCCCCAGTTGAAAATTCTTCAAAGATTTCAGCAATTGCTGATTCCATGCCTCTTGAATGAAGACTGTTTTGTGCATACTTTGCTTGCTTACTGTTTTGAATAAGTCACAGACCATACATTGTGCCAGGACTTCTTTTTGTCACTTCTGCTTATCTGCTTACTATTTTTAGGAAGTCGCAGTTTATACAATATGAGACATCCAAGATTCTTGTTTCTGCCTTCTTACTGTTTTGATTAAGTCACAGAATATACATTATGTGACATCCAAGACTGTGTGACCTTTGCTTACTATTTGCAGAAAGTCACAGGTTATACAATGCGTCATCTAAGACTGTTGTCTGTGCCTTATGCTTATTCTGTGCCTTATGCTTACTATTTTCAGTAAGTCACAGACACAGAAGATCTCAATATTGAAGTTATGAAACAAGTTAAACAATGTCCATCTTTTGCGAGCCTTGGCTACTGGACATTATACAATTAATTTCATAAATTCAATAATAAATCATTACCCATTTGAGATTCTTTTTATCACATAGTTTTTATTTCAGTGGCAATTACTTAGAGAGAATGAAGAATGAACTTCATTCTGAGATGCTGCACCATATAATTTGTTGTGCATAAAAATTTAGTCCCATACAAAATCATGTTTCAACACAGAACATCCAATGTGTGTTATGTCACATTTATACAGTACTGGTTGGAGTGCAGTAGATGATCCATGTTATACCCTAAAGTATCATAATGTTTCCCTAAGTTTACTACAGGAGCTGAATTTGTACCATGAATCCTGTAAGGTCTTCATGCCAGATTACTTTCTATCAAATTTGGTCAAATTCTGTTGACAGATTTTTGAGAATCTTTTCAAGGTTTATCTGTTCTTAGTAACAGCAATCATATTTGATGGCAGATTGGAATCATTTGTATAATATCTGTAAGGTCTTCATGCCAGATTACTTTCTATCAAATTTGGTCAAATTCTGTTGACAGATTTTTGAGAATCTTTTCAAGGTTTATCTGTTCTTAGTAACAGCAATCATATTTGATGGCAGATTGGAATCATTTGTATAAATATCTGTAGGGTCAGCATGCCAAGATGCTTTCTCTCAAATCTGGTCAAATTCTCTTCAACAGTTTGAGAAAATGTTGTTTAGAAGTTTTTTAAATTTTAGTAACAGAAGACAAATTTGAATGCAGCTTGGCATAATTTGAACAAAATTGAAAGGTCTTCATTCTAAGATGCTTTCTGTCAATTTGGTCAAATTCTATTTAGTGTCCTTGAAAAGAAATGATTTTCTATGTTAGTAATGGTAGCTATATTTGATGGCAGATCAATTCTGACAAACTTGAATGGCCTTCTTGTAAGGATGATTTCTATTGATTTGGTCAAATTCTATTGGGTAGTTATTTTATTTAAAGTAAGTTTTTCTACTGGTTGTAATGACAGCTTTATATCTAATCACAAATCAGCATCATCTGTATAGATTTTATGCTTTCTGCCAGCTTGATTAAAATGTGGACCTGATGGCCCTAATAAGACCTCATTAAGGCATTTTGGGTTTTTTTTATGACCAATATTCAGTACAGTGTGAAAAAATATCATGTACTGCTATTGTTGACCAGGAAAAGACGCATTTCAAAAGTCGAGAAGTGTGAGATAAAACCAATGTAGCAGAGGCAAACATTATGTCCGACTAAAAAGTTGGTCAAGTAAACCTTAATCATCTCTAGTACAGTTTCACAAACTGCAAGTTTCTAACCCCACTGTGCTCAGTAACTTCTTGCTATCTCTCAATCTGACACAATCTTTGCTTTGCTTTGCTAGCTTTAACTTTATGTGGTAATGGCTTGAATATCTCCCACCATGTGACATACTCATATCAACACAACATGATGTCCAATAAATGTAATTGTGGTCTTTCCTGCTTTTCTCCAAGAATTGAACATTCCTTTATATGCTTCTTAAGAAGTTTATTGTCCCTTTCACCTTTAAAGAAAATTGCAGGACACCATTTCTAGAAAATGCTATTATGCAACAGCTTGCAAAAATATGGGCAAAGTTAGTTTATTTACTTCAACAAATCCAATGAATCTAATTTGAAAACTGGATCCAGGTGAAACAACCCTGCATCCAGATTTTACTGCAATGATCACATTTTCTTAATTTGTGCTATTACTCTGCAAGTCCATAAGTTAAAGGTCATTCAATAAGACTTGTGGTCAAATCAAAAGGGTTGCCAGGTGTAAAATAGTTTCAGTGGATTTTGAGAAGTTGAACACAGCAAATGTAGACTGACATAGGACAGAGAGCCATACCATATGCTTGCTTGGCCTTACAGCTATGTGTGAGATCAGAATGTGCATAAAAAACATCTATATTATTACCATCATCTATTTCCTGCACCAGGCACTCTTCCTCAAGGCCAGATGGAGTTGTGACCTTGGCCCTCAACACACCCTTCCTGGCACCATTGTAGTTCACTACAAAAGCACATGGCTTACCAATCTGTAAAGAAAATCAAAACCTGGAGAAGAATCCTAGAGAATTTGTACTATCTGGAAAATCTTGGTAATTACATCATTAAATAAGTTGGCACACAAAAAGAAGCAAAGCCTGCCATTCGTTATTTTTGAAAATATTAACTATACAAATTACTGCAGTTAATTACACAATCACTAATGGATATAAGCATACCATAGTTAATTCTTCATAGTTATGATGTTGGGGTCAAGCTGGACTTAAATTTTAAGGAAAAGTGACTTCTCCATTTGGACAGAACAAGGAGAAACGAAAGCTAAATTGAAAGAAATGGAAGCAAGCAAGAAATGCAAAATGTGTGTGTGTGTGTAGAGTAATATTTTTTTTTTTTGAGCAGAAATTTTTTTTAGTAGTTTCTTTTGTATGTGTATACAAATTATATTCACAAGCAGTGTATTGGGCCATATGATTTTAAGAAAACACAGAAGCTATACATTGTAATGAATTTTAACTGGTACATGTACTGGATTGCAGTACTGAAATGGCAAGTTAATAAAAATGCTTAACCAACTACCCTTTAACAAATTTTTTTACCTTCTGAAAGTTCAGTATAAAATGACAGTTGAAAAGATTTTCAAACTTGTTTGAAACCACTGTAACATGTACATGAGAGCAAATGCATGTGTCTTCATACCATATTGTTCATCCTGATTTCTTTGTTGCAGATAAAACATTACAGTAACTATTGATAGATAACACTGAAGTATTAAAGTTGATATATGAGTGAACAAAACCTTCTTTCCAACCAAATCTAAACAGCCAACATGAGAATGCATCTATTTTTGTTAGAAAGTGGGGTTTTCTTAATGTAACCACTCACATTTTAGCTTTGTTCCAATGGTTCATTCATAGGATGATAAATTAATGGTTTTATTACGTGTGGTAATGTAAGGCATTGGTTAAATAGTATTTGCTTTGCTGCTTCCTCCCCCCCTCCATTTTCACAAAAAAAGGAGTGAAAACATCTTTGACCTTTCGATTTCCACAACTTAGCATTGTCCCATACGTTTGTGAGGTACACCATTGCATTTTTATGCTAAATCTTCAACATTATTTTTAGACCTTGCTTTCTATGAATTAAGTATTTTTCTTATTATATCTGTGGTTTAAGAAAACAGACAATCTAATTAAGTGGTACTTCCAATGCATGCCATTATTTCTCCATGATATGTTCACTTACGGTTTCAAACTGGTTTTCTGAAGAAACTAATGCACACATGGCAGTTAAAGTCTTCAGATCACTGATATATTCTTAAAACACAAATTGTTATTTATATACTACTGTTAAAGCTCTGAAACACAAGTTTGGAGTTTTCATCATCAAATGTTAACTTCTGGAAATCAGTCAGTAATAGTTGCTAACTTACTTGAGAAAGGGTTAATGGTCAGTCAGCTATCAAAACACATTTGTAATGTGCAAGAGTTTGTTTGCTGGTGCAATTGAAATCAACACCAGCTATTTGATGGCTTGATGCGTACCTACATTTTGCCTTGAGCTACAAAACAAGAAACATCTGGCTAGGGCAAGGAAGCATCTCAAACACTACAGTCACTCAATGTGCATCTAAGAAATCACAGGGCGAAGTCACTTTCGCTTTCCACACAGAAGAAGGTGAAGTTTATATTTTTTAGACGACACTGTTGCCCACTTTGCCTGGCAGCCTGACCCATGATAATGAATTGAGATTATGAATAGCTTATCTATTTATTTTTGTTTTTGAAGCCATCTCACTATGTTATTTTGTTGAAGCCATCTCACTACATTATTTTGTTGAAGCCATCTCACTATGTTATTTTGTTGAAGCCATCTCCCTATGTTATTCTGTTGAAGCCATCTCACTATGTTTTTTTGTTGAAGCCATCTCACTACGTTATTTTGCTGAAGCCATCTCACTACGTTATTTTGTTGAAGCCATCTCACTACGTTATTTTGTTGAAGCCATCTCACTACGTTATTTTGTTGAAGCCATCTCACTACGTTATTTTGTTGAAGTTTCTCTTACTCTTGCTCCTGTAAGTTTTGAGATTAACATTGGCAGGGTAAGGAGGCTGGAGGATTATGGTTATTCATGCCATACTTACTGACAATCCCTTCTGTTGGAAGGCACTGACAGAGACCTTACGGGCATCACCAATGCTAGGAGTGATGGGAACTCGGAATGGTGAATCAGCTATATGTTCATCGTTGAACTTGACAGAGATTGTGTATTCACCTAGGAAGAAATGAAAGAAATGATTTCGTCAGTCCTACATTTTTGAATTATAACAACTGTGCTAATGCCCTTTTATTCCATGAATATTGGTCATCCTTTAAAAGTCACAATACTGCAAATGTCATGAAAAATGCTTCTTCAATCCAATAATAATCACAAGTGTAACTAGTCTGGGTAACCAAAAAAAAAGAAAAAAGAGTTGGAAATTTGTACTCAAAATTAGCAAAATTAAGTTAATCACATTTATTTCTGTTTCCATTTTTAAGTTTATTTTATTCTAGGGCACTTCTGAATGACTAACCTGGTTCTGTCACCACATATGAAACACCACAGGTTCCATCCTTCCTGTCCTCAAAGTCGATCTCGGCTTTTGATGGTCCCTCCACAGCAATAGACAGGCCTCCGGCCCCTCCTTCACGTGTGTAGATGTTAAATTCACCTGCAAAATAATAAAGTATTACTTCAGACATAATTCATAATATTATGAATAATTATTAAAATATTAATGGACAATACACATACACTTACTGAGTACTTTTACTTAAAACATAATAAACAACAGAGCTCTATAGTATGTACTCGCTTATAAGTCAAGTAAAACTGCAAACAACAAAGATCCTGATCTGGCATAGTATAATGTACCAGTCCTGCAGATTGGAGTCTCTGTTGTTTGTTCTACTGATTACTCCTAACAAACTGCACAGACCCAGATTTGCTAGTGCCTTATATGCAGGCAGATCTGGGTCTGTGCAGTTTGCAGTTGAATTTGTCTTATAAGCAAGTATATATGGTAGTTAATACAGCACAGAAATAAACTCCATCAATAACTCCTTTAACCTACATACGCTGGTAGATCAATTCAATAAATCATTTAATTTATCCTACATTGGTATTTGAAATTTAACTCAGCAACTAATGGCTTGTCCAAGTGTGTGTCTTAAATGCTGGACAAAAGATGGGTTATCTGTGGAAAGGAAACAGTTTCCAATCTCATGACTCACACTGGTGTCCAACTTCTCCTTTCTCCAGTCCAGGGCCAGCAGCATGGACTTTGTGTGCACCTCCTCCAGTAAGGGGACCAACTGTGAATTCAAATGGGCTACCTGCAAACAGAAATATAATTCAATGTATCACATGTAAAATACATCCTATTTCATTAAAATGTTGGCTTTATCACCACAGGTTACACATTAAAGAAAAGATATTAATACAACAAAGTTGTATCATCCTATAAGACTATATAAAACCAAAGAACAATAAAAACTGAGAAGACCAACTTTCTCTGATGATACCAATGAGTGAATAAATTACTGGGTGTAGATCACATGGAAAATACTCCCCACTAATGATCTTGAATTCATAGTGTAGGGTGTAGGTCACATGGAAAGCACTCCCCTTGTCTCGATTCTGCACCCAAGTATAGCATGCATGTCATATGGAAGGCAATCCCCAGCCTTGATCCTTCACTCAAGGTGTGTAGGTCACATGAAAACCACTCTACAACCTTGATCCTGCACTCGAGGTGCATGGTGTAGATCACATGAAAACCACTCTGCAACCTTGATCCTGCACTCAAGGTGCATGGTGTAGGTCACATGGAAAGCATTCTGCAGTCTTGATCCTGCACTCAAGGTGCAGGGCACAGGTCACATGGAAAGCATTTCCCAGCCTTGATCTTATACCCAAGATTTATGAGGTTTTCTGTATTAGCGCCAATCACTCATCTCCACATACTGAGTAATGTGATAGCAGGCCACTTTTACATGAGAGTAAACTTCATTATCCTGAGAAAATCACTATTTTATCAGAAGGAAGATTAACCTCACAAACATATCACCCTATCAGTCCTTGCACAGATCATACTCGGGTACAACGAGCAGAAGACTATGCAGTATTTTGGTAACCAAGGTGCCTACAGCCTGACCTTATTCATCTGACTTGTGTTGAGCTCGTTATCTCATTAAGACAATGCCATGACTGGGATGGGATTATTTTGTTGATGATTATACAAAACTTGATAACAGTTGGAGAAATTGGACAAATTTAATGGGACAGATTTACATCAGATTAAGAAGAATATGACTATATTTACCTGGGACCTGCATTCATTATCAGAGACATAAATCTGCACTGCATAAAATACCTGGCATATGGAAATGTACTGAATCAATTACCAAGTATATACATACCCAATACATGTAATCAACTATGAAGTATATACCAGTACATCATATTCATTACATTTGATATAGATAATGGTTATTACATGGAATATGCATATAATGTTCATTATTTAGGATATGATGCTGCTACATCGTGTTCATTATGTAGGATATGCATGTACATCAGGTTCATTACATGGGATATGCATGTACATGATATTCATTGCATGGGATATGCATTTACATCATGTGGGATATGCATGTACATCAGGTTCACTGCTAAGAAATTTTCCTGTACTTTACATTAATTACCATGGAATTCTCCTGTACATAATATTTATAAGCTAGGATATGCCTTTACATAATGTGTATTACCTAGGGTATGTATATGCACTGTTTCAATTAAATGGGATAACAGCCAAGTGTCATGTGATAGTTACCTGGGATATGCATGTCCTTGTGTTTGACACTAACTGTGTGAGGACCCATTTCCTTAGGAACAAACTTGATGCTGTAATGGCAGTCATCCAGTGCCACCACATCACAGAGTTCTGTCACACCTGATGGACTAGTTACTGAGGCTGTCATGTCAAATGGACTGGTACCTGCCAATTACATACGCAATTAAGATAAAACATGATAAATAAACTTTGCTGGATGATCTTGGAGTTGCAATTTAGACATAAGCATTTTGGTATATATACGGTTATGTTATGGTGACATTGCTCGCAAAATTAATTTGAATCAGTGATTAAAACAAAGATTATGATTCAAATTAAGTTGAAAACAAATTACTTGTGATAACTGTCATATTAATCAACTAAGCTTTTCTTTATAAATATGAAGCACAAAGAACTTGGGGAAAGTGCAAAAGTTTAGGATACTGTTTATGATATTTTGACAAAATGATTTATAAGAAATTTCTCATTACCTATTTAACCTATTCTTGTTTAATTCCAACAATGTACCATAAGTATAAGTGTATGGGGAGGAATCAAATGACCCCTGATGGAGTGTAAAGTCTGGACTACAATAACAAAAACTATGTACCATAGGTAAAAGTGTATGAATCAAATGACCCCTGACGGAGTGTAGAGTCTGCTGGACTACAATAACAAAAATTCAGTGCAATGGTATATACCACTTGTCTTGGTGAGTATCCATAAGCAAACCATGTTCAATGGTTACATTAATAACCATATATATGAACAGCAGTATGCATACAGTTTAATGGCATGTCATTTCAAGTTCATCTCCAAGAATACTGTTATTCTAGTGCACAGTGTTGCCTAAATTATCAAATTTTTGTATGAACTTGCTTTGCTTTTCAGAATTCACAATGTATTGTACAGGTTACCTCCATTTCCTACAAGGAATTGCCTCCCCATAACTAAAATTAAAGAAATGAATCACACATCTCTCACTGGTGACAGTGACTCTGGCGAAGAGCAAAGGAGCTCAATAATGTGGTCATAAACAAAGTCTGGCACAAGTTTCACATGGTAACAGACTGGTGTCAGTACTCCTTGTTTTTACTGTATAGTATTTAGCTGAATGAGCATTTCTTTTTCTAAGTTTAAATGATAAAATAACTGTATACTTGCACAAGATAAATAAAACCATCCTGTGAGCTTTTTTAATCATAATGGTTATCAGCTAAAACTGAAGAAATATAATTACTTTTACTACCTATTGTTTAGCAAAGCACCTGCCATGGCAGGCAAATTCTTGATAGAAAGGGAAGCAACCTATTCATTTAAAGTCTAGCCTTTTTCAAGCAACTGTCAAGGTATAGTCTTAATGCAGTGTTGCACCTAGGATCCCAGTGGACATTGTGTTCCCCCTTCTCCCTCCAAAAAAGTAAAAGATTTGTGAAAAAATGCATGTTTAAAAAAGTTTTAAGATGAGGACTTATTATTTCTGACCCAATTTAATATCTTTATTCATTTCATAATGATGGAAATATCTAATTAATAATTATTATGATTAAGACAAAATTATGAATTGCAGCAATGCTATTACAATATCATGTCAAAAAACATGTTGCAACAAAATATAAGGCTACCATTTATTAATGCAATAAATTGAAGGAAAAGAATTAAAACCTAAATACTTGTCTGTAAAAATTATACCATCAAAATGCTGCAATGCAAACACACAACATCAAAGACACTGTTAGCATTAAAAAAATTTCTCTTGACATTTTATCAAGCACAAAAGGAAAGATAAAGGCAACCAAGAACTAAACTGTGTGGTTAAGATTTATGCACAGGGTAATGGTTCATCTTCTTGCTTAAATGAAGAATGGATGTTGATGCTCAATCAAATTTCTTTCTACTACCATTTTGTTTTGTAAGGAGGGGGCAGGCTGTAATTTGTTTTTGTTGTGTTATTTCCACCCCTTAAATGGCTTGAACAAATTTTCTTGCTCTCATTTTAGAAAAGAAATAATGTCTATTCAATTAGTTGAAAAAAATAATAATCTTAAAGTCAAAATATTCTTTTTGAAAGAAAATCTCATTCACCCCCTCCCCCAACCTTACATGGTAAGTCCATTGTGTTATCAATAGCAGCTGGGTGCTTAGCATGAATTCAAATGTGTGACTTTATTGATAATAATGTCAGAGTATGGTGTACTAATAACAGCAGATAACTGTTCTATTGCATGTCAGTTCACAGGTAGTTTACCTGGAATAACTGGTCAAGGGCAGGTGCTCTGTGATGACTTGTTACTTGTATTAAAATACCCCTCAATATCTGTACAAGCATTGATGCCAAGTGCCAAATAAGCTTGCATTTCGACATATATATTCAAGGCCATTAGTGTACCATGCTGGGCAATATTCAGCATAATGCATAGCAGCCATAGGAAGTTGCCCTAAAATCTGGGGCAGTAGTGAATTGCAGCCACAGTAATCTGTCCTCCAAATGATGAGCAGTATTGTACTGCAGCTACAGGAATCTGCCCTCTAAATGATGGACAGTAATGTACTGCAGCCACAGTAATCTGCCTTCCAGATGATGGGCAGTACTGTACTGCAGCCACAGGAATCTGCCCTCCAAATGATGGACAGTACTGCACTGCAGTCACAGGAGTCTGCCCTCCAAATCATGGACAGTACTGTACTTCAGCCACAGGAATCTGCCCTCCAAATGATGGCCAGTACTGTACTGCAGCCACAGGAGATTACCATTCTCACATTTCATGCTGAATGGAGCTGAGAATTAGCCTGATGCTGTCAACTGATAAATAGTTTGGTTAGTTGAAGAAAAAGATTGGAGGGGAGAGGCAAAGTAAGGATATCTGGGCAAAATGACCTGTGTTCTCCAAATTGAACCTATTATGAAGACTACTTCATGTATTATCATCAAAAGTGCACATCTTTCCATATGCACACAGCTATTAAGAGCAAAAAATGTAAAATTTTCACACATGCTGGCCCATTACTTAAACAATAAAATGTTTTATTTGTTTTGTTTTCTCCAGTGTACTGTCATCACCTTTCATGGCATATACTGCATTGCTTTTCATGGCATACAATGCCACCACCTTTCATGGCATATACTGGCACTGCCTTTCACATCATATACTTTCACTGCCTTTCATGGCATATACTGCCATTGCCTTTCATGAAATATAATGCCATTGCCTTTCATGGCATATACTGCCATTACCTTTCATGGCATATACTGCCATTACCTTTCATGGCATATACTGCCACTGCCTTTAATGGCATATAATGCCATTGCCTTTCATGGCATATATTACCATCGCCTTTCATGGCATATACATCATTGCATTAGGGAAAATGTGCACTCTGAGTGCTAAAATACACGAATGCTGCACTTGCTTAGAGACCTACATTTATTGAAACCAGACTAATTAAAAGTATGGGAATAAATAATGGGTATTTAAAAAATTGCTTGTGCTCAATTTAAATGATTCTGTGTGAAATAACTTTAATAATCATGCTTTGGATGCACATATAATGCAAAACTTTTTGTCAAGACCTGACCATATGGATATTTTTCACTATGGAAGTAACATATGAATAAATGAAAATGCAAAATCTTAGAATATTCCTTATCTGAGATGAGGGATTTTAACTGGTAAAATTAAACCATTTGGACAGGTCGAGATTTTCACACAAACGAGACTGACTGGAGAGAATGGTGACTGAGGACACATATTGTGCCGGTCTGGAAGGTGTAGGAAAGGTACAAGTCAAGGTCAGGTGGTGGTTACAACGGTTACCTGTTGATGTGATCTCAGTTTCACTAATGCGACTCATTTTCATCAAGAAAGAAACTAGAACAAAACAGTGAGATGAACAATGTGAAAAAAGAAACCTGCTCACACAAAGGAAACTACTTCATTAGATTCAAATATTTGACAAGGGTTCCATAAAAACTCAGTCTTGCCCAATTGATATGCTAAAATGTATGTCATTTTAAATACCATACTGTACTGAACACAATATTTTAACATTGTTGAAGATGAAGATAACATGGCTGCACCCATCACCAAAACAAGTGATACCTATTTCTCACTTCCTACTAAGATCACAAAATGGCTGGCATAATGAAGACCAAGCACAAGACTTGTCAACTCACTTTGTGGGTAACACATTTTATGTACTTGTACAGACAAGTGGAAATCATTACAATGAATGCATAATGAACTAAGTCCCTGGTAATTCAAAAACACATACCATATCGTGACACAAAATACACATACCTAAATCACATATCATGAACTAAGTACCTGGCAATTTAAAAACACATATCGTGACACAAAATACACAGACCTAAATCACACATCATGAACTAAGTACCTGGTAATTCAAAAACACTTACCATATTGAGACACAAAATACACAGTCACTAAACACATATCATGAAAGTACTGTGATGCAGAAGAATGGAGAACTTATTCAGGGACAGTTTTACGGCGTACGGGCCCAGTGCAAAATGAGAACAACGGGCCCAAAAACTAATTTCTATAATATTCATTGAAAAGTACAGGCTTCTTTTCAAAATCACATAAAATTTTGAAACATTATAACATCTTTTTTGTTAGCTGCCAGAAACCTGCTCAAAACCCTTCAAGTTTAATAAATTGTAACACTGTAGTTACTTACCTTTGAAACAATCTAGTATTTATAGATATATTTATCTTTGAGCTTTTAATATTGAGCAATCTTCTTCAAAAGATAATAAGAAGGCTGATTTTTGTTTTGTTTTTTTAGTAAACAAAAAGGTAGTAAGAATAATGAAGACTGATTTTCTTTTCAGTAATGGGATTGTGACAGCAGCAGCTCAGGCCAGCTGGGAAGGGTAGAAGTACTAGAATCAAGATGACCCATTAAACCAGCCATTTCATTTTTTTCTTTCTTCTAAAGATTGGCTCTATATTCTCAAAACCTGTAAAGCACAAGCCACAAGTGCTCAAAACACAACACTCAGATCATACTTTAACTACATCTACGTCAATGAAATTTGGAAACTTTTCAGAGAGGCCACAGTTAAGAAAACCGTAAAGTTTTCCGATTTTCATTGCTTTAATCAAATTCAAGTTCCAGACTGTCAAAGTTTTGGAACTTTACACTTGATCTAGAGTTGGTACTCAAAATTGTTTAGAGAATATGGGGTCTGATTTATAGAGCTGAAGCACCTGTTCCAGCAGCTGGAGCTAAGAAGCTGATTTATCACTTGAATCAAGTCTCCAGCATAACCCACAATCATGAAAATATGCATGGGTGACTGGTATACTCTACTGTGCATGTCAAAACATCCTGCATGAATTGTATCTAATTTCACCATATTACATTAACTTAAGTATAGAAAATTGACCCATTTTGACTTTTCAGTCTAGGTGGTCCAATGCTTTCATTTATCTGTATTCATGGGGAACCAGTAAATTATAAAAGCAACAGACAATTAAACATAATATACCCAAAAAATTAAATTTCTATTACATTCTATTACATGAAAACAATGACAGAAACCTATTAAGGTAAATGGGGGTATTTAAAAAATTGCTTGTGCCAAATTGAGCTATTTACTCAATTTGTAAAATGTGTACTGGAGGCTGATTGAGGTTAACAACTGCACCAATGTACCAGTATCTGACTGATGGCTGACAGGAGATACAAAGAGAAATGAAACCAGTCTTTCTGCTTTAGACTGGTAGGAGATAAGAATGGTAAAAGCAATATGTAATCCTTAACAGAGGAGTACATGCTAAAAAGGGGGATAATATATATACACTGATAAAGCAAGCATAATCTGGTCTAACTGCTATATACCTGTGCTTACTTACATAACCATACAGTCCTACTGAATGCTTTTAAAAGAAAAACAGGCTCATTTGTTGCATTAAATAGATTTATAGCCATTGAGATATGTCCCCTTTTCTCACAAGCTAAGGACATGTCAGTAACTAATATTTAAGGATAAAATATCATCACACTGTCAGCTTATTGATGCATCATCCAACAAGTGTACTGTATTATCTGGTACAGAATGAAGTTCAGTAATAAACACTGAGGAACTAGATCTGGTTCTATGTGCTTACACATTACGCAAAACTGTTACAGTAGGCATGTGTATTAAGTTCAACATTTTATATTCTTCACAAACTATGATTTACAAGAAAGCAAAGATTGACTGAATATGAAGTGTCTCATGGACTAACAAAAATGACTTCTAAGTATTGTCTACCTATTATTACAATTAATACCTATTATTACAATATTAATACCTGGAATCCTACATGATAAACATGACCTTAACCTGAAGTTTGATGAAAGTAAACAAACATTTATACCTGTACCCATTTCCCAAAGGAGACTGAAAGAAACAGTTCACTATTTACTCATGATATTCTATTTACAAATCCCAGAAACATGAAAGGGGCTCTGAACCACACATTCCTAACACTTACCACTGTGATATGTAGACCGAAGGAACAATTCCACTGATCAAATTCTCATACTGGAAAGCTGTGGCTGCAATTTCTCCAAGGGAGAGAATTCACAATTTGCTTTATTCCTTCACAGTATCTGTAGCCTACATGTACTAACATCTCTAGTATCACCTACTTAACTGAGGACTCAAAGCTAGGATTATTCTATTTCAAAGCAGCCAAATTTAGTTTGCAGTGCCAACAGAGGAAAGGCAAGGTACATCAGCATCAATATTTTCCTTGGACCTATCTCTTTCAACCTTTGATTTTCACTATCTCCATTCCTAGCGGTAAATGCTGTATGTTATCAGTCTATGTACCTAAACACCCTTGGATTCTCTCTTGCTATCCTTACCTTAATGCTTCCAACAGCCCAAGAGAGCTGTTACAAATGAACATGAATTTACCACCAGACATTAGAAAACTATTTAATCAAAGTTGGCATAAATAAAAAAAGCATCCTGTCCAAGACAACTGCATGTACATTTGGTGTCTATCATATTCTCTAATAATAAAATAGCCAAGGATTTTGACAGCTTAATTTGCCGTTATACACTTGCCACACAACAGCCAGTACAGAATCTATCAAGTGTTGGGATCCTGTATCAGACCCTGCCTTTAACAGGGAATGTACCCTTATCAGTGCCTACATCTACAGTCCAAGGTTTTCATGACTGAAGCATAGGTGCTGTATTTCACTGTTTTCCCAGCAATGTGAGAAACTTTTGTGGTTTCCAATGCTACAAGTTTCAATTAGATTTTGCTCTTCGAATTATAATGGTTGATTCATTTTCTTACCTTCAGATTAAAGTGGTAGATTAGTTTAAGTGACATGTTCAGTACTTTACTGGCTACAACATGCTGACGAAATGGGAGCTAAGTACATCATCAGTGGATACAATGAGGCAGCTGACCAAGACTGGCCTATGAAGGTACTGAACCCATGACCTTCAGATCATAAATATAATGTCCCACCAAACTTAGCAATCATGTCTTCTAAAAATGGGCTAATAAACTTTTGGGGAAAAATGTGACCAGATGGATCTAATCAGTATATGTATACCATATATATTCACTTATAGGTTGACTCGATTACAAGTTGACCCCTCCCCATTTTAAGGCTATAAAAAGCTAATTTCTCTTTTACCCTCCTCTAAGTTGTGCAAGACAGATAGGAAAAATAAACACAAAACCAGATTAAAATACAATCATGTTACTGAGTGGAGTATGTTACAAAAAATTGACAACTTATGATTTGTCCATCTTTGTGTAATTCAATCCATTAAAATCCATAATTCTTGACATTTTAAATCCATTTGAAATGATAAATCCAAGAATTCAGTTATAGGTCACATACTGGTATAGAAATTGTAGTTCAGAATGATCCAATTCACAATATCCCATAATGTGTCAATTCCACACATCTTACAAATAAACAATGAATATCAAGTACACAGTTTTGTGAGTCACAGTATCCGGTAAATGTCACTAGTGTAACCTGGTACAAGGTCTAAGAATTCATCCTCATTGTCTGATAAACTTTAAAATTGCCCATCATACAGTCTTCATAAATATCATCTGACACTGTTTCCTCTGCTTCCATGACATACGTAAGTGTTTATGAACATACAAAGCTTGGGCTCTATAAGTAATATTTAGATCATGCAGTCTATGAAATCTATGAAAAGCTGCAACTGAACATATGTCAATTGTGCAGCAAGATCACAGGGAATTCAAATAACCATCCTCTGTTACTTGGCACTAAGCAAGTATCAAACTCACAACTAGATCAAATGTTGTCGGGTGGGAAAACAAAGAAGACACTGCCTTTACAAGTCAAGGGATGAAGGTCAAACATACACATGAAGTTGTAGAACTCTACTTTGCACTGAACAAGTATTAAATTCATGGTGTGTTCTAAAGGATTGTCATCTTCAAAACAAAGCAAGGTCTGCCTTTACAAGCCAAGGGCGTACCAAGCTTACATGTGCCAGCAGAAAAGTTGGGAAAAATCACTTTGGATTAAATCTAACTTGTGGAA
Source organism: Megalonaias nervosa (assembly GCA_016617855.1). NCBI lineage: Eukaryota > Metazoa > Mollusca > Bivalvia > Unionida > Unionidae > Megalonaias > Megalonaias nervosa. The sequence continues at coordinate 120,020 of JAECUM010000161.1, read as the reverse complement.
AAGAATACAGAAATTAAACCACAACTTCCATTACATCAAACATAGTGTTTATATAGCAAAATGCAAATATTAATACAAATACAGGTTGTTCAGACTTGCACAAAAATGGAAGCGATATACTTGCTAGTAAGCACCCATGGCAAATAACATGGATGGACACTTCATATTATGATGGCTGTATTTACTTTACCTGTAATATTTTCAAATTATTAAAATCCAAATCAATGTAGATACAAGTATTATGTATCTAATACTATTATGAAAGGGACAAACATTGTACATACCATATATGCATTTTTGAATGGGAATTGTGGCATGAAAACATATGTTCTGAGAACATCAAGTTTCCAACATTACCCCTACATTTATCAATTTTTGGGGGTATGTCATGCCTATAAGATAACCCCTACTCGGCATGAATCAAATTTTCAGTAAAAATAGACTTAAGAACAAGTAGATATGGTATGTACTAGTTGTACATCAATCAGAAACTATAATTACATGTATATATCAACCTCCAGAAGATTCCCAGTGTAAAGTTACCTGAGGAAGAATCCTGCACTATGTTTTCATATATATATATATATATATATATATATATATATATATATATATATATATATACATACATATCAGATCCAGATATCCATGTTATTTCTGCTACACGTATTCTATCCAGATGTCTATTATTGTTGTCTAATATATCAGATCCCAATATCCATGTTATTTTTGCTACACATATCCTATCCAGATATCTGTCATTGTTGTGTCATATATCCTATCCAGATATCCATGTTATTCTTGCTACCTGTTATTGTTGGTACACATATTCTAGCCACATATATCTGTTATTGTTATGTCATATATGATATCCAGATATCTACTGATGTATCATTATGTCAGATCCAGATATGGCACATATGCAAAATTACACATGGTGTTGATTTAAAGTAAAGTTCATAAAATGTATATTTAATGAACCAAACAAAAACCTTTAGGGAGATAAACCTTTCCAAAGAAAACACCTGAATATGAAGTACAAGATATATAACTAAAGGTAACAATAAAGATAACAAAAATTTATAATACTTAGAAAATAGGGTCAACATATTTTTTAAGTAAAATGCATTACTTAACTCATTAACCCCTGGCGCCGCGTTTACGGGGCAGGAGGTGGGAGCCTACTTCTGAGCTCTGTAGCATCAAGGTCATGTATGACACACTAAAGTGGGCAGTATTATAGAAAGGTAGACAGATGTAGCTTTACGATCATACCAGATAATATGGATGTTCTAGTTGCACTACAAAATACAGAGGGAAAAACGTAATTTTTTGGACCCAAGTTTTTTCCACCCAAAATTCGCCCGAGGTCGGAATCTGATTTTGTGTTCGGATTTTAGACTTTTTGGCCTCAGATCTAAGACAGACCGGTCTGAACTGCACACAGACAGGCGAACCTTTGCAAAAAGTAGGATAAGATGGGCATTTGGAATAAAGAGTGGTCTTGACACGAAAATGATGGGTCCGTTAAGCCAAAAAAAAAGAAATAAAAATAAAAAAATAAAAAAAAAGAACTCCAACTTTTACCCTTCTGCTCATGCACAGGCAAAATAGCCAATGAAAAACAATGTTTCTAACACAACTAAGCATTAGGTTAACCTAAAATCTCTTGGAGGTTGATGTATTAGGATGTATTCAGAAATAGCCCCCAAAATGTGTTTCCTACTCGCATTTCAGGCAAAAATGACAAAAACCTCCAGGGGTTAATGTGTTAAAAAAGACCTAGATTTTCTCTTGTAGTAAATCACAATAAGGGTTTTTTTTTTTTATTACACATCAAAAAATTTCTTTCTCACAAATAGATATATTCCAGAACAATATGCTCTAATTTCAAGGCCAATGGCATGGTATGCACTCTGGTTGTGATTCACCCGTCATGAGGTACAAATAAGCAAGTCAAGTATGCATGTTCTATAAGCAATCGGCACAATATCATCTCATTTCTGCAATTTGTTCTATGTAAGGGATGTCACTCCAATGATAGGACTGATGTTCCACAGCTTGTTTCTAGAGTTTTCATTCCACATATTTTTACAATATATCAAGCATACTGTTTTTTATTTCCTTCTGACTTCCTAATGTTACTTCAATTAAAGGATGGGGAAAGGAGATGCTGTTATTGACCATTAGCTGACAGTTGATTCCATCAAGATACTAATACCTGATCAAAGATGGTATTCAGATTATCATTTACATTGGTTCCTCCATTCCATGTGTAAAGTGTAGTTATATCTCACTTGCAAAGTCTTGAGAACACAATCATTATATGGTTGCAAATATGATGCACTCATTACTTCAAGTTAGCAACTATACTATCCATAAAAAGAACTGATCTTGACCAACACATTTTAAAAGTCCTAAAAAATGCATCCTTCTTTTGGCACTAGCCATTTACATAATCAGTTTGCATGTTGTTGTTGTTATGGGGTTTAACACCATTTTTCAGCACAAGACAGGCTATACATGGCAGCCAGTATAAATGGTGGAAGAAGAACCAGGGAAAACCCCAGAAAGAACCACCCACCAACGAGAAGCTACTGGCAAGCTTTCTCACGTGCCCACATTGGCCAAGCCTGAGACTTGAACCCATGCAGACAGAGGTGAAATCAATTAGCTGACCATCTCATACATGCAACAAACTTGTTTAGGCTTCCACCTACCTCCGTCTTCATTGTCTTGTAACACATCCTAAAGTGACAACTGGTCTGATTGCATTTAAAACATGAGTAAGACCTACAGATGTCTGCCTTAAAAACATTTTTTTACTCTGTAATCTATGAAAACAGGTCACAATGACCCAAGTTTCAACTTTTGCTGCTTGTATGTGTATGATATTTATGTTAAAGTGATATGCAACCAATTGGGAGTGAACAACCGATTTTGTACATGTCAATAAAACTGAGAAATCTGGAAAGAAAAGTGATTTTAATTAAGCAAACTTGGGGACCCAATGTGTTTTATTTAGATTTGATAAAACTCACATTTAAAAAAAAACAAACAAAAACAAAGCATACTGAGTTTGGTTCAAGCAGTTATGAATACTTGACTATTACAGTGATGCTTTGAAATGCTAGTGCATGTTAATGACTCACCTGGAATCTTCAAACTGAGTTCACACTGGCTGCCAATATGAGTAATGTCTGCTGCCTCTTTGTGACGGGTAATTCTCTCTGTGACACGAGATGATGGCTCGCCGCCAACTTTCACTGAGAAATGGCTTCCTGGAAGCATAAATTGAAGCACATCGAAGTTCTCTTGACAAAATACTGTTATAACAAGTGCAACAAAAAAGCTGAATGGCTAATATCTGGATAACAAAACAAAAAACATAACTGCTTGTCTATTCAAACACCTGTTTTTGAGTACAAATTAAGAACTGCTTATTTTAAGTTTCAACTTGAATATTTTATTTTTCAATAGCTATAAATGATGTCAGGACATTTTTTATACTATTGAAAGTCATTACAATTTTGAAAATATGATGTCCAGAAAATCGGAGTGACCACCACAAATTTTGTTAATTACAGTACAACCTGCCTTCCCTCAAACAGTCACAGGTTTTGTCTGGTGGTACTTCATTGTAAAGTTTCTGAATTTAATCAACAGAAAAGTCCTGTCTCACTGGATGGAAGTTGCTGCACTCTACAAGAATGCATCTACTGTCAATGGACACTGGCAAGGTATGCATTCTTCTTACAGGTTCACGTTACAAGAGGTATGCACAAGTCACATATGTATGTCCTATACACAATTAGCACGATACCACCTCATCTCTGTGATTAGTTCTGTGTGGGATGCCACTTTCCAATGATGGGTTTGATGTTCCAAAGCTCGTTTGTGGAGTTTTCATTCATAATAATTTGCCAAGTATACAGTACATGTGGATTTATATGATATCTGAAGCCAGTATAAGGAATCGTCCATTTAGTAATGGATGACTGCAGAGCAGCTTTGACTGCTTTATCTGCATTTTCATTATCCCTAATACCATGAAGGTAAATCTAGGATGTTGATGTATGTACTGATGGACATGCACAATGATGCCAAAGCAACCACTATGTTGAGCCTCCACCAAGATGGGCACAAGAAAAATTGGGCCAGTAGAATTAATTCCACTCACCAGGGACGTGTTCATCGGCAAACTTGATGTTGATAATGTAGTTGCCAGGCTCTGTAGGTCTGTAGGTAACTCTGCATGTTCCATCTTCGTTGTCATGACACTCGATGTCTGCCTTGCTAGGGCCTTCAATGGACAGACTCAAACCACCATAACCTATAGAAATGAGACAGGAAATTTCATAAAAGGAATACTGAAGGTATCTAGACAAAACAGTTAGACAACTTGACTTTACCCTATCTGACAACGCCACCAGGTATTTTAGGACTGCTAATTTATTTTAAGCTATAAGAATATGTAATACATATATATAAGCTATCAAAGTACTGCAAAAAAAAGCAGCATCACTGCAGAGAACCTGTAGTTAATTTGATACAGGAACAAAAAGGAAGATTACCTCTTTAAACTGAAAAGACAGGTACTGTAAATTTCATTCATATCCATTAAGTATTAACTTCATAAAACATGACATTAAATAGTGTATTTCTTTAATACTTGTTCTCTTCAATATTATTTACTTTTCACATTTCCAAAATTCATTTCTGCACTAACCTGCATCTCGTGTATCCACAATAAATTCATTGACCTCATTGGCCATTGCTTTTTCCAGACCTTTGCCATAAACCTTGACCTTGCTGGCATTGCCAAGCTCACTCTCTCTGACGGTGATTTTAAAGGGGCTATTGGCAATGTGCATGCCATCACGGTAGACATTCACTAAATGTTCGCCTGTTTCCCTGGGAGTGAATGAGATTCCTGAAAATAGAAATATTACCTAATGCAAAACAAGCTGTCTATATGGTATATGTTAACAGCTGTATGCAAGTCTATATGGTATATTTAACAGCTGTATGCAAGTCTATATAGTATATGTAACAGCTGTATGTGAGTCTATATGGTATATTTAACAGTAGCAAGTCTATATGGTGTATTTAACAGCTGCATGTGAATTTCATAGTATATTTAAGAGCTGTATGAGATTTTATACAGTGTATTTAACAGCTGTATGTGAGTCTATATGGTATATTTATCAGCTGTATGCAAGTCTAAATGGTATACTTAACAACTGTTATGCAATTTTATATGGTATATTTAACAGCTGTGTATGAGTCTATATGATACATTTAACAGCCAGGTCAATGTAATTTAATAGACTAATCAGTAAAATAAATAATATAGACCGTGTTCTGATAGTGCATAATGTGACAGCATATCAGTGTTGTGTTGTCTGCAACTAAATCTGGCTTGCATTCTAGAATATGTTGTAAGACAGAGCAATGTCACATTACCATCACATATCCAATTCATCAAATATTTTTAAAAAATTCCTTTCCTGCTGTCAGGAAGATCTGTGTGCAAACCAAAATGAAAATTTTTCCCAAACATCTTGTCCAGAAAATTTAAATACCTGTTTTGTGCCATAGTGCCTAGCAATCAATGCTGGCCAGAAGTCAGGAAAGCTTCCTGTAATTGCCATGTAAACAATAGGTGATAAACACTAAATGGGGTGCTAAATTTTTCAGTACATCAATTGCACTTTTCAAGAAATCCTGGTGGCTACTTTTTAGAGACAAGTGTCTTCTATTTCCAAACACACCTTTCAAAAATCTCATGAACTATATTATTAACAATTATCACCTATTCATGTTGAAACTGGTGACATACAACAGAACAATCTCAGACAAGCCGATTTTATTAATATATTCTGCAAATCCTGTCTATGTACAAATATAATGATTAAAATGTAATAATAAATTAAAAATTAAATATTTATTTTCTACCTGTGAAAACATGCTTCTAATAGTAAATATTTAGTCACGTCTGTGCAAGAAAATGTGAGACTAACCTTGACCTTGAACACAATTTATGATTCTATCATGAGACTTGCCTTCAGAGTGAACAAAAATTACCATATAAACTTGCTTGCTGAACTATACCAATTGTCAGCAGTTTGGTCAATATGCATGTATATGTGTATAGATCTGGTTATTTGAGTGTCAATAAGCATGATATTAGAGTAAGATTATGTTAGGCCAAAGCACATGCCAACCAGTGCTAACATCTGGCAACAAACTGTTAGGTTTTGTACCCAAGCACATGCCAACCAGTGCTAACACCTGGCAGCCAATAAGGCAGTATATATAAATACTCAACACAAATGCAAGAGAAACTGATCATGAACAGTACAGATACACATAGGTACACTTTTACACATAAATTTAAGGTTATAGTGAATCATATAAGGTAGTGATCTTATCTGATTTTAAAAAGGACATATTTATTATTTTTGTGTCATATTTTATGTGCAGCCATGATCGCAAAGCAAGCAGTAGTAATAAGAGCTTCATAGAATTGAGCACAACTGTTAATCTGATAAAAAAAAACATCTCAGTTGCTTGAATTTGATTGGGTCATGACTTAAACTGCCTTGTAAGTCCCAGTGGAATCTCTATACTTCATCTAGACATGAGTACCAAGTATGCCACAAAGTACACTCACCCCATGTTTAACAGAACTCTATGTAACCACTGGTAGGGCATTGGCAACTTGGGAGATTATGAACCAAAGGGTTTCAGTGGTCAGGGTATGTGGATTTGAATTAAACTTAATGTACCAAGGCCTGACTTTTAGAACAGACAATGTTTAAACATATTTATGACAAAGTCATCCACCAAGTCTGGTCAAGGTACTACCGGTAGAAGAAAAAGATATTCCGCAGAGCCTATTTTTGAGTCACAATGACCCTGACCTTTGATCTTCTGATCCCAACATAGCATCTTCCATACCTTTATATGCAAGCCCTCCACAATCTTTAATTAAGGTACATGGTCTAGAACAAAGTTATTATGCAAAACAATTTTTTTCTTCAAGTAAAAGTGACCATGAACTTTTGAATAACGAATCAATAGGCATTTAATCCAAAGTGTATTTCATCAACACATTTTGGTAATGATATATAGTCAAGAACTGATATTTTAGCACAAAAGCAATTTTTGTCCTTCAGTTCACGACCTTGATATTTCACCCCCAAACTAGGCTTCTTCCTTACCCCAAATGCAAGCCAACCATAAAATTGATCCAGATCTGAGATGTAACACTAATGTTATTGCATGCAAACAACAGTTCTTCCAGCCACAGTGACCTTTACATTTGACCTTTTGACCCCAGGATTGACAGACTTCTTCCTTACCCCAAGTGCAGGCCGCCCACAAAGTTGGGCAACTCAAATATGCATGGAAACAAAATTTTATATAAAAATATATGGACAGCATCAGTAGGCATCCAGATGGCTTTAGCAGCTCTTCCTCAAACTCATAAACTAAACCAATACTTCTTTAAGTCAGCAATCAGTAGGATTCACTCCTCCAGCATTTAACCACCTAATTATCTTGCAATGAAATTCTGCAAAGCTTGAGTAACATGTCACAAGCACATTTATAAAACAATGCTTCAAAGTAACAGCGTGCTATCTAGTGGAATAAGTGACAATGGCCAGTGTGTCAACTTCCACCAATAAATATTTAATCAAAGCAGCACTGAAAGCTGAAATGAGTGCTTATATTTAAGGTGAATCAAATTAACAGAATACAATTGTTTATTACAACAAATTTCTAATCTACTTAGAACAAAAATGAAGTGTGTATAATTCTTGACTTCAGCCTTCTGTTTATCTATCTTTCCAATATTTATCTACTTATCTACCTAATTTTCAGACAATCATTACATTTGTTCCAAGTCTATACATGTTGGTCATCCATCTACAAGTCATATATTAGTATTATGTGTACAGTATCAATTAAATGATGAACATACCAGTTTCTCCTGCACCCCACCCCTACCCCTGATGAAGAACAGTCTATAGTCAAAAAGAGGGTTCAACTCTTCTGAAAATAGTGACTGTAATCATTAGCTGCATTCAAAATACTATGTCATAAACTGCATCCTGCTGCAAGCCAAAAGGACAGTAACTCTTACAAAAAAATAAAGGAAGCACAAAGACTTGTCAATATGTGCAACTTTAAATGATGACCATAATATACTAAGATTTACTGTAATCCATACATTCTGTGCAGCCCGCATCCTTACCTTACAAGCATATTTATGGTTTTAATATCGATTCAAACTTTTTGCAGTGTGGCCTGTTTAGTTCAGATCAAGATTGTTTCTGACCAATGTAAAAATTCAAGCTGTGCACACAGTATAGTGCTGAAATATAGTTAAATACTATTACAGACATGTACACTGTTGAGGCTTGTTACTGAAATTTCAGTGTATTTAAATAAAAAGTTCACAGCAAAAGAAATCCTTTCTAATTCTATTCATAAAAATCTGTATTCCATGAAAAACAAACCTCATATAGATTTTTTATGCCAACTGATAACTGATATGTGCTAAAAATGTTTAAAAGTTGTTTTCATTTTTAAACAAGGTAAAGATCCTTATAAACTCATCATATGTCCTACAATTTCTAAAAGCAATCTTGCATACCAGAAGATCTGGTAAAAAGAGCAACTATTAATTTATTCTCTACTCTTCAGTCTGCCATGAACTCTGCTTAACAGAACTGTAGAGATTATGTTCAATAAAACCACATGTAATGGTCTTATTAAAAGTTCAATACATCAGTAATAGGGATGAAGATAAAGGCACTTCTTTAAATTAGGTTTCTACACCAAATAAATTTATGAGATATCTTGATAAAGAAAGTCTTATAACTTGTTACTATCTGATAAACAATTTCAAAAGTATTTTATATTTATTAAACTCACCTGCTGCAAAGGAAACTACTTGGCAGGTAAATCATATATTGGCATTGCTTCAACTTGCCAATAAATTCATTTCCTCACTCAGAAACTCTTTCAAGGGAGAAAACCCATAAACATTTTAGCAAAACCTATGACCATGATCAGAATATAAAAGTGACCTTAATTATTCTAGTCATAATACTTATCATTAGAAACACAAATTCAAAAACTTTAGATGTGAAAATTGTTGGATTAGCCACAATTACAAAATTCCAAGTCAAAATATCCTGAATTTATTCTTCTAAATAACAAGACCAGATCCTGCATGTTGAGACTACAGTCAAAGGATTGCTATAACACATAACAGTGTTAGAAAAGTACCTGCTTTGTCCCACTTCCTATTAACTTGGGCGCAACATACCATATATACTTGCTTATAAGGTGAGTCAAATTGCAAACAACAAAGATCTGTATCTGTTGTATCATAATGTGCCTGCAGATTAGGGTCTATGTTGTTTGTTCTACTGATTACTCCTAACAAACTGCAAGAACCAAATCTGCCACTGCATAATGCACTGGCAGATCTGGGTGTGTGCAGTTTGAGTTGGACTTGTCTTATAAGTGAGTATACAGTAAAAAATGTTCTTGATTTTTGAACATTTAATTTCCTGTCTCTGTCCCTAAAAAAAAAATGGCACATTGTCTTATAAGCAAGTATATACAGGAAATTTGGACAAATGTTCTTGATTTTTGAACATTTAATTTCCTGTCTCTCTCTGTCCCTAAAAAAAATGGTACATTGTGTTAATGTAACCATGACAATAACAGAATGGTTCTCTTTCAAAACAACTTGAATTTTATTTTTCCAATGTGCATTTTCTTGGTTTGTTAGTACTAAAGCATAAATCTGGCAATCTTAGCAAAGGCAGACAAACACTTTACTAGACAAAGAAAAAACACATTAAATAATCCCAGTTGAGCAATGTTTAAATTAAAATCTCTAAGAAAACAACATAAAGCCATGTCCAGTACTGACCTAGGTGACCATTTGGCAATCTCTTGAGTATACATGGCTCCTCCTGGCCAGATGGACTGCGGATGGATGCTGTGAGGCTGTTGATGTCTGTCTCAGTCACTTTCAGTGACACCTCACTGCTTCTGCCGATCTGTGCTCGCCGCTTGATTTCTCCAGCTGGAAAATAACAGAAGAATCCATGCATTTTGTCTTATACACACCTGCATGGGTTTTTTTTAAATCTAGATCTCTAATATTGATATCTGCCAGTCTGTTTTAAGGTCTACACATGTTTCTCATAATATCACATCTTATTATTAACATCTAAAGGCACAAGTAAACAATCTTCAGTTATGACATGTGCCTTTTCTTTGTGCATTGCTTGTAGAGGGATATTGTTTCTGCACAGACCATACTTTGTTAAAAGGGAATGTTAATTAGTATTAATGTTCTCTTTTAACAAAACGTGCTGTTCAGCATCCAATACCAGCTGATGATGCAAAAGGAAGAACTAAAAACACAAGCTCTTGTCCCTGCAAGGGTCTAAAGCCAAGATTTGTAAAACTCGAAAGAATCAAAATGATTTTTAAATAACAAAAAAAATATGTGCTCTAGTGGAATGATTTGGCCCTCAGACATCACATACTTAACAGATATATCCATTCTATACTGATGTACCAATACAATCATCGAAAATTCCAATGATCTTTAGAATTCATGTCAAAAACAGATCAATCCTGTCAGATCAATTAAAACATGTAGACAACTTGAGTCTAGTTGTGTTTGCCAGTGATTCTTCATAAAGATATTTTGTCTCAATCAACCACTCAACAGGCCAGTCATTATATCAAATTACCCCAAATATTTATAGTGTGTATTGGGAGTTATTTTCAGCAAGAAAAATGCTATAAATAGTTCTAGATGTCTGCGGCTGAAAACAGATATGGCACCAGTCCAACAGACTGCCACTGTCTGGTTCAAAATGGCAGTGAGATCCATGTAACTGACATTATCTTAAAATCTTCATCTCAGATGCCTTATGCCAATTACAGAAGCATGTGAAGAATTTTCAATGGCTTAAATCACTGCTTCAGTATTTCTAAATGTCTTTAATTATTCTTTTCAGGTCTTATTTATTTTTAATTTCTTTTTTGTTTGTATACCTGCTTTCTCTTTCATACTGCCAGTATTTTTCTCATGATCAGACCAGGGGGGAAAGTCTAATAAATTTGTTAAAAAGAAATAAGTGGGATTATAATAAGATAAAGGTAAATGCCAAAGTTTTTAAAATCTTATCTTGGAGCATTATTTTACATTTTTCTTGACACCACTCCAGTAGCCTAGTGGTTAGAGCATCCGCCTCAGATGCAGGAGGTTGTGGGTTCGATCCCTGGCCGAGTCATACCAAAGACTTATAAAAATGGTACTAACAGCTGCCTTGCTTGGCGCTCAGCATTAAGAGGTTAGTGTTAGGACTGGTCAGCCTGGTCTCAGGATAATGTGACTGGGTGGGACATCATGCTATATGTCTGCACCATGATGCCCCAGTGCTAGACATCACTATAAACTGCCACACTGCAGACATTGTAGCGATATGACTAAAAATCATTAAAGCTAAGTTAAAAATCCAAATCACACACAATTTTTCTTGTTGTTGTTGTTGTTGTTGTTGTAGGGTTTAAAGCCATTTTTCAGCACAAGATCAGCTATACATGGCGGCCAGTATAAATGGTGGAGGAAGAACCCTGGAAAACCCCGGGAAGAACCACCGACCCACGAGAAGCTACTGGCAGGCTTTCTCACGTACCCACGTTAGCCGAGCCCGAGACTCGAAGCCATGCTGACATTTTTCTTGTATGAAAAATGTATTACTATTTATCATTTAGCCAACACAAGGCCTCAAAAATATGTAACTAGCTCCCAAATTAGTATTTTGTGGGTGACAAGAACTGCTATATTTCTTCTCATTTGGCCCCGATTAATGTCCCAAGCACATATATTTTAACGTTGTGTATTTGCCTACACATTGGCACACATCACAGGGTATGACAGTTGCTTTTAGGACTAACATCACCATAGTAAAGAGTCTTCAGGCAATTCATGTACGAATTTTTGTGAAGTCTAGAGGTTAGGGAATGAGCTTTCACACCTGCATAGTGTTATGGTTTGGGACTGTAGGGAGTTTAAATAACTAAGAAAGCACAATTACCAAATAATTGCATGGAGTAATTAAGGCACCTTATGACAAATGTTTCTTTGTTTATCAATGCATAAACAGGTAAAAAAGGAAATGAAAAAGCACGTAATTAGTGTGCCAACAACACAGGGGTTCCTACTCCATTTGTCAAACCACCTTTATCACATATTCCATCAACCAAACTTCCAGGAGTTTGTTGGGCGAAATTCAAGGATTTAGAAAAAAAAATTCTAAGAATTTTTCAAGAACAAAATAAACTTTTTCTAAATTCAAAGAGATTTCAAGGCAACTCTTTAAATTCAAGGACTTTTCAAGGTTTTATGAATTATGTTCTTGTGTGAAAAGATTTTCAAGATGGTGACCGTTGTTGCTATATTTGGTGGTCTTACTGGCTGTCAGATTGACATCAGTTTTAATTAGGACTAACTAGACCTTGTAAAATGTCTTTTAGTAAAAACTCCATCTTGATACGACTTTCCATTCAGAAGGAGCATGGATAACATGACTTTAAAGATCACCACATCCTCCCTACAGTCCTGATTTATGTCAAAGTGATTTTTGGCTGAATCATTTATCAACGATTTGCTGAGAGGCAGATTTTTTAAAGCTGTGATGTGGTTGAAAGTGCAGTTTTCGAGTATGTGCCAAACATACCAAAAGTGAGTACCAACTGCATTAAAAAAATTAATAATCAGACTGAGAAAGTGTGTAGAGGTGCATGGGAGTACATCAAGTTGATGCATTCATGTACTATTCACTCATAAAGATTTTTTTATACACACTGCTGATACATACATGCAGGTCAGAAATGAAAGTATGAGTTAAGTTTAGTAAAGTGTGTATTCTTTTGAATACTTGTAACTTTTCCTAATAGCAATGCAAAGAAATCTGAGATACCTGATGCCCATTATGTGTATGTAAGAAACAGACTATGGTGTGTGCATTGTCCGATTTCTTGTGTATTCACCAGTTTGGCATAGCAGACCACTTCACGGCCACATGTAAAAACAATGTGTCTACTTGAAATATCAGACAGTAGAGGTACAATAACCCCTAGCTGTCTTACTCTACACACAAACTGGTGAATCCAGCTATAGAGGCACTTCATTAATGTCTAAAAACCCACCCCGCTCAGCTGCAGAATCTCTCCAGATCTCTAGTTTGCCAGTGGCTTCAGTTAAAATTCAATTAGAGACATGACCCAGGATAAATATGTCAAATACAAAACACGATTCAGGAAAGACAATTTTAATCCATACTACCAAATTCTGACATATGTAACTGGTAATGCCTGAGGCATGTAGGCAGTATTTATCTACCAACTTAGGCATGAAGGCACTATTTATCTAGCAATCAAGGCATGTAGGCACTATTTATCTACCAATCTAGTCATGTAGGCACTATTTATTTACCAACCTAGGCATGTAGTCACTATTTATCTAGCAATCAAGGCATGAAGGCACTATTTATCTACCAATTTAGGCATGAAGGCAGTATTTATCTAGTGATCTAGGCATGTAGGCAGTAATTATCTAGCAATCTAGGCATGTAGGCAGTATTTATCTACCAATCTAGTCATGTAGGCACTATTTATTTACCAATCTAGGCATGTAGTCACTATTTATCTAGCAATCAAGGCATGAAGGCACTATTTATCTACCAATCTAGGCATGAAGGCAGTATTTATCTACCAATCTAGGCATGTAGGCACTATTTATCCAGCAATCTAGGCATGTAGGTAGTATTTATCTAGCAATCCCGGCATGTAGGAACTATTCATCCAGCAATCTAGGCATGTAGGCAGTATTTATCTACCAATCTAGGCATGTAGACAGTATTTATCTAGCAATCTAGGCATGTAGGCAGTAATTATCTAGCTATCTAGACATGTAGGCACCATATGGATCTAGGCCCATAGGCACTATATATTTATAGATCTAGGGATGTAGGTACTATTTACCAATCTAGGCATGTAGGCACTATTTATCTAGCAATGTAGGCACTATTTATCTACCAATCTAGGGATGTAGGCACTATTTATTTACCATTCTAGGCATGAATGCACTAATTATCCACCAATCTAGAGATGTAGGCACTACTGATCAACCAATCTAGGGATGTATAGGCACTCTTAATCTACCAATCTAGGCATGAAGGCACTATTTCTCTACCAATCTAGTCATGTTGGCACAATTTATCTACCAATCCAGGGATGTAGGCACTTTTTATTTACCAATCCAGGCATGTAGGCACCATTTAACTACCAATCTAGGCATGTAGGCACTATCTACCAATCTAGGGATGTAGGCTCTTTTTATTTACCAATCCAGGCATGTAGGACCTCTTTATCTACCAATCCAGGCATGTAGGCACTTTTTATTTACCAATGTAGGCATGTAGGCACTATTTATCTACCAATCTAGTGATGTAGGCACTATTTATTGACCAATCTAGTGATGTAGGCACTATTTATCTACTAATCTAGGCATGTATGCACTATTTATCTACTAATCTAGGCATGAAGGCAGTATTTATCTACCAATCTAGGCATGTAGGCATTATCTGAATATAGATCAGGGACTAGGATGTATTGAATATATAGATCAGGGACTAGGATGTATTGAATATATAGATCAGGGACTAGGATGTATTGAATATATAGATCAGGGACTAGGATGTATTGAATATATAGATCAGGGACTAGGATGTATTGAATATATAGATCAGGGACTAGGATGTATTGAATATATAGATCAGGGACTAGGATGTATTGAATATATAGATCAGGGACTAGAATGTATTGAATATATAGATCAGGGACCGGGATGTATTGAATATATAAATCGGGGACTAGAATGTATTGAATATATAGATCAGGGACTAGGATGTATTGAATATATAGATCAGGGACTAGGATGTATTGAATATATAGATCAGGGACTAGGATGTATTGACTATATAGATCAGGGACTAGGATGTATTGAATATATAAATCGGGGACTAGGATGTATTGAATATATAAATCGGGGACTAGAATGTATTGAATATATAGATCAGGGACTAGAATGTATTGAATATATAGATCAGGGACTAGAATGTATTGAATATATAAATCGGGGACTAGAATGTATTGAATATATAGATCAGGGACTAGAATGTATTGAATATATAGATCAGGGACTAGAATGTATTAAATATATAAATCGGGGACTAGAATGTATTGAATATATAGATCAAGGACCAGGATGTTCATCTGGAATCATTAGCAGACTATTAAAGGCCCTGATTTGCTAGCACATTATGAAAAAGCATATGTGGTACATAGTAATGAAATTAATATCTAAAGCAAATAACAATAATCTTCACTAGTAAAGCATATTTACAGTATTAATGCAGTGAGATCCTGATACGTAAAGAATGAAACTTGTCCTATCTACCAACAACATATAATACTGTTATCTGATGTAATACCATACTTTGCATTAAACTTGTCCTATCTACCAACAACATATAATGCTGTTATCTGATGTAATACCATACTTTGCATTTAAAATAATAAAAATATTCTGGTAAATGTCATTAAGTTAAAGTTCATCATAATGAGCTCACATCAACAATTTCATCAACAGTATCACACATATATGAATATACCAGAAGAGCATATTTTAGCTGCTGCTTCCCTCCCAAAAGGCATGCTAAAATCTAAAATGTTCACTTGTGAATGGACAATTTTATACAAGCTTATGCTAAAAGAAGTAATGCAATAATATTTTTTATATTAATAATTACGTCAAACAAGGTACAAGAAGCATGAAAAATGTTATTAGCATCATGATATAATGACCTGGGTTTAAAATAAATTGATGCTCAAGATGGGAGAGGAAACACCGCTATTTTAACAGATCCATGTAACTATAAATAACTAAACCTAGAGTGCAAGTGAAATACTTGCCATCCATCACAAATACTTGTGCCATGTAAACATTTTCCCCATACCAACTTAAATAGTAATAAAGTCTGTTTCTTTCATAAAAGTACTCTAAAATCTAATTAAAATTAAATTCTTGCACATTAAAATCAAATCTACTGAAGATGAAGCAATTAAAATACCTCTTGAAAAAGTTACCACCAATTAAAGTCATTTATTTAAGTTTAATAGAAGCAACACGAACAGCTGCAACATGTTTTTTGTTATAAATCAGATCAGTGGCATATCTAAAACAGGTGCATTATTGCAAGATAATACTGTACCATCATGCAAGCTCATTAATTGCTGAGAAGAGCTTACTGGGAGAGGGTGACATTTAAGTTACAGTACCTATCATACGTAATAAACTCTGTAAACCTTTTGGTGAAGTAGTATACATGCAAGTAAACTAACAATCAGTGATTATTTCTAGATTTTATTTAGCTAGATTCCGTTGTCATGAATAAATAATTGAACGCTTGTAGTCCATTATTAACCATCTCCACTGTATATATTCTGTGGAGTCAAACTTCAGTGAAATTTCTTCACTTTCAAGTAAATTTACAGCTCTCTGCACACAGTTAACTTTCATGGCTTGCCATGACAAATCACCACACTGTTTATTAATATTCCTACCTCTTACTGGACCATGATACAGGTATTTTAATCAAAAATTAGTTACATGCATTTTTGCCATAAATTAACTAATTCCTTTGTGAGTTAACCAATTTACATTAATTTCATCACTGTCACAAACAATGAATTTAAAGACCCAGCATACAAAGATCCTTCTAAGGAAAGAACAGAACCCCTACCCCAGTCTCTACAATAGAATGATCCTTCTATGGAAACAACAGAAACCCTACCCCAATCTCTACAAAAAATGATCCTTCTGGTGGCGCTCTATAATTTCGTATTTTGCACAGGTTAGAATTTTAAAGAAAAAGAATTTCTTGGGTTTCCTCGCTGGTTACACTGGCTTTTTAAAAAAGACCTTGTATATCTTAGGTATTGTTCAAAATAACTTTTATTCCCTTTATTTTGGTGTATGATTGATGGGTGTAAAATGGGTTACAAAGTATACATCTTGGCCCTACTTCAAATTTGCACCTCTCAAGAAACTGCTAGCAATGTTTTGTCATTTTCACTTCCTGGATTTCAGAGTTAAATTGTAAAAAAAAAAAGCCCATAACTTTTTTTATATTTTATATATTTGTTAATTCATTCACTGCACTTTCAGAAGCTGGTATTGTCTGGTCTGACACATTTCATTTTCCCTATTTTAATAACAGCTAGGATAGTGTACTTTAGATTAATTCAGGCTGATTTTTTGAGCACAATGGAGTAGTCATTTTAGCTAGCTGTGTGTGTAGATCATGTACAATTTCCACAAGTACAATATTCAAAGAAATTTCAGCCACAGTACATGAAAGTAACATAGAGGTATGCCAACATTTTCTCAATTGTTCATGCTGCAAACGTAAACTTCACCTTACACCCACCACTCTCTCAGAAGTTCATAAATCTGTAGAGCACCCCCTCTATGGAAACTACAGAACCCATACCCCAATCCCTACAAACAGTGATCTTTCTATGGAAACTACAGAACCCATACCCCAATCCCTACAAACAGTGATCTTTCTATGGAAACTACAGAACCCATACCCCAATCCCTACAAACAGTGATCTTTCTATGGAAACTACAGAACCCATACCCCAATCCCTACAAACAGTGATCTTTCCATGGAAACTACAGAACCCATACCCCAATCCCTACAAACAGTGATCTTTCTATGGAAACAACAGAACCCATACCCCAATCCCTACAAACAATGATCTTTCTATGGAAACAACAGAACCCTGACCCAAATCCAAACAAACAATGATCCTTCTATGGAAACATCAGAACCCTTGCCCCAATCCCTATAAACAATGATCTTTCTATGGAAACAACAGAACCCCTGCCCCAATCCCTATAAACAATGATCCTTCTATGGAAACAACAGAACCCCTGCCCCAATCCCTATAAACAATGATCCTTCTATGGAAACAACAGAACCCCTGCCCCAATCCCTATAAACAATGATCCTTCTATGGAAACAACAGAACCCTTGCCCCAATCCCTATAAACAATGATCCTTCTGTGGAGACTACAGAACTCCTACCCAATCCCCAAAAAGATCCTTCTATGGCAACTACTGAACCTGTACCCCAATCCCTACAAAATGCCTTCCATGAAAACGAGAGAACCACTACCCTAATCCATATAATCAATGATCCTTTGATGGAAACAACAGAATCCCCACCCCAATCCCTACAATGATCCTTCTGTGGAAACAAAAGAATCCCAACCCCAATCCAAGAATTTTAAAACCATGAAAAATTTTATTTCTTGCAAAACTAATAAAAGTGAAATTTGTGAAATTAAATGAATTTAAACTACAGTTCTCCTACTATGACTGCTTGTATAAAATTCAGTAGAAACTATCCCTTCAATTTCACTTTTTTTGTATCATCCTATAACCCCCTCCCAGGGACCCCAGTAAAGGGTCCTCACAAAGGAATCCCTCTTAAGTTGGTTACCACATTG
The DNA here is from genome assembly GCA_016617855.1 of Megalonaias nervosa. Taxonomy (NCBI): domain Eukaryota; kingdom Metazoa; phylum Mollusca; class Bivalvia; order Unionida; family Unionidae; genus Megalonaias; species Megalonaias nervosa. The sequence goes on along the minus strand of JAECUM010000161.1, from coordinate 101,329 downwards.
GTAACCTACATACCAAGTCTGGTGAATTTCTAAAACCAAAGATTATGAGACACAGCTACTGACAGACAGACTCATGGACAGACAGATGGCTGGGCAGATGGACAGCTGGAGGTTGTCATAATATTCCTGCTAAGGTATAGGGATGTATATGTCATGGTAATTCATTCAAGGAAGCATATTTAATCAAGGTATATAAAGCATTGTATTCAAAGAGAAAATTACTTACGTTGTATTTTGGCAGTGAAAGGTGATCCAGAAATGTGTTTGTCAGAAAACTTTACAGTGATTTTGTATTCTCCAGGGGCTGTAGGGATGTAGGATACGGTGCAGGTTCCATCTTCATTATCGCGACATTTGATTTCAGTCTTGGAGGGTCCCTCAATGGCAAGAGACAGGCCACCTGTAAAATGGAAATGCTTGTTACATCTACTATCTTTCTCTAATAGATGGAAAACTACTGGTCCAAGGAAAAGGCAGAAAACTATTACTTGTCCAGAAGGAAATGGTAGAAAACTGTTACTTGGCCAAGAGGAAAAGCAAGAAAACTATTACTTGGCCAAGAGGAAAAGCAAGAAAACTATTACTTGGCCGAGAAGCTTTAAATTTGAAGTCATAATATATTTTGAACATGTTAATAATTATAGCTTATAATTATTATGAATTCATTTATTATCACAGCTATTTCCAAAATATTGTCAGTATTGAACTTCATGAATCAGGGAGTGGGTCATATTGTTTCTACAGTATGATCAACAAGCACTAGGTCTAAAATTTGTGGTCTGAAGGGAACACAAAATCCACAAAAATTGGTAGCCCATGAAAACTGGCACTCTGTAAAAAATACAGTACCTTTGTAAACCGCCAATAACTGCCCCAGTATTCAGTTCAAGGCCCTAATAATGATGGTACAGTATTCAGCTCAAGGCTCTAATAATGATGGTACAGTATTCAGTTCAAGGCTCTAATAATGACGGTACGGTATTCAGTTCAAATCCCACATAATATTCATACAGTATTCAGTTCAAGACCATAATAATGATGGTAGAGTATTCAGTAAAGGCCCTAATCATGACAGTACATACAACAAGGTTGTTACCTGGGGTATACAGCACTTTCTTAGTTATAACATGTCCATGGAAGTCAATAAGTAAACCAGATAATAGTAAGACTGCCTCAAATACAATTTTAACACTGCTTAATAAAATCAGATTCATGACCTTATAACAGTAACTGTGCTATAAGGAAGGGTCTTATAACAGGAACAGTGTTATAATGAAGGGCCTTATAACAGGAACTGCGTTATAATGAATGGCCTTTCAGCAGAAAGTGTTTTATAATGACAGGTCTTGTAATAAGGGAGTGATGTATTTTGTTATTTAACTGGCCTAATTCTGAAAAAAGGAGTCTATGTCAGGAGTTCTCTTAATGCTGATGATTAGCATTATGTCCTGTAAATGTACATGTGGTTGCATCCTTAGCAATATCACCTAAACCACCTAATTAAGTGATTAACAAGGTCACAAAAATTTGGTAAAAACTAATCTAGAAAGGACTTCTACAGAACACAAGTGTACCCTCCCTCTGAACACTGTAAAAATGCCAGCGGAGTTATTTTAAAAACCTTTCACATTAAACCTTAATAGTAATGATGTTAAAACTGCCAATGCTCTCACTCCTATATAAGATACAGTGATAGGTGAGGAAGCAAGTAGGATACATCTATCCCACCTGAGTGCACTCACTGACACTGTACATGACATTATGAACATAAAAAATGTCTGGAATATTTCTTGTGGTTTTAGTATTGAATGGGCACATATTGTAAGCCCATAAACAGTAATTCTTGTTTACAACAAATCTGTAAGCCAATAAACAGTAATCCTTGATTAAAAAATAAAATGAGTAATCCCAGAAAAGTACTCCTTGTTTACAACAAATGTGTTAGCCCATAAACAGTAATCCTTGTTTAAAACAAATTTTTGGGTCCATAAACAGCAATCATTGTTTACAACAAATGTGTTAGCCCATAAACAGTAATCCTAGTTTACAGCAAATGTGTAAGCCCATAAACAGTAATCCTAGTTTACAACAAATCTGTAGGCCCATAAAAAGTAATCCTTGTTTACAAAAAAAGAGTAATCCCAGAAAAGTAATCCTTGTTTGCAACAAATGTGTTAGCTCATAAACAGTAATCTTTGTTTAAAACAAATTTTTAGGCCAATAAACAGCAATCCTTGTTTACAACAAATGTGTTAGCCCATAAAAAGTAATCCTAGTTTACAGCAAATGTGTAAGCCCATAAACAGTAATTCTTGTTTACAACAAATCTGTAGGCCCATAAACAGTAATCCTTGTTTACAACAAATCTGTAGGCCCATAAACAGTAATCCTTGTTTACAAAAAAAGAAGAGTAATCCCAGAAAGTAATCCTTGTTTACAACAAATGTGTTAGCCCATAAACAGTAATCCTTGTTTACAGCAAATGTGTAAGCCCATAAACAGCAATCCTTGTTTACAACAAATGTGTAAGCCCATAAACAGTAATCCTTGTTTACAATGAATCTGTTTAAACAAAATTTTTTATGCTCTCCCTAATGGTGTCAAATTTTGCAAAAAATATTCAGGATAGAATTTTGGACAGTAATAAGACTTCTAAGCAGGAATCTGGTGAAAAATCATTCCTGCCAACAAATTCGGACCCTTGGCTGGGATTTCCCCAATCCACACTAATGCATATGAAGGATTTTATTACACCTGCTAATGATTATAAAAACAAAAATCCAAATGAAAATTGTTTCAACAAGTCTAGAATGAACAATGAGACTAGAATAAACACGAGTTTTTTGCATAATTCAGGCACACAAAGCAAAAAGAATAAAACTTAACCTATCATAAAATACTGTATAATATGTGATTCTAAAGCAAAAAAATAGATAATGAATAGCCACTAGTGCAACACATACAACATACCTGCACCAGCATCTTTGGTGACAATGGTGAACTCTGATGGTTCATTGACAACACCATGACTCAGTCCTGGACCATATGCCGTGACATAGCCACTGTTGACTGCATCCACATGGAACAGATATGGACTTCCTAGAAATTGAAAATATTTTCTAACTGGTATAATTTTCTTCACCATTTCACCCTTTTCATGAATAACGAAATTTATGAAACCTTTGAATGTACAATATCCCAAACTTTATCCTTGTCAAGATTTTTCTTAAACCTAATTATACCAAGAGACATACTCTCTACAGATTCATCTAAGCACAGATAGAAAGTTTATTTTTTTCAGCAAAATTATTCTTTCTCAGAGACCTATGCTCAAAGATGATGTAAACCAAAACAAACATCAAACGCATTCCCTGAATGCCTCTGGATAACATTTCTCAAAATAGGACCGTTCATTTGTTTCTTGCAGTCTGAACTGGCAAACGCATGAACTTGAGAAGGGGAGATACTGTTATCAATGCAGACTCTCAGCAAATAAGTTCTTGAGAACTTGACAAATAAAAAAGATTACTGATCACACCTGCATTTCAACCTGTATTATAAATTAACAAGAATAAATTTTAAGATTTATTGATTTTATATAACAGATGTTCACACTTTATGACTGATTCTAATGAAAAGTATTCCTGCAGAATGCTTAAGGACTACTTGTCAACATGGGGTCATTCTAATTGTGACTTTTCATCTTCTGGTTGAAGAGAAACAAGTTTTTACATATGCATGATTTCTCATAGGCTGACATGGACAGATACAGAAACTAAATATGTGAACTGACCCACATCATGTATCTGTACCGCACTGAAATACCACCCCAACCCTACTGATCTCCCAAATTTTAATTGAAGTAAACTGTCGCACCCCACCCTAATGATCACCAAATGCCAGCTGAAGTTAACTGCCACCCCCACCACAATAATCACTCAAATGCCAGCTATTTATCACAGCCAATCTGTGTTTAAAAATCCCAAAGATGAACATCTACCACTCTCTTACTGTGGTCAAGACTGCACATTAAACCTAGATTAAGTCTAAGCTATCTGTAGTCATTAAAGATGTCTCCCTTCTGTGGTATGACTGGCCAGGTGGCAATTGTAATTTTCATTCAGAGTGAGTGATAGGTAATGCTCATAACCTGATGGTTCATCTATCAATATTAATCGGCAGTAAAGAAGGCTAAATAATGTACTACTCCATGCACCTCAAGATCACCTGATAGATGTTAAGGGGGGGGGGGTACAGCTGGAAAACTAAACTCTGCCTACTTGACCAATCAAAACTTTAATATATATATTCTACATGCCCAAACTTTGCCTTTTAAATTCAGCTTTTTGTACACTTTCATGTCAACCTCTTTTCTGTTTAAGTTTTGTGCAATAGAAAACACTAATGGGACCACTTTGTGTGTATCATAATGATATGCTTTTAAAATGGTTAATTTATGAATGGAACCAGACAGGTAATATATCAATGTTTATCAGATCGATTTTGTTATTATTGCCAGAAATATTGAGGTTTTAATTGAACTCCCTGCTTCTCCAAAGGCTACCAGCATGAATTCTCTGGTTTATCTTTAGAATTTTAGGTATGTAGCAAGCAAAATTTCCAAACTGTCTTAACATGTTAATTGTATTTCCTTAAGTATGGTAAAAACTTTCTTCTGTGCATCCAAAGAGGTATAAAAAAAACCACACTCCTATCTAACAAGAAGTGTTGTGAATTCAATTTATCAGCCTCAGAATACTGGCTTATAATTTGTTACCTTTGATTGGCTGGTTGTTGTAGTTGAGATGGAGTTCATGGAGACCAGTCTCAGTGGGTTGGTAACGGATGGTTACTGTACCATCTCTGTTATCTTCTATTTTGGGGTAAGCTTTCTTTCCAGATGGCATTTTAACAAAGGCTGAAATGGCAAAATGTACATCATTATGTGCAGGCTACTTTAATTTATCAAGACATACACTAATCCATCTTGGGATGATTATGAAATTCAATCAGTTACAATGGAATTAGTTTCTTCATAGCTACTTCAAAACTTAAAGATGAGGATTTTCTATTTAACATAGAGAAGAGTTTTTCCCCCTCTGTTAAAAGTCACAAGAACCAGTAGGTAAGCAATGCAAATACAATGCAAAGGGGGTGTTTCGTCACAATATTGACATTGAGGTCTTGGAAGGAGGGGGGGAGTTGCCACAATATTGAAAATGTGGTTCTTTGGGAAGAGGACTACCACAATATTGACAACGAGGTCTTGGATGGGGATGTCAACCACAAGAGTGAAAATAAGGTTTTTGGCGAAAGGGGTTGCCGCGATATTAACAATGAGGTCTTGGATAGGGTTATCAACCATAATAGGGAAAATAATGTTTCTGGGGAAGTGGGCTGCCACAATACTGACAATGAGGTCTTGTATGACACAATAGTGAAAATGAGGTTTCAAGAGAAATTACTTCTTCCACAATTACTTAGCATCAGATTCAATACATTCAACCTCTCTAGGGTTCTTGAATATTTGAAAACTTTAATTACACCATACTTTTTCTCACATAAATTATGTACAAAAACTTAAAACTGCTGGTGAGGTGCTACTGACATCACTATATAACATCCCTCATGACTAGTACCACCTCCCAAATTCCTCACAGCCATGCCCAAATGCAATGGTTTAGGTGTTCAACTTGAAAATTATGGTTAAATGGGGCAAGTTTATGGAGAAGCCACCCGTATCTTCCAATATTATACTAAGGATCTAAATATTTATAATCTAATAATGATGCAAAGCAAGACCTAATTAATATTTTGCAAGGGAAATTTGTTTCTCCACTAAATCAGGCTGACCCCTGTCTAATCATACTTCATATAGAATTATATCCTACACAAAGGCAGAGTTCAAGTCTTATATAGGATCAGCAGTTATGCTTCAACTCTGCAGGCTCAGGAATATAGAATAGACCTGATGTACTCTCCTGTTTGTCACAAGAGGTGACTAAATGAGACACGAGCTGCAGTGTTGTAGTGGTCAACATGATGAACGAAAGGGTTCTGGTTTGATCCTACCAATGGCTCAGCCCAGGTGAGCTACCATGGTGTATACCTGGGCAAAGCACTTTATAATAAATATCTAGGCATAAATAACCTGCTTGTTTTGCTATGTCATAAATCACCAACTGAACTTTTCATGCCATTGTTGTGACTGCAATGTGTATGGAAGAACTGATGGTAAACAAGCTGGTCAATGAAGTAGGGGAGGGTTTACAACCTGCTGCTGGTAAACTGGTCTATGAGATAGGGGAGGGTTTACAATCTGCTGCTGGTAAGTTGGTCCATGAGGTAGGATAGTGTTCACAAACTGCTGCTGGTTAAGTCGATCTATGAGGTAGGAGACAGTTCACAGTTGCAGTTGAGAAGTTGGTTCATGAGGTGAGGGAGAGTTCACAATCTACTGCTGTTAAGTTGATCCAGGAGGTAGGGGAGGGGTTCCCAGTCTGTTGCAGAGCTGTTGTGGATTTGGATTACAACATGCCCAAATCTTGTAACACAAATCTACCATGAACATAAATTTGATACACCATTTTGAATTCAAAGGAAGGTATCTAAATCTTGCAAATGATATGTCACCCATTTCAATAAATGATTTATAGACACAAGAGTCTCTGAATTAATTTTAAATGGTCCATTAAATCTGCAGCTTACTCACCAGTGACAAAGTTGAAGATAGGTCCAACGTGGATACAGAAGTCAACAGGGTTGAAGAGGCCAGAACCTAAGGGGGGAGCACTCTGGACACTGTCAACTGTATCAGCAGTAATTAAATCATCACCTACCTGAAATCACAATACACAATAAAATTCAATGCACAAATCCAAAGTATCCATTCAAATTCTTGTGGAATATTAATCATAATAAATGCCTGTATAGCCGATTTCCTGTATTCTTGTTTACAAGAAATTTACCTTGCTTCTCAAGCAACATATAACCACTGTCTCGTAAATATTTAAATTTATTAAACATAGTATCCTGCTATCATAATTAATAAAACTATACTTTTTTGTCATTATTTTCTTTCCCTCATCAAATGAAATTATTTAGTTGAAGTAATATGTGCACAGTAAAACAAAACGCTCTCCAAAAATGAATTACTTCAGAGTCATTTTAAGCACCATGCCCATTTTAAACTTGTGATTCTTTAAAATGCCGCCCACTTACTTGCAACAGAATATACAATTTCATTCTCACTGGTTATACTTGATGCTAGTTCTTCACTTTAACAAAGCAAGAGGATAAACAATTAAGGAAGACAATTGTGTGCATGTACCTAAAGACTGAAAAAGCTGTCTGCTGGTTTAAAACCATGCGGATATGACAGTGTGCCAAGGATGCAAAATGGTACCATATCTATCCTCATAAAAGTACCAAAATATTTGCAACATCAACCTGTATGTCCATGACATACCAACATATCATCTAATCAGGAACTGCAACTTTTCAATTAAAATGTAATGACTTTTGATGCGCAAATACTTCTGGTTTAAACTGATCTTCATCAACACAAGTTAAAAATATATTCTGTAAGGAAGTATGAACTGGAATATAGCATCTTCAGCCTGATATCTTATCTCCAAACAGTGTGTTACCAGTCTGATTCAATCCATGATATAATCCAGGTTACTGAGCCTGCTTCCTGTATTTCCACTGTGTAAGATTAAAAATAAACAAAATTTCCCCTTTTTCTTCCCCCTGGCAAATTTATTATGAATTAATTAACATGTTCATGGCTGATTTATATCAACTTAACTCTTTCATAAACCTTAAGTTGCAAATTCAAGTTCTAAAGTATTACTGACCAAAAATATATCTGTATTAGCACTAGCTTTTGTAACTGACCATGTCTTTAGAATAAACAAGGACAAAAGGGGTGATGACCATTCATTTGTATTCTACCCCCACCCACCCCATCAAAGTATGCTGAAATCTTTATTATTTTGCTATGCTGAATTACTGGCATGTGGGATATCTGATGGGCTCATTATTTGTATCAATTCTGCCCTTACATAATATATGTATCATTTATACACTTATATAATATCTGTATCAATTCTGCCCTTATATAATATTTGTATTAATTCTGCCCTTCTATAATATTTGTATCATTTATGCCCTTAGATTTTATTTGTATCAATTCTGCCCTTATATAATATTTGTATCAATTCTGCCCGCTATATAATATTTGTGTTAATTCTGCCCTTCTATAATATTTGTATCATTTATGCCCTATGATAATATTTGTATCAATTCTGCCCTCTATATATAGTCTCATATATTTGTAACAAGCGGTCTCATACTCGTAACATTTATGCCCCTTTTACAGGCGGTCTCATATTCGTAACCTTTATGCCCTTTTTACAGGCGGTCTCATATTCATAACATTTATGCCCCTTTTACAGGCAGCCTCATATTTGTAACATTTATGGCCCCTACATAGGCTGCTTCATATACTGGTATCTTTTATGCTCCCTATAAAGGCAGTCTCATATAATGGTACTTTTTTATGTTCCATATAATTGCAGTCCCGTATATTGGTACTATTTATGTTCCTTTTACAGGCAGTCCAAATCATAGTCAATTTTGAAAACATGCAATAGTTTTAAAAAATCCTCACCTGACAAAATTCCTTACACATTCTTTATTTGACACCATCTTTGTAATAACATTAAGTACTGATATTACAGATTTTACGAACATTCTTAGTTTCCCCTTTTTGATAAGTTTTTTCATTGCTGTTATGTTCCCATGTATTGGTCTAGTAACTCAAGTACTGATACTATTACACTACAAAGAGTAACTCCCACTCCCCAGTGTGTCTCACTAAGTGATGCTTACCTTGCTCTCCAAGTACTCTTCGTACTCTTCTGGGCCTACAGCCTACAAAGAACATGCAGAAAGATGTCAGTCACACACATCACATGCATCATGCAGCAGAGCAGGCAGCAAGTCAGTTACACAGGCATTGTTATTCTATCTATAAAAATCTTGCAAATTTCAGTGTCAGTAACATCACACGGTGCAGTTAAAATGACTACATACTACTGACAAGCAACTTCCACTTCACCTAATAAAATAAATTTTATTAAAACCTGTTTAAAAATTAACCTTGTTTTCTAATAGTCAACCAGCTGCTTACATAAATCTTCAACCTGCTGTGGATAACTTTGTTTTCTTCTTTTAATGAATAAGGAACAGAATTTTGTTTGGACATACACATACATGTACATGTTTCACAGTCAGGCTACGAAGTGATTGTCAAGGTTCTTGGTCAGGCACCATCATATTAATTGTGTTCCTTACTGATTACTGACTGATAGGCACCATTTTCATGCAGGACCAACTAGACATTATATGAAGTCGTTCAGTCAAAGCCCAATATATGACCATTGGACATTGGATCAGAACATTTTAATTACAAACAACAAGACATCATAAGAAAACTTTTGGTGAAAATCCCATGTCAATGTGAATTTTTGTTCAGAAGTAGCGAAAAGATTTTCATTGTTGTTGCTGTGGTGGCTATTGGACATCAGATGGAAACCATTTTCACTTAGAGCAAACTAGACATTATAAGAAATATTTGAGTGAAAACCCCCATATTGATATGACCGTCCATTCAGAAGGAGTAACAAGACTTTCAATACAGGACATCAGTCATATTTAGGATTAACTAGTTGTTGTTGTTGTTGTTGTTGTTGTTGTGGGGCTTAACGCCATTTTCAGCACATGATAGGCTATACATGGCGGCCAGTGTTAATGGTGGAGGATGAAACCAGGAAATCCACGGAAAGAACCACCGACCCACGAGAAGCTACTGGCAAGCTTTCTCAAATATCCACATTTGCCGAATCTTAGTCTCGAACCCACGCAGACAGAGGTGAGATGGCAGTGATCCGTAACGGAGAGCGCTTTAGACCACTCGGCCACTCGGGGCCCCTAGGATTAACTAGACTATAGGGTGAATGTGTGCAAAGTTTCATGGCAATCCTCAAAGTAGTTTAGTAGGGGTAGCAATAACAAGCTGGCTGAATCACACCCACCTGCTTTAAGGCTGAACCCAGAAAACATTACATTTTCTATTTACACTTTAATGCTGCATTCTACTGAATAAAAGTAGCATTCTTCACTGGTCATTAATCACCAGTAATAATGACAGAAACAGAGTAATGATTTTCATTGTTATTACAACAGGATGCCGTAACAGTTGACTGACTGAATTAGGGTAGTGATATATGCACATATATTAAACATGCTGTTACTATGCTGATATGTTTCCCTATTTCAAAGGCTTTGCTAAAATTAGAAGAGTTTTATGAAACTGAGAACCTGATATGAATTCCCCTAGCACACTCACCCCATTAGATAATGGACAACTGTGTTCCATTAGAACCAATCTGCATCCTAGTCTAAATAACTATACACTTTATAAAGAGGATTCAAAGTTTACGACTGTAAAATATTCCCCCACAACTGTAAAAATAAATTTCTCAGTTTATTTTTGCTTAGGACTCCACATTTACATCTGACAAGAGAATATCATACAACACTATTATATGATAGGCTGTTTTTCAGCTTATTTAATGTATGCTATTCTGTGACATCAGCCATATATTTAAACATAAGCATTGCATGTACTTACCAAGTGTTATGCTTTTCATGTTTAAAATTCTTTTTTTGTATTATCTGATATCTAACTTATGTATTTAATATCTGATTATAAAAAAGATCACCATACACAGTTTGCTGTGTTTTCCAAGAGTACTCAGAAACTAAAAACAGTTGGGCTAGAACTCTTCCCTTGTGCTCAGGCAAGCAATTGGCACACTGCAAACCTTGTATGATGTTATCCATTGCCAATTATCTATATTGCCTTGTCAACCAGTAATAGGTTAGTTTCTTTCAGCAGTACAAACTTGCAAAAGTATGTATGCATTTTTAATATCACATATCCATGCAAAATATGTAACATACAAATGTGCAAAATTTTGGAGTCTACACCATAATTATTAGTTCTCAAGTAGTAGTAAACAACATATTCAGTGACGGGGTGAAGGTGAGCTCTTTTGCTTGTTAACAGGAAGATAAAATTTTTAAAAAAAAGATAATCTTACTCAGGAGATACAAGCTATGGATGACAACATTCTTTAATGACAAAATATAATGATAACAATAGACCCTTGAAGGGACTGACACTCTACTGGGCGAAAAAGAATTTCAAGGAATAAAAGATTAGACCAATTCTTCCTTTTATCTGACTAGTGCTGAAACCATCTCTCATTTCTTCAGTGATAACAAAATTTTCAAATTAGCCATTGTGGTACACATTGGATATCAGCTTGGTGCCATTTTTATAGGACCAAATAAGTATCACAAGAAGTCTCTTGGTCAAGACCCCATTTTGATACGTCCATCCATTCAGGAGTTTAGTTTGGTGTTATATAGCACAGCAACACAAGTAGGCTATTTAGTGATCTTGCAATTGCCCCATGACACACCAAACCAAAAGCAGCTCATCCTGGCTAGAGATAATAATATTTTCAAGATATGACTTTAGCAATAGCAAAGTTTTCAAGATAGCTACTGTGGTGGCTATATTGGACACTAGCATGGCACCATTTTCAATTAGGATCAGTCATCCATCATAAGAAGTTCTGTAGTGAAAACCCCCTGTTGATGTGACCATCCATTCAGATGGATTAGTAATAACACAATTTTCAAGATGGCTGTGATGGTGGCCATACCAGACATCAGATTGGCATCATTTTCATTTAGGGCCAACTAGACAATGGGATGACTGTGTGTAAATTTTCAAGGCAATCATATTTCCACTCAGAAGTAGCAACAACAATTTTCAAGAAAGCTGCCGTGGTGGCCATATTGGACATCAGATGTGGATCATTTTCATTTAGGACCAAATAGACACCATAAAAAGTCTTTAGCGAAAACTCCATGCTGATATTACTACCATTCAGGAGGAATAGCTACAAGGAGATTTTCAAAATGGTTGCTGTGGTGGCCATATTGGACATCAAATTAGCACCATTTTCAATTAGGACCAACTAAACATCACAAGAAGTCTTGTAATGACACCCCCATGTTCATATGTCAATTCATTTATGAGTATAGCAATATTTTCAAGATGGCTGTCAAGGCAGCATATTGGATGTCAGATTGGGACCATTTTCAACGACCATGGGGTGAATAGGTGTGTAAAGTCTTATGGAATTCTTTCAGGTAGGAGTAGTGATAACAGAATTGTGCTCATCGATGGACAGACGCTAGGCAACAGACTATAGACCATCCCATAAGCTCTTAAGGTCACTGATCAATAGATTTACAAAGGAGAATTCTTAAAATATATGGTCATTCATACAAATTGCATTCTTTGAGAAAATCCTGGTGGTACATCCTTGAAAGCTTTTTTATTTAGTTGGCATCCAAAAAATTCTGTCTCACAGGGTGGAAGTGAATACACTCGACAAGGATGTACGAAGTGTACATCTACAGCATTGTTTGTGCCTATACTGATGATCATAAATATACTATATACTTGAAAATATTCAATATGTTCAGGTTTTACCATAAAGGCCAGGTAAAAATCTTTTATTTAACAGAACTGGAAACTCCACCTTCAAACTTAAATGTTTAACTGAATCATCCAGTTACAAGTTCCACTGATGAGCACAATGGTGCTGCCTATTATGTGTATTCATGACCCAGTATCCATCTATACAGCCAACATGATGAAACCAGCAACACAGAGATAAAACTTCATGTCTGCTTTGTAATTACTACATAGGGATGATATGTATAACTGATTAAGGCATAGGGCATCCTTGACCTTGACCTGGCTCCTCTAGGTTTCTTTCTAGCCAAAAAAAACCCATGGATATTTGCAAAAAATGTTCATTTGTTTTTAAAAAAATGATCAAATCATCTACTTAATGGTGCAGATAATCATTCAACACATTCTCCATTATTCCACTTGTATAAATTACAGGTTCATCAAATATTAGGCTGTCTTCCAACTATCTGCCATAATATACAATCCCAACTGCCTTGTCTTATGATTCTCAATACCATCTTTACATCAAATGGTTGCTTTTTATTAAAATAAAGATTGTACTGCACAAACAGTAAAATATCTAACTCCATGCAGTTAAACAAATTAATAGGTACTGAAGTCATATTTATGTGACTTGGTTAAACTAATGTCAAAATCAGAAGACTTAAAATTTCTCTGAAACTTCTTTATGCTGTTAAATAATCTCTAAGAGGAATGGACTCTAATTCTTATGGAATGGTCATGATCTGTGTCCAATATTTATAGAATGGTCATGATCTGTGTCCAGTTCTTATGGAATGGTCATAATCTGTGTCCAATTTTTATGGAATGGTCTTGATCTGTGTAAGAATTTGAACAATTCTAAATGAATAAATGAATCTCTTTCTCACATAATAAATGGAAAACCTTAACACTTTCAATATTTTTAAAATGCCTCTGTTAGAAGAATCCTATTTGCTGATGCCAAGAAAATATATTTCATTAATTGGTCTGTGCCTTCATGCCAAGTTCATGTTCTTACCAAGAGCTGATCAATGCAGAAGTGAGACAAGTCAGTATTTGTCAGAGCTGTTCCCTGGCAGACATCAGCAGTAATTGATGGAGTATATACAAACCAATTCAGCAACTAATTAGCCAAGCCAACAACATATAAAATTTCTTCCCCTACCTTGGTAATTATTTTAACAACACTGATGAGCCAATTGTTTCAACTGCCCTAACATTTTTGGCTTGGGACCCAGCATTAAGACCATGCAATATTTCAGGTATTCAAGGCCAATCCATTCCATGCTTACCTGTAGCAAACTTCTAATAAAGGTGCTCAACTCAAACTTTGGTAGAATTTATGGCAGGATGCCATGGCAGTTGAGTTGATACAGATCAGACTCATAAAAAAATAACTGTAGGTAAATAAATCCCTCCAAATAAACATAAACATCTAATAAATGGTAAAGTGGTGTGTGTGTGTGTATATATATATATATATATATATATATATATATATATATATATATATATATATATACACCACTTTATATATATACATATACATACACACCACTTTATACACACACACACACACACACACACACACACACACAAACATACATCTCTGAAAACCAGAATCCCTTTGGACCCAAAACAAACTGATTTCAGTTGTGAGGTTTTCAGTTTACTGTGATTTTAATAGATGTGAAAAATGGCTGAATCTTAGGCATTCATGTGATGCGAGTTAGCAACAGAAATAAAGATTATGTATTATAGGGCCTGAAATTGGAATGATGCATCACCGTTGTTTTCAAATTCATTCTCGTAGAATTCCCTTTCCTTTGGACTTTCTGAAATGGTGGATGTTTCTATTTTGAATTTGCCGCAAGATTATTCAATGTAAGATTCTGGCATGAATTAATTGACCCAACTAATTTTATCCTGTAAGGATAGTTCTATTCAATCCTACAATGTTAAGCTGGTCATTCTGACATATTAACACACGAGTGAAGACAAATGACAGTCATGGTTACTTAAATACATGTATATGATGATTTTTACTTTAATGAAAATTAAATGAGTGAATCTGGCTTTTAGAATACTCCACCAGCATAGCATAACAAATGAGGCCACATGCTTTTTTATTGAAGTCCTGACATTTAATTAAAAATATTAATAATAAAAATATGTTTTACTGATCATGTATTATACAAGTGAATAGCAATGATCACAATTAAGTAATAAACAGATAAACATAATCTTTCTTGCAAAGCTAAGCTTACCAACAAGCATTTGGTTATGAATAATTCGCCTTAAAAGCTGGTTCCTTTTTGAGTGCTAAGGCTTTAGATTTGTTAGCCCTAATCTGTGTTGGTGCTTGTGTTGAGCATTGGTTTAACCTCACATGCCTTTGCAATATTTTCCAGGTCAATGTCTCAGATATAAATTTAATACAGTAATTGCTAACTGTAATTAATCAGTTCCTGCATGTGTAAGGAATTTAGCACCTAAAATATATTTCCAAACAATGATGCAAGTTCTAGTTTTATGGAGTATACCGTAAAACTGAAATTTGGGATCAAATTTTGTTTCGGAATTCAGAGTTGAGGGGTTTCAGTTTACTGCAAAAAAATGATGATATTAAAGAAATAAAGGAGAGAGAGAGAGAGAGAGAGATAGAGAAATAAAGGTATGAAATATAACATTCTTAAATGATCGGATCACATTTAATTAAATAAACCACACTGCCAACCATGATTATCTGCAAAAATTAGAGATTTAAATGAAGTCACACAGTTGTTATGCAATGCTCAATGTAAAGAATGGTTGTGGTTTTGTGCATTTAATATGTTTTTGAGCACATGATAGGCTATATATGGCAGCCAGTAGGTGATGGAAGAAGAACCTGGGGACAACCCTGGAAAGAACTAGTGACCATTGCAGAGATAATGGCAAGTTTTCTCACATATCCACATTGGCTGAGCCCAAGAATCAAACCCATTCAGACAGATGTGAGACATCAGTGATTGGTAAAGGTGTGGGAGTTAGACCATGTCATGTAAAGAAATGTCCAAGAGCTAAAGAGTTATACCTTATTATAATTATTATTAATTCAAGACTAATTATGACTCCATAATAGATTACATTGTTCACAATACCCAGCATGGAATATGAAAGGTCCAAAGCAAAAAGATTAAAATTTGGTAAATTTACGATAGTTATGGCCCCCAAAAATCTAAGAAAGAGCAGGTCTACCGTACGCTCTACAATCCAAATTGTGTTTCAGTTATAACCATGCCATGTGGTTCCAGTGTCTGGTATCAGTAAGCTTCTAACTCTGAAAAATATGTTGCAAAGATTCAAAGGCAAAATAACTTATTTTGGAATGAAATTTAAGAGTCTCTCAATTTTGGCAATGGAGAGTGACTTTTTAGTTTTTATAAGATGGCAGTATCTAGCAGTTTTGGAGGTAAATATTTCTGATAACAATTGTAGAAACCATATTTACTCACTTATAAGATGGATCTAACTGCAAACTTCATAGACCAAGATGTGTCATCACATAATGCACTGGCAGATATTTGTCAATGCAGTTGTTTGGAGTAATCAGTAGAACCAACACCAACCCTGATCTGACACAGCATTATGCAATGGCATATCAGTTAATGTTGTTTGCAGTTGGACACAACTAATGATCAAGTATATATGGTATGAAGCGTACTACCAAGACTAGCATGCAGCCAAACATTATCTTGCTACATGCTGCCTTTTATATGCACATTCCAAGCCCATCACTGTTGTTTCACAACCTAATCTTAGAACATTTTACCAGGATTCACACAAACAAGATTTGCTTTCATCAATGTTCTACTTGTATATAAAACACCAACATTATCAAATCTAATGCCTGGAACTTGGATAGCATGGAAGATCAAAACTGATACTAATAGAATTCAATTTTCAAGTAATAATCAAAGTACAAGTAACTACTGAATTACCAATGTAGTGCTACACGGTATGAAATAAAGCCTTTTAATGATTTATCCAAGCATCTGTGAGGAAAGGAGTTTCAAAAATAACATCTATAAAGCTCTCAAAGCCAGCTGCCTCACTTATTTTACCAGCTAGATACTGCACCTGGCTTAATTTTAATAATGTGATTAAACAAAAATCTGAAACAAATGTTTTGGCAGGGGGAAGCATGATGAAAGGCTAAAAATTTATCGTTACACCAATAACTTAAAATGTTTGAAGTTTGAACAGCCTTAACTACCACATGCAATTTAAATGCCATGTTTGTGTATAAGCAACTAACAGTTCAGGAAGAAGAATTCCAGAGTGTTAGATCTCACCTCCTCCACCATGATACAATCTACAAACCTTTCAAAGCCATAGCACCAAGAATAGTATGGAACTATGATCTACTTTTGCCTGAGGTAAAATGCACTCCCTTAAGATGCATACACCAAGTCTCATAATTGTAAATGAAACAGAGAAAATGAACTAGATGAGAAAACCTAACTTAATCACTGGATAATGAAATGTAGGTCACTGTGACATCCTTTTGCCTGTGATAAGTAGAATCCCGATGATGAAAAAGTTTCAATGCCAACTATATCAATGGCATCTCAATCACAGCAGTAAGGTCATTTGGATGTCAATGTGGCATAAGGTCAACTATACTGATGGTACCTCAATCACAGCGGTCAGGCAGTCTGGATGTCAACATGGCACAAGGCCATCAATGTTGAGGCTATATCCATCACAGCATTAAAGTCATTTTAATGTCAACATGGCATAAAGCCCTCAATGTTGAGGTTATGTCCATCACAGCATTAAGGTCATTTGAATGACAACATGGCATAAGGCCATCAATGCTAAGGCTATATCCATCACAGCAGTAAGGCTATCTGAATTTCGGTCTGGTACAAAGCTGACTGTACTGATGGTTCTCAATGACACAGTAAGGCCATCTGGATGTCAAGTGGCATAGAGCCAACTATATTTTGATGGTTCTCAATGGCACAGTAAGGCCATTTGGATGTCAACATTGCACAAAGCCAGCTATATTGATGGCATCTCAATCACAGCACTAAGGCCATTTGGATGTCAATATGGCATAAGGACACAACAGTAAAGCCATTTGGATGTCAATATGGCACAAGGACACAGCAGCAAGGCCATTTGGATGTCAATATGGCATAAGGACACAGCAGTAAGGTCATTTGGATGTCAATATGGCATAAGGACACAGCAGTAAGGCCATTTGGATGTCAAAGTGGCATTAGACCAACTATATTGATAATCAGAAACCTTGCCTCAAAATGAATGGAGTTAATATTTTTAATTTGGTACCAGTTTAATGTAAATATGATACAGCTTTTTAATACATTCTCAGTATTCATTCAGAATTCTGCAGTAGCAGGTACAATTGCTTGATGGTAAACAGCGGGTACAACAGCTTGATGGTAAACGGCAGGTACAACAGCTTGATGGTAAACAGTACAAGTTTTTCAGTCTAATTCAACTGCCATATCAGAACATGCTGATTCCTATATAACCTTAGGTGAAAATCAAACAAAGACTGGAATGCTGGACTGATCTAGATATGTTTATGGGTGACTAATTTAGTGGCATGCAATGAAGAATGTGACCTCTTATATGACATTTAAAACTCTGGCAGATTAGAATATCAACATATATTGGTCTGTGATTGAGCTGTCCAGATAATGTAAAGAAACCAATGCAGCTTGCAAGTGGGGTTCAGAGAAAAAGTTGGCTTCCACATCATGAAGCAGCATTTAATTTCTTACCACTGAGAAAAACTGCTAAATATTGAAGTGAATAAAAAAAAACTCGAGTTTTAATCATCTCTTTCTGTCCCAAAATATACCACAATCATCACCAAGACTTATATATGACTATGTTCCTTCTATTGACTAGGGGATTTCCTGTGTCGTGATGAAACTTCATCAATAAGACATGGCTTTAAAACAAAATTAGGATGCACATATGCTCAACCCACAAAGTTTTGTTCCTGCACAACTGCAAGTTTAGTAATTAATGTCTGCACCCAGAATTTGAATCCAAGTACTAATAGGCAACAAAACAAAATTGAATTTTGAACCTGGTTAGAGATATGCCTGTCTTATACCTTTAACATTACTGGATAATCAAGATACCAAAAATCGGTACATGCACCATGCGAGTGCAACCAAACATTTGGTCAGTAATTCTTAAAGTCATGTCAATCTTTACATCAGCTTTCCTGCAAAAGCAGTCTGCAGGCAACTGTGCAAACCACATGCAGCAATTACATGTTACTAACTCAAACTAAATGCATTTTCTTATTTAACACTAGTAACTGATCTATGTAACAGTAGTAGCTAACATGTTTAGGGCAAAAAGAACAAAGAATTGGTTCTGGGTGTTTCTCTTATCCGGCAAACTATTTCCTGTATATAATGAAGACTTTCTACACTATTAGCCTATATAGATCTGTCAACGGGTACCCCTGACACTTGGTTGTCCACCAGTTGATAATAACCCAGGTAACAGAATGAGCCATCTTGGTACCAATTTACCAGATACAAGTTTTCTGTGAATGTACCTGTCCCTATAAGCCCTTGGCTTGTAAAGGCAGTACTCACTTTGTTTCAAGTTAACAATCCTTTTGATTGAGCTGCAAATTTAATACATGTACTTGTTCACTGCCAAGCAGAGTTCTGCCTCTTCCAATACATGATCTTAATCCTTAGCTTGTTTTCCACATCACAACTCCTGGACTAAGCCATGAGTGTAATACTTCCTCAGTGGCAAGTAACAGAGTGTGGTTATTTGATCTTGCCACACAAATGACACATATTCAGTTGCAACCTTTAACAGATTTCACAAAATGTATGATCAAAGTGTTACTTGGAGATCCCAAGCTCAGTCTCTACAAAAGCACCTGCATATGGCAGTGAGGCCAAGGAAAGGGAGTCAGACAATATTTATGATGACTAGACCATGACAATTTACTACATGCCATGTAGGATTTCAGAACTTGATCAGACAAATGAGGATGAATTGTTGGGCTTTGAACTAGATGACATTAGCATTATTCATTTTTTATTTCTTTTATTTCACAGTCTCATCAACTGTTTGTTTCATTTACTTCATATTTTGATACAAATAAACGCAAAATGAGCAGTTCTTTTATTTACACTCTGACCACTGATAAAATACACTTGTTCATGCTGTTTGTCATAGTGTCAACCCACAACAAAGCAATTCAGGTTCATACTCATTTAAAATAACTTTCCTTTGATCAAGTGCCCAGGAAACTAATCATTACTGATTAGTATAAATGGCTACCAGGTAGATGTTTACTAAAATTATCAAAGCTCTACCTGTATAATTGATCTACATGGTTAGTTTATTAAAAATGTGTAATGAAGAAAAATCTAGACCCAAAACCAAATTGAAAGAGCAGAATTTCTAAAACCTGTAACTACATTTGCAAAACTAAAGTACAACAGAGATTAAGATGGCAATGGCCTTCAACAATCACTGTAAGAATAACTCAGTTACCCAGTACACAGGCATAAAACATGTCACATGGCACTCCAACAATCGCTGTAAGAACAGCTCAGTTACCCAGTACACAGGCATAAAACATGTCACATGACATTCCTATAATCACTGTAAGAACTCAGTTACCCAGTACACACGCATAAAACATGTCACATGACACTCCTACAATCACTATAAGAACAACTCAGTTATCCAGTACGCAGGCATAAAACATGTCACATGGCACTCTTACAATCACTTAAGAACAATTCAGTTACCGATGTTAAGAACAACTCAGTACACAGGGATAAAATATGTCACATGGACTCCTACAATCACTGTTAAGAACAACTCAGTTACCAATGTTAAGAACAACTTAGTACACAGGCATAAAATATGTCACATGACACTCCTACAATCACTTAAGAACAACTCAGTTACCCAGTACACAGGCATAAAACATGTCACATGACACTCCTACAATCATTCTAAGAACAACTCAATTACCCAGTACACAGGCATAAAACATGTCACATGACACTCCTACAATCATTCTAAGAACAACTCAATTACCCGGTACACAGGCATAAAACATGTCACATGGCACTCCTACAATCACTGTAAGAACAACTCAGTTACCCAGTACACAGGCATAAATCAAGTCACATGACACTCCTATAATCACTGTAAGAACAACTCAGTTACCCAGCACACAGGCAAGGCATAAAACATGTCACTTGGCACTCCTTGTCACTTGGCACTCCTACAATCACTATAAGAACAACTCAGTTACCCAGTACACAGACATAAAACATGTCACATAGGATTCTCTTTCAATCATCATGCTGAATTTTGAAATTTTCAAGGTACTTATTGGTAGGCACAAGAATGTGGTAAACCTGGATCTTAAAACAGAACAAATTCTTCAGACATGAAAGGTGATTTATCATTCCTACTTCAAGTACCATATATCCTCAGTTATTATTCAGATCCAACTGCAAACTGTACAGACCAACATCTGTCATCAGACAATATGCCAACAGATCTGGGTTTATGCAGTATATTAGGACAAATCTGCAGAACAAATATATACCCTGATCTACCAATGCAATAATGACAGCAGTTGAGGGTCTGTGTTGTTTGCAATGAGATCCTCTCTTCTGGGTGAGTATATATGGTAATCTAAATATCTCTTTAAAAAGTTGAATTTTACTTCCTGTCTACCTTTACTTACTGTGCTGTTACATTATCCAGAGAAGAAGAACCAAACATTTATTGAAAGACCTCAAGCATTCCTAAATTAGTTCCCTGATTTTTTTCCCTGCTTCCTTCCCTTCTCAAGCTCTATTCTTTATCTACCTGCCAAATATCTATAGACTCATCTCTGCCATGCATTCTCTGTCAAGTGTTTTGATTCCCAACAAATTAAGAAATCCTTTCAGTCGGATATTACTATCATGTCTCGGTCAATGTTTCAAGGCTGATTTAAGTCAAGTTTCACATTCACTCAGATGTCTGCTTCATTTTTGGAACTGGTCCAAACATTATTGCTTATGGCTATTATCTTTAATGCAGATCTGATATTTGCATTACTTTTTACATAAATGCTCCATCAACTGCCATGGTTAAGACAGAGTTTTCTGACTTTTCTTATCAACTGTTAAATCTCCCCCAGAATGAAAACTGGGTTGAAGTGTCAGTCTGGTGAAGGAAGTCAACAACTTTTTTTTTGCATCAAGAAAAGGAAGACCTACATTATCTAGTACCTAGCTCCAAGTTCCAAAATAGCAAAATAACTGCAACCTTGGATTTCAAAATTAAAAAGTCTCCCCTTTTTAAGATGTGCCAGAACAATCAACATTAATTATGTAAAACTTAAACTTGAGAGAGCGAATCATCCAAAATACACTGAAATTATACAAGACGGCCATCTTAAGGACCCACTAAAACTGGCTATAATATAAAGGTGGCTATTATATGGAGGTTAATATTATGTGAATGTATTACATTAAAAAGTGACTGTCTGATAAACATGCATTTCTTATGAAGATGGCAGGTTTAACTGTACAACTTTCCAAGCTTTTGGTTGTCATTTTTAAGATGTGTATACAGCAGTAAAGTGTCCTGCCAAATAGCATGCAAATGCTTTCAACAGCAAAAAGTATGTAATTTTAGATAAAAGTATTATTTGCATCATTTAAAAGATTTTCAAACTACTTGCCCTAATAAATTCAAAAACTGATTTTATCCAGAAGTAATTCATCCAGCAGTGTAGAACATAAAGAATTTCTAATGAGATAAACATTTGGACTGAAATTATCTTAGTTACACCGTCCTATAAATAGTTATATTCAGAAAAAATACCCCTCTAGCTAGGCACCTCTGATGGCTCGAAGATGCACCCTCCCACATGTGGTAACAGTCAACTAATGGAGACAGAAGCCAGAGTGGTTCAGTTGTTATTATGGCAGACTTGTGACCTGAAGGATGCAAGTTTGATTTCAAACGCTGGATCAGCCAAGGTTAGTAACGTATTGTATAATGGACAAGACACTTTACTCCAATTGACTTGATACATACTTGTGTTGCTGTGGTGCAAAACACCATATTAAACCAAACTAAAAACCTGTAACTTGGATGGTAGGTAATAAGACATTTAAGAGAACTGACCACTCTGTCATAAAGTTTCTTGAACTCCAAATCTTGCTTTAAAACAAAATATTTTGACCAATCATATGGATATACAGTCTGCAGTAATCTTTATTACTCGAAATGTTGAGTACATTTTTATGGTGCGACCAGATTACTGGCTACTAGCTTAAATTTCTTATGGCTGACCTGTATTTTACAGTAGATGGTTTGTGGGTGGGTGAGGTTGATTGACTATAAAATGATTACCAGCTATGCCAACTTATTAAGCGTATTAAATACTAGTGGACTGTGTAAGCATATGCAGTTGCTGACAACCTTGATGTGTAGAGTGTGAAAAGTATTTACTGTGTTCTTGTCATTCAGATAAATACAATACACTGCTTACTATCCATACCCACCCACCCCTCAATCATTTGGACTCACCTACAGCTCTTATGCCAATCATCTGGACTTGATACTCATCTCGACCCAGGAGTGTTGTATGAACCTAAACTTTGTTCTTTATATCATTATCTGGAAAATCAATTATCTGGATCAGAGCTTTATTTCTCTATATCTGGATCAGATTCTTATTTCTCTATATCTGGATCAGATCCTTATTTCTCTATATCTGGATCAGATCCTTATCTCTTTATATCTGGATCAGATCACTGTTGCTCTTATCTTGATCAGATCCTTGTTTCTCTGTATCTGGATCAGGTTCTTGTATCTTTATCTGTATCATCCTTGTTCCTCTATATCTGGATTCTTGTTTCTCTATATCTGGATTCTTGTTTCTCTATATGTGGATCAGATCCTTGTTTCTTTGTATGTGGATCAGATTCTTGTATCTATATCTGTATCAGATCCTTGTTTCTCTATATCTGGATCAGATTCTTGTTTCTCTATATCTGGATCAGATCCTTGTTTCTCTATATCTGATCAGATCATTGTCCATCTTTAGTTCTGATAATGTTTTACTAGACAATTACCTGGATCAAATCCTTGTCAATAACAATTCTAACAAACTCAAGTTATGCCTTGATGCAAAACAACATTCAAAATATGGCCATACACAGAGAAAATGAATACCCCATAACAGACTTTGCTTACTACAACTTCCATTTTGGACTTATTCCACCAAGGTAGCATAAAATACTGTTATATGATATCAATCCTGCTCTTTTTTAAGCCCACCTTAAAGGAAACTGTACTTGAAGCTCAATGAAGCCAAGAGAGCAATCAAATAAACTACTCTTTCGGTGCAAGGGCTATTAACCTTACATGTGTGAAAATTACACCAACAGATGTTATCTAAACACAATCATATCCATTCTCATTAATAATCTTTGTAAACAAGTAATTAACACAGCTATATGATTTAGAAATTTTTAATCTAACTTTGTAACTGTAAGGTATCTGGAACTTCCAGAGATTTGTACTGATTCTATTAATTTGTACCAATTCTATATATTTGTACTCATTCTTTAATTTGTACTGATTTGTATTGATTCTATAATTTGTACCAGTTCTGTAAGTTGTACTGACTCAATGAATTTATACCCATTCTATAATTTATAATGAAAATTAAGATATGCATGAAACTAACAAGTTCATGATTTTAAGACCTTCATTTTGCCTACAGAACTAAACTGCCACCATTTAAAAGACATTTTTTGAACAACAAACTGTTCATACATTTCTGAAAACTATTTCTGACTTATAAGCCTCAGTGGCAAAGAATAATCCTTTGTGCACAAAAGCCAAGTTAGCAACTTGTGCATTATATTCTGTGATTTCTTAAAAGCCACCAGTCTGTTTGAAATGTGCATATGCATTATCTGTGTATGTTTTTCAAAGAATAAAATATAAAAGATATACTTTACCAATAGACAAATCCAGAAGATGTATCTAACTTCTAAAAGTATCAACTATGAGAAAAGCGAAATTATCCATTGACAGAATTAACTCCCTCCTTCAAAAGCACAACATCTCTCTCTGATTGGAATCCTATTTAACACTCCCAAGTTCAAGCATATCCAACTCCTGGGGCATTTCACTTCAACTTCATTCAAGCAGATGGGCTTTCTGCAGCTTTCTAAATCTGTCTGGCTCAATGATATTGCAGTATCCAAAAATAGAACAGGAAGGTAACCAGTCTCAGACTTCCTCTAACTATCATGCCTCCTTTGGATACATAAATTCATGCATAGGCCCAATAGAAATGCTTGCAAACATACTTGTTTTCTACAAGTCAGTCACTCCTCTGGTCTATAAATACCATGAAGACTGCAGTATAATTACAGAAAACAGACACAAATCTCTGTCAACACCATTATTTCTCTGCTAAACCTTCCAGCATTTCATCTAAATTATACAGCACATAAATTGGAATATTTTTGATTTAACGTACAGCAACAACAACTTTTTAAGTGAAGCATTCTTTTCAAAGCAGGTTCTTAACTGAGTGGGATGGCCACAGTCCTGCCATCAACATGAAAATTTCACAATTTGCAAAACATTTTGGGCAAATACAGCTGCCCAGCTTTCCATATTCCGGCACCTTTGATGTAGTTTAAACATTCTGAGTTACACTAGACATGAACCTTACTGTCCAAATCATTAACTTTGTTCCAAATATGATGTACTTTAACCAACTGAAAAAGCTACCATATGTATTTGCTTATAAGACAAGTCTAACTGCAAAATAATGCACTGGCAGATCTGGGTCTGTGCAGTTTATTAGGAGTAATCAGTAGAATAAACAACAAAAAGACCCTGATCTGCAGGATCATTATGCTACAGCAGATCGGGATCTTTGTTGTTAGCAGTCTGACTTGACTTATAAGCGAGTATTCTGAACTACGCTTCTTTCTGACAAATGTAAGCACAAATTTCTGCAAATTAATGAAGAAAACCCTGAACACATGGGTTTTACTATAAAAAAGGACTTTTATTTGCAGAGAATTATATGGTAAACACTTTCATATACACCACACAGACCTAATCTAGAGCAGGTGTCTGTGAGCTGTACTAATGCATTAGTCTCATGCTGTTAAAATCGGATGGCCATGAATATTCTGTGTATTTATTTCAGAATTTCCAACCATCTGATGAACGTTTTTTTTTTCAATTAGAAGTAACCAAGACACTGTCTGAACCATGTGAAGATGTGGAGAAATGTCATCTTAAAAATCCAGATGATTGCACATAAATACATTGATGCTGTTTCCACTGTTTCATTGTTAGGCATAAACATGAAACACTGAAGATAACTTCCAAAACCTACATTTCATGACTGGGCAATTTCAAAATACACCTAATGAATGAGAGAGAGAATGATTTCATTTGAGTACTACTTGCTCAAATTTCTCTGGCTTCACTTTTAATCATTTGTTAGTTACATGAGACTTAAAGTGATGCATAGTTCCCCAAAAATAAATCTGGCAATGAGGCCTTGATAAGTTATCTCTCAAGTCAAGGAATTTTCAGGAATTTCTTATGCAGGAACGGAAATGCATTTAATTAGCATGAGTCAATCACAGAAGTAACTGGTATGTGGTCTTTGCAAGCACACATTGATGCTGTCCTCCTTCTATGTTTTCATTTTCAGCCTGTGAATCAACTTAGAATTAAGATAACAAAACTTGACAACTTATCAGACATTGGAAAAAGTACTTTGTTCATTTTCTACCCATGCTGAATAGTAACAGTGAAACGGTTTGACATTTCAAATTCTAAAACTCAATTTCCTGCCTGATTCCTGAAATGAAAAGGGTTTATCCTTTAAAATAACAACACTAAACTTGTGCTAAGCAGGATCATCTATTCTTCTGAGATTACTAAAAATTTAAAGCTCATCTTAGCAAGTACACACTGACGCATCATGTGCATGCACACACTGGAAGAGTTAACTCCATTTTTCTCATTATGCCCTCACCTAACAGAAGACATGCAGGATCCCTTTTTGAGAATAATTTAACCCACAAGATAACTGGTATGCATGGCTGTAGTGTTAAAGAAATTATGAGGTTCTGTGCAGATTTCAGCAGCAGTTTCCCTCCTAAATTGCATTCTGGGACTGGGACATGTAATTAGAAATGGATCATTTTTATACAAGAAGATGCAGGTAGGGGGTGACTATTAAGACATGTACAGGCATTATATTTAATATGGTATGTTTTAAATTTAAGGTACAAACAAAGATGTTCTGCAATTCAAGGAAATTATGAAAATGACCAGCATAGTCTCTCAGTTATGTCGTACTGATGCTATAAAATACGAATTTTCAAAATACACTTTTAATTCCTCATCAGAGATGCTCCCACAAATCTGATTGGACAAAATGTATGACTGAGGGTTGTGTTTAAGAAATGAATGCCACTGGTTTATGTTTTAGACCAAAGTAACATCAATTTCATCTTTGGGATGGACCATCAATTTGGAGGGAGGGTGTCACAGAATAAAGCAAGAAATAACTTGGTTTTGCCTTAGATCTATTTTTGACCTTTATTCGTTGTGCATGCGTACAATGTTACCTGAGGTGAATCATTGTTTCTCCAGGTGAGCGACTGTACTAGCATGTATCTCGTCGGAAACTACATGCGACGAGAGTCACGAAAGGCATGGTATACATGAGTACTTTACCCTGACTATTATTCACTCTCCTATGGATTTAAGGTTGATTCCATTTCAAACTGAGGCACCGGTCATTTGGATTTTGTCAACGTGAACGTTCTCCATTATGTTCTCCGACCATAGGGCTGTTTAGGGTTGAGTGTAGCTGTCCATAGAGTGGTGTGCTGTCTGTACGTATGTGTATACCTGTCCATAGGGATGTGTAGGGCTGACAGTAGCTGTGTAGGGCTGCGCTGACTGTAGCTGTTTAGTGCTGTGTGCTGTCCATACGTATGTGTATACATAAGTCTATACATGTCGTGGAACCATGAATGTAGGCGTAGCCAATACAAGGGTGCTGGGTGCTGTCTGTATGTATGTGTATACGTATATCTGTACATGTGGTGGATCCGTGAAGGGTGTGAGCAGCCGATAAAAGTGTGGGCCAACCCAAGGATTCGGTGAAACTGTGTGGTTTATCAGTTTATGAATCATACGACTATTCAAGTGTTAAGAGTCATATGTTTGTTCCAATTGATGTTTCAATTAAGTACACCATCAACCATTTTATATCACCTGAGATCATTAAGAATCTCGCTTACATAACTTAATACAGGAGATTATGTGAATCTCGCTTACACAGCTTAATATAGGAGATTATGTGAATCTCGCTTACATAGTATAATAGGGGGGATTATGTGAATCTCGTCTGCAGTGTGTAATTTTTGAAGCACAATTGAATTCTTCGAATTCATTTGAATCTTAATGGTATTCCATACGTGAGATTATGTGGATCTCACTTGTGTTGCATAATATTAGTGGAAACGTATTTGCAGTCCCTGAGGTTATCTGAACCTCACTTTTCACACGTAAGATTATATGGATCATATTTTTATTTGTCAATTTGGGAATGTGTGTAGAGTGATTGGATCAAACGTATGATAGGAGTGGGAGAGAATCATTGCATTTGTAATATATATATATATATATATATATATATATATATATATATATATATATATATTCTTAGTAATTCACTCTATAAATTTCCATCGTCCATCACATTGTGTTTGTGTTGTTCATTTAGTCCAAAAACCCACGCGGTTTCAATTCTGTTACAATGGTGAGGGGGCTGGATTTATTTCTTCTCTTACCTAATATAATCAACATATGATTTTTTTTTCAAGCTATTTGAGAGCCATATGTTTTTTTTTAAAATCCCATGGTCATACCCTTGTAAACGTTTAGGTCATGCTTCATGAAACTGGCAAAAAATTGTGATGTAATTTTATACCACTCGAGGTATATACCATCAGGTGTGTTTAGAAATAAATAGATATCTATGTACCTTTTGTAGCTACATTTATCAAGTCAGATTTGTTACATGAATGGATAGGAGTTGGAAAGAATGGCAAAGTCATTGGTTTGTTACTAAATGAGGTTAATTGGTTTGGCTGCAACTGGTCCACAACATTTGCTGGTTTGGAAGGGCCAACCATAAGAACTGCCACACTGCCACAAAAAAGCCTGTACAAATAGGGCATAACCTGAAGCTATTGTGAACAGCTGCTTCATCTAACACAATATTTGATGAGAAGAAGGCAAGATTTATTTTCTTAACACAGCATCCAGAAATCTCATAAAGGGGTAAACACCTGCTCAACTGTACCTAATGTAAATCAGAGTATTTGTGTTAAAGCAATTATTCTACTGGTTTTTAATAAAAGACAATATAAGGAAATGTAGCCATATCACAGCATCTGAAAGCATGTTTATCAGTCTTGAAACTAATGTTCAAGAGCTTAATTACATTAGGCAATTTCTCCCATTTCATCTTAGTGACCTATGCTGTGCACTTCATGGAATATTAACTTGTATTTGTTAGGGTACAGCATAAACTCAGCTGCGAACACAATGTATCAAGATATCTGCTGGTGCACAATACCAAGATCAGAATTTAAGATGTTGTCAGTAAAACATCATAGATCAAGAGATCTGCTGGCACATATGATGTTTTCAATAAAACATCACAGATCCTGAGATCTGCTGGTGCATAGCACTAAGATCAGGATCTATGATACTGTCAATTAACCATCACATATCAAGAGATATGCTGGTACATATGATGTCAATAAAACATCACAGATCCAGAGATCTGCTGGTGCATATGATGTTGTCAATAAAACATCACAGATCAAGAGATCTGCTGGTGCATAACACTAAGATCAGGATTTATGTCAATAAATCATGACAGATCAAAGATCCGCTGATGGATATGATGTTGTCAATAAAACATCAAATATCTAGATACCTGCTGGTGCACAGCACTAAGATCAGGATCAATGATGTCAATAAATCACAAATAGAAATCAACATCACAGATCCAAATTTGCTGTTGCATAATACAATGGTTGGTCTGGATCTGTGCTGTTTTCAGTTGCATGCATTTCATATATCTTCATCTAGACGGTACTCAAATTAGTTTCTTTTACCCATTTTACTAATGTAGCTTATGCATATATTCCATTTTCATGGCCAGATTGGCATACCATCAGCCGGTTCCCTTTTCACTGCCAAAACAGCACACAAATCAGTCTAATGTAATAAAGTATGGCATTCATCCCCTGGTTTTCACATTTATTGCTTCCTTCTGTGTATCAACACCATGCCAAGTGTATACCACAAAAAATAAAAGTTGAAGTACTATCAGCTCACAGTCAAATTCCAGTTGTAAAGAGGTGCTGATTTTGAAACAAACAAGAAATATATGCTTTTGGCTGTTATTCATCGGAGTGTTCATCCATTGAAAGAGGAGGGGACTGGTTGGATCAAAATTCTAAATTCTAAGACCATTGTACACATAAATCCAAAGGTTTCAAATCTGTATTTTGTTTGCTAAAGGAGGAGCTGTATAATGCTGCATCTACAAAGACACAAGCTGACACAAAAAGGCAAGTACTGGCATACAGCATCATACTGTACCAATATTCCTCTGCCAAGTATTTTTAATGCACACATCCTAATGGCCCTTGTTATGTTTTAAAGGATGCGATCTACCTCCATAGGTGAATAGTCCTACATTTAACAATATTCACCTCCCAACTGCAGACACCTTTCATATCTAACCCATCTTTATCCCCAGCTCTTGTTTTCAACCATCTTTTACTACCCTATAAAAAAATACATGACCCATTAAAAACAAAAACTGTCAAAACACACTGCTAGTAAGAAGGCACTGTGCCGCATCCAAACCCTTTGGTAACAGGAAATCCATAACCTAGGATTTTCAAAAAAGTATAATGCAAAGCTAACATCTCTTCATGATCAACAAAGAACCTCATTTAAGAGCAGCCTATTCAAATTCCACGTAGTTTACGATTGACCTCCATTTTTTTTTTACAAGATTTCTGATAAGAAATAAAGAATTCTAATACTGCAACAGCTTAGTGGTTAGCAAACCAGACTTGCAACTGAAAGATTCTAGGTTTGAATCCTACCACCATATCAGCCTTGGCTGATTACCAGTGTGTGTCCCTACTCCAACTGCCTCTGCACTAAATAACATTCATGCATTATGTTGCCATAACACACACAACCGATTCTAACACAGCATTGGAACATGATAGACTCTAGATTTAAAGTCATAATCAATCATCTAATGGTCTCTACCACTTACCTCTCAGTCTCTACCATTTACCTCTGAAGCAATGCAGTTAGCGAATTTACATACAGTATACAGTTTGTTCAGTAACAGCAAGACTGATCTATCAGTCAATAGTTGATAGTTCATCTTTAAGAGGTATGTCTAATTCTATGATGTTACATTACAAAATTGTCTCTGATGATGAAACTGGAATAATGCTACTGTGATTAGGTTTGAAATTGCCAATTGCAACTTAAGTTATATAAAATAAAATGTTCCTAAGATGAAAAGAAAACAATTGTTTGATGGCTACATATTAACAAAATTCTATGATACAAATTTTGTATTGATTCTAAATTAATGCTTGCAGAAAACAGCTTATTTCAAATCCTGTATGGGGGCCCCGAGTGGCAGAGTGGTCTAAAGTGCTCTCCGTTACGGATCACTGCCATCTCACCTCTGTCTGCGTGGGTTCGAGTCTAGGATTCGGCAAATGTGGATATGTGAGAAAGCTTGCCAGTTGCTTCTCGTGGGTCGGTGGTTCTTTCCGGGGATTTCCCGGTTTCTTCCTCCACCATTAATACTGGCTGCCATGTATAGCCTATCGTGTGCTGAAAAATGGCGTTAAGCCCCACAACAACAACAACAAATCCTGTATGTGCTGAAATCTCTCAAAAATTGTTGAAAATGCACAGAAAATTGACTCTAACAAGTTTGACAGTTTGGAATTTTCCTGGTACATGTATATGTATTTACAAGGAAGTTAGTTTCCAATGGAAAGAAAAAACATGCTCATAATACAACCCATGGCACTATTTTCATTTACTTATCTCAATGTTTCAGTAAATAACAGATCTCATCATGACATATTGAGAATGGATTTTCTTTCTTTTTTTGGTGGGGGGGTGGGTAACATTTGTGAATTCAAAGGTGCTCATGAAGCAGAAAATAACTGCTATCCCATATGGTAATTTTATCAGTTCTTCTCTCACCAGTACTGCAGTAAACCTGATACATCCAGTTTGGATTGAAAATCTGCACTCAACATGGAATAAAATAATATAATTTCACACCTACCCAAGTAATATATGGCTTCAACTGGTCCATGTTTCACTAAATATCTCAAACTTTCTTCCATAAATTGATATTTTTCAATATCTTGTAATTGCTTGGTCTGGATTTTAAACTATTTCACAAAACATGAAGCAAATATTTAGAATTACCATACATCATAATAGTCTGCATTGTACTTGTATTGGTCTTGCATTATCCAGGAGGAAGAATTAAAGATTTCCTCAAACTTTAGGAATTTCTCAGAAACATTTTTCAAGAATAAACACATCGTATTTGAAGAATAAAAATATTACTTTTCATCCATTGTATGATATGCAACTCTGGCAAAAATCCAAGTATTATCAGAAATTTTAATGCAAGATAATGCACAAGCTCAATATGAGGAAAACTTTAAGAAATTTAGTGAAACTGGACCTAAGTCTGTGAAACTGTGACCTCGATCTGTGAAACTGGGACCTCAACCTCAACCTGTCATGAAACTGGGACCTCAATCTGTAGTGAAACTGGGACAACAATCTGTAGTGAAACTGGGACTACAATCTGTAGTGAAACTGGGACCTTGACCTCAATATGTAGTGAAACTGGAACTACAATCTTTAGTTGAACTGAGACACAAACTGTAGTGAAACTGGAACCACAATCTTTAGTTGAACTGAGACACAGTGAGTCTGTAGTGAAACTGTGACTGCAATCTGTACTGAAACAGACACTACAATCTGCATTGCAACAGGACTACAATCTGTACTGAAACTGGGACTACGAGTAGTGCCTTCTGGTATCAAACAAAACACAGGATCTTACATATTATTTATCTGGCATTGATTATACAGGTGATACTCACTATATGCCAATTTAACTTACACACTTTCATTTTAATTCCATTTATAATCAAGAAATAACATTCAATTTGCACCAGTGTGCATGTTTTCATGCCACTGCTGGCACCATATGCTACGACTTGTGTGCAGCTCACATACATATTACATGTAATGTTTGAAAACTAGACATAAATAGTCATTACTTGTATTGAAGGGACAACGAAAAGTGTTACTTGTTTCTAAGAGTAAATTAATTGCTTCTTATGACATGTTGCAACATTTTTTTTCTTCAAACTAATAATAGGCTGGGAAATAGAATAAAATATGAAATACATTTAATACATGTACTTGTAAAAATCAAATTTATTTGCCTTTTACCCATGCAAGACAGCCAAGTAATCTGCTGACATAGCAAATTAATTGTTTCCCATTTTTAATTGGATCTAGTCAATAGTTTTAAAATCCCAGTATGAATTTAATTTTATTAAATTTGACAAACTATTCTCATACTGACAGATGTAAGGGATCTTTCACAGCAAAACTTTTTATGATAAAGGACTCTAATGCTCATTTTGACTCTAAAATATGAACATCCCTCAAATTCTGTGTCATGGAAGTGTCCCAGTCTAGTAAAGATTCTTCACAAAGTCTAGAGACTTAGGTTTCTAATATGCTTATGTCTGCTTTTTGTTTACAAGATAAGCAAAGCCCTATTTTCTAGACTGGAAATTATGTTAGTTTAGTAATAATTCCATCTGAATGATGTTTGCGTGATGCTTCAAATGAAGACAGCATATAACCAGTCTGAATAGAAACATCAATCTTGTAGTTACTTGTCAAATACATACTGCATATTGCAAGTAATTTCCTCAACCACAAGTAAAAGATACTTGGGTTTTGTTTTGTCATGTACATGTGTATCCTTTTCTCTGTTAAACCAATAATGTTCTTTCAGGACTGACAAAAATAGCATGTCAGAATATGAAAAAGAAATTTGTTTGTTCATTTCGAAACCGAGTGGGAATAAAATTTGTATCACAAGTTTTTGCATTCTATAAATTTAACAGATCTCAATATTTGACTTTAATATTTTGAAATATGATAAAACTTCATTAAATAAACATCATTTGAAAACTCAATATCACCTGAATAACTTGTTCAAGCTTACCACAAGCCTTCTCTAGTGGCAACTATTAAAACCTGAATGACTTGCTTGAGCCTACCATGAAGCCTTCCCAAGCAGCAACCATTAAAACCTGAATGACTTGTTCAAGCCTACCATGAAGTCTTCCCAAGCAGCAACCATTAAAACTTGAATGACTTGTTTCAGCCTACCATGAAGTCTTCCCAAGCAGCAACCATTAAAACTTGAATGACTTGCTTCTGCCTACCATGAAGTCTTCCCAAGCTGCAACCATTAATACTTGAATGACTTGCTTCTGCCTACCATGAAGTCTTCCCAAGCAGCAACCATTAAAACTTGAATGACTTGCTTCTGCCTACCATGAAGTCTTCCCAAGCAGCAACCATTAATACTTGAATGACTTGCTTCTGCCTACCATGAAGTCTTCCCAAGCAGCAACCATCAAAACCTGAATGACTTGCTTCTGCCTACCATGAAGTCTTCCCAAGCTGCAACCATTAATACTTGAAACAAAGCTCTAAAAATGATTTCAGCTAAAAAATTACCTATTTTGACATTTCAATAGGACACTTCAAAATCATTGTATGACTTACAAAGCAAACCCCATTCTTATTCATCCAGATGTTTATCATTCCTTCAAGAATGCATCATCTGTTCAGTGACCAAGACTCTGAGTGTGCTCAATTTTATGGTTCTAGGTAAGATTTCCCACCATGATTAATTTCTATTGTTAAACTGTGCACAGAACTTGTGAAGCTTGCTCTGATCACATGGGCTACACTGATAAAATGCACCCTAGCAAGAATTTGATATTCTTACATTAAGAGGAATTTTCAAACCAATTTGGACTAAATGCCTATAATGAAACTGCTTTACATACTTTGGACACATTAAATAATTATTCATGCATTGTAAGGTATGCAGCAAATATGCTGCTTATCTAGAGCTATTAACAATGGAAATATGTCTAAAATACTTTAAATTTTCCATCTTCTTCCTGTAGAGCTATGAACAACAAAAGTATCGGCCCAAAGTACTTCAAGCTTTCCATGTTCTTACTGTAGACCTATGAACAATGGAAATTTGGTGTCCCAAGAACTCCAAGTTTTCCATGTTCTTAATGTACACTCTGCACCTAGCAAAAGAATTAATTAACTTTCATTTTTTTTTACTGGGTTTCAAATACTGACTGCTTTAAACATTTATTTTTAAACAAGAGTGCTATGAATGACACAACCAACACATGAAGGTTACTTAATGTACTTTCTGTAGTATACTTGGAAAACACAAGAAAAGACATGTGCAGACATGGTTTATCAGTATTCCCAGACATGTATCTTTCTGTAGTATACTTGGAATACACATTAAAAGACACATGCAGACATGGTTTAACAGTATTCCCAGGTATGTATTTTTCTGTAGTATACTCTGAATACACATGAAAAGACATGTGAAGACACTGTCTAACAGTACTCCTAGGTATTTTTCTGCAATATACTTTGTATATGCATGAAAAGACATGTGAAGACACTGTCTAACAGTACTCCTAGGTATTTTTCTGCAATATACTTTGCATATGCATGAAAAGATGTGTGAAGACAGGTTATGTATTTTTCTGCACTATACTACGAACAGACATAAAAAGGCCTGCAGACATGGATCAACAGTACTCCAATGTCAATATTTACCTGTTTGTGATTTTACTGGTCTAAAAGATCTCAAGAAATGTGATATCCTGTATATAGCTACATCTGTAAGCAGGATTTTAAAGCTATGCAGTCTGCTCATTTTAAAAAGAAAGAATTAAATCATGCACTTGAGTGTACTTGATGGATTCAAGACTGTGAATAGAAGGTTAATGTATAATTGGTTATTTTAGCAAAATGTCAGTCAGAAATTAAATGCAAAATCTATTTTTTTATCAACAATGACCTTGACAGTGGAGCTAATAACGTCAAAATCAACGATTCTTCTTGGTCTAAGGGGAACACATTTATCACATTGGACTGAAATCACTTTATTTGTACTTGAACTGTCCCTCTGTCCATCAAACTACCAAGACAGACAAAAGTAAACTACAATACCATGCAACTTTCGCTCATGGGGTTTGAAAGTCTTATGAAAGATGAGCAATTTCATGTCAACAATAACATTCTTTTAGCCCCAGAAATGAGGAATTTAATTTTTACACCCCCAACATCAAGCATTTGATCTCCCCATCTCCAAAATTAAACATTCAACCTCTCCACCCCAAAATTAAGCACTTGATCTCCCCAACAATGAATTTAAGCAC
The DNA here is from genome assembly GCA_016617855.1 of Megalonaias nervosa. NCBI lineage: Eukaryota > Metazoa > Mollusca > Bivalvia > Unionida > Unionidae > Megalonaias > Megalonaias nervosa. The sequence continues at coordinate 64,942 of JAECUM010000161.1, read as the reverse complement.
TTAATCTTCCTGCCCACAAAAATGAGCATCTGATCTCCCACCCATGAAATTAAGCACTTAATCATCTCCCTGCCCACAAAATTAAGCATTTGATCTTTCAACAACCCCCAAAATCAAGCATTTAATTTTCCAACCTGAAATATTAGGCATTTCTTCATTAATGAACACAATGATTCTACACACTTCAAGGTCAGTTTAAACAATCCTGTAAGAATATCACATAAGACAATCCTACCAACCAACCTACCCACTAACCCTTCATTTTGGCTCAAACAACAGTTCAACTTTGTGAGCAAACTATCTTAAAGATAAATTTTAGCATTTTCGTGTAAAGATACAGCAATGCAGAGTGAAGGATATATAGAAGAGGTATGCAACAGAACATCTGCATTACAGAGTTTGCATTCCAGAAAATGTCTAGATCAAAAGTCGTAATCAACCAGTTTTTGGTGGGTGGAGTACAAATCTGCCACTGTGTGGTTTAATCATACATGCAGAATAGGACTTGTTTATGCATACCTGGTCTGGCCCACTGAGGGTAACCTAACATGAATAGACAATAAAATTGAATTTCACTTACAGGACAACAATTTTTGCAATAATACTCACCAATATTTGTATGTTTCTTATGTGTACAGAAATAATTATTTGCCTAGATCGGTTTTTGAACTGGAGAAAAGAAATTCTGAAGCCATCTATAAAAGACTGAACATGGAAATAGGAAGTTCAATTACGAACATGTACTAAGGTCTGCTAAATCTGTGGTCTGCATACACTAATTATACACTAATTATACACTGATCATTAAGAATTTTAACAATTCCATTCAGGACTTTAACTAGGCAAGGTGGCACAATATACCTGAATTACAAGGGCATCTGAAACTGTACTTTACATCACTTCTTTTGTCTTCTAGCATTCTAAGCAAAGAGACCATTTTTTTTTTTTATTTCAAATCTGACAATTCAACTTTCATGACATCCTCTTTCTTCCCACTGGTGGATATTGAATGCAGCAAATAGCAATCATCTGCATCACACATGTTATTAGATATATCTTCTATACATATAAATAATCGAGCCAAAAACAAATGCTGACTCTCATTTTAAATAATGTCTAAATTGTTATGAGCCTTAGAAAACAATATAATGTAGAAAGCCACTTATCACCTACCTACCACAGGTTCTACACGTAAGTTTACAAGTAAATTGATGTTTGCAAATGCCCGAAATTACAGACAAATTCAAAGTCTCAATATAAAGTGGACTACTGCTATGTGAAAGGGTTACAAGCTAAAACCAACAACTATGAAGATCATCCATCTGATATTTAGTACCTGTATGTGAATTTTTTCAATATTGAGTATAAACAAAACTTTGTCTACTGAAACAAAATGGAAAAAGAAGAAAATGGTAAACCTGAATATGAGAACTGTATGCAAGCATGCCCATGTAAATCTAAGTATCTGACAAGATACAAATACTCACTGACAGAATATTTACTCACAAGATTGAAGAAAAAATGTATGAGCATCATTGAATAAACTAGATACTACAAAATGCATCCAAGTCCCCATAATGATGTCTTGTAAAAGTAAGGCATATACAGTTTATTCAAACTGCATTGTTGCTTTTCCCATACACATTTTTGCACTTACAAGTTTATAAAGCACACTGGTCTTTAGCACCTTTACTACACATTTTAACCACCCATTCCAAATGGAAATAAAAATCAACATTTAAACCCATAAAACAAAACATAAACTGAGCCAATAAAATATGGCACTCCCGATGATTACAATATAAAGATAAAAATATCTAAAACTTCGAAAAGAAACTAAAAAAAACAAAAAAACAGACACAAATAAAATAAATTCAATTCCACACTTTTTATCTGCTCAATACTAACAAGTAGGGGTGAAACAATTCATTGATGCATTGATACTTTTTCAGTAATGATACACATATCGATATAAGAGATGGAGGATCGATACAAAATGATACTGAAAGTTATTTTAGTCTTCAACAGTCATGGATAATTATTAGTTTTCCTTGTTATTCTTTAAATATAGAATCCATCTGGAACAGCATTTGCAGTCCTAGGCACTCATTTTTATCACTAAAAACGAAAAAGACTCCTGAGAATACTCGATCGTAATCTGCATTCCCCCCCTTCATTCCATGCTAATTATATTCACCCAGCAGCACGCTCAGCATATAGGATACATTCCAAACATGTTCCACATGTATAATGAAGTATTTTACTCATCATTTAATAACCACTTTTACGCACAGTTTCTACATTGAATTTTATCGTGTCTACTTTGGTCAATTTTAAAGCTACACTACCGGTGTCACACAGTGAAATATGTTACATTCAGATCTCACTGGTGGTTATTGCTTGTTCCAGTCCAGGTTAAATAATAACTACCAATCAGGAATTAGTGTAGCTTATTCCCTGCATGACAAACAGGTAGTACTAGCAAAAGCAACAGAGAACAGAGAAACTTTGCGCAAAAGTCATTGATATGTAGTGCATATACAGAGATGCTGTTAGGGTATGCAATTGTGCGAATCAAGCAAAATTTATATGAATTCGCACACTTGGAGAACACTGATGCATTGAACTCCTGCAAATTAGCTGAAAGTCCTGCATATGAAAATATGCTTGGCAAACTATAAAGTATACAATTTTTATTTAACCGTTATTATCACAGCATCTGTTTTTCAGGTAGGCAACTGTTTAAAACATCTGGGTTCTGCAAGCATAACATGAATGGTTGTTAAACTAAATTTGATTGGCACATTGTACCCTGGAATAAGCATTATAGTGTAGTTTGAACCTTCCATGAAGGACATTTTACAAATGTGTTTTTGAAATATGGGCTACATAGAAAACACAGAATGTCTGATTCCTCGCACGGTTCATTACATTTTGTTTGGCAAATACTGGCTGATGATAGTAATGATGACAACAGTTTTTAAAGTTATGAAGTATATTGGATTATTGGAGCTGGGAAATTGTTAATGGAGATACCAGTGAGTGATTTTGAGCCCCGGAAATGGTGTTAAATTCAAGACAGATGTACATGTTGGATGGACAAAAATAGACGGCATGATGGTATTTCCAAATTAAATGTAGAAGGGCATAATACTTAGCATATTTAAAATACAGACAATTTAAAAGTGGAGAGCAATTTTTCATTTCTTTTTTTAATTTAGCCCTGCAGATCATATGCAACAAAACCATTATTCCATATCAGGGTTAACATAAACTGAATAAATAGGAAGAAAAAATGAAATTAAGAAGTAAAGACATTTATTTGAATACCTCTGTCTACACAAGCAGACTATGGTATTGACTGACTAAAAACCCTAATACAGCATTTATGGAACACTATGGCATTGATTGACTAAAAACCCTAATACAGCATTTATGGAACACTATGGCATTGATTGACTAAAAACCCTAATACAGCATTTATGGAACACTGGCATTGATTGACTAAAAACCCTAATACAGCATTTATGGAACACTATGGCATTGATTGACCAAAAACCCTAATACAGCATTTATGGAACACTATAGCATTGATTGACTAAAAACCCTAATACTGCATTATGGAACACTATGGCATTGATTGACTAAAAACCCTAATACAGCATTTATGAAACACTATGGCGCTGACTGACTAAAAACCCTAATACACCATTATGGAACACTATGGCATTGACTGGCTAAAAACCCTAATACAGCATTTATGGAACAGATAAGAAATCTGACTTAGTAGTCAGTAAACTACTGATTTAAGAAAACAAGTTCACATTAGCGAAAAATCCTATTTTGGAGCAGATGTATCCAAAGATAATATCTGTGACCTCTGGAAAATTGTAAATAACAGTCACAAAGATCAGTTCATCTTCAAGCTGATAAAACTAGCTATGCATATGCCCCTTCAGAAGGAAGTTCAGAAATATATTGATACACAGATGAGGAACAAAGTATGCTGAGAAATAATTAACAGATTAATACTTATACAACTAGAGGTGACATCTTTTAAAGTGGAGCATGGAGAAAGAGAGATAGATGTTGAAGTGTTTAGGTAAATATTGAACTTTATGACCGTTTCCTCAACCCCCTCCTCCTTTTCTACTCTCCCCGTCTTTTGGTGACAAAGGGTGAAGTCCTCCTTAAGATAAAATCCTTGTAGCAACTCTCCTTAAATTGTACATGGGGAACAAATTTGGAATTTCTCTTTTTATGCAGAGATATTTAACTGGTGAATGAAGGTGCTGATGGAATAAATAAAATCAGCACAGAATCAGCAAACGGGCAGATTTTAAACCGCTAAAGTTTATCACTTTGTGTAAAATTAAAAAATATAGAATAGGACAAGGTGTTGTCATCAGTTTTCCTTCTTCACTAACAAACACAAGTACCTGTGACTGCAGCAGTCTTTTGTATCTGCAGGAAGTACAATGTGATAGACTTTGTTGGTATTCATCCTCATTCCCATTCTCGGATTTTTCTACATGAAACTTTCTTTGCACAAGGAAATTGCTTTATTTCTTCTGTTTTCAACATAACATCATAATGTCTTCCAAGTTTAAGCGAGACATAAAATTGGTAATAAGATGTTTTCAAAGTATTCATGCTGTGCAAACTAAGGGCCTGGTGACTAAAGTGAGTTAAATGGAGCCACCATTAAATGGTCTAAAACGGTGAATAAAACTCACTGACAACCAACAGGTAGTCTGTTTGAAAGTCCGTCTGTTTTCTTGTCATCAATGAGAATTGCATATAAATAAACATATGTCTATCTGTAATCTATAATAATAAATAATGACTTTATTTAAAGAGGGAAATACAATTAGCTAAGAACTAATCTACCTTGAGGCCCTCATACAAACGAACTTATTTATTTAGCTACATCTTTGAAGCCACTGGATATATTGGGTTTGGAAGAAGGAAATAGTAAGCATTTCTAATCTCAACTGGAATACTACAACCATTGTGTCAACATATATAAAGGTGCACCACCTACCTTCCAAAGATGGAAAGACCCTCAAGTTCATATATGTATCAATAGGTATCGTATTGCAGGATGTGTATCGTGAACTGCATCAATACACAGCACAGGTGTATCATTTCACCCCTACTAACAAGCTTTTTCAATGACATCATTTTAAATGGAGACTAAGTTGAATTATGTCTCTCTACATTCATTATCTAAAGTTCCAATACCAAATCAACCCAAAGAATAACCATGCTCTAAGTATAAACACCTATCACAAGGTCACACTCCAACATTGCTACACTATCAATCACAGCACTGAATTACCTAGGTAACCAAAAGTTGCTACAATGGTAACCAAACCTACCTGAATGGTGTACTCTCCTTCAGGGATGCTCTGTCCACCAAATTTGATGTTAATGGAGTATGTTCCTGGGAATGTGGGAGTGAAGAGTATACTGAAGGTACCATCCACATTTTCAACAATGTCAATATCAATCTCACTGCCTGATGGACTGCGGATGCGGCAGGTCACCTTTCCTGTGCCAGCCTGTGAGGCATCCACTGTGATGATGGTCTCTTTGTTGACTGGTATTGTGCTTTCTAGACCATCTGCATATAATGGACAAATGATTCTTAAACCAGTCTGTGTTTCATTTAAACTATATGGTCAGTTCCAGAGATTCCAACTCATAAGCAATTTTATCAGGCTCCAAGTATATTTTCAGACTCTAGCTAAGTAGTTCATCCATAACGGACAAAACATTCATTGAAAGTAACAAACATATGGACAAGTATATTGCATCTTCCCATGGGCCTATACATAATTATATACAGTCAACAAATTAAGGTCAATGGAAAATATAGTTTATCCATTCCTCAAATTCATATGCCTTGAATTCCTCCAACATTATGGACCAAATAACAACCTAAAAAATTCACAAATTATCTGTATCTTTGTTTTCTCTTCATCTCACCTGTTTACAGTTTAATCAACTTGTTTCTTTCCATTTACATTCTGTTCACAATGAAAAACTATATTCATTGTACTAGTCTATGGCAGAGGTGCTGAAGTACTTTTCTCCCCATCTCTGTCCACTTGGAAAACTATGGTTTAAAGTTGCTACCCATACAATTCTTTTTTTCTTTCCAGAATTTTGTAAATGTAATTCAGAATGTGGAATTTTCAAATTATTTTTATGATTCTGCAAAATCTAGAAAGGTTGGCATCTCTGCAACTCAAACCAATAATTAAACTATTTGTAATAAAATGAGTGAGCAGTATTTCTGAAATATGAAGTATTTCAACATGACCATGTGATTGTTCATTTATATTCAACTTTTGTCTTGTTCTTGCAATGTGCTTTATTTAACCATGTGATGTGGGTTGGGTACTAAGGATAAAAATGTTTTTATACATCTATAAATTAAATTTAAAGCATATTTGTGATTTTAATCTCAAACTGGAGGTTGATGAATATTTTGTTTGAGCATGCAAAGTCTAATATTAAATTGGCAAAAGACATTGACAAATCTGAGATAATTACAATTTCTATACATAAATCTTCTAAACTGTCAATATCATTAACTGAGTTACTGAAAGAACTTTGTCTCAACTTTTCAAAGGCACAAAAAGTTAAATACATAATAACTGCATCTCACATTAGCAGGAAGGGACAAAAACTTAACTTACCCATGATTCTGCACTTGGTGGCATCTCCAGTTGGCATGGCGTTGACACTGAATGGTGAACCAGGTACATCCTGGCCTGCAAACTTAATTCGGATACTGTAAGGACCAAGATCCTCTGGTGTGTACTGGACAGTGAAAGTTCCATCTCCATTGTCCTGGACCATTGGGCGGATGAATGTTCCATCAGGTCTCTGAAAAATAAAAATCCATAATTTTATTATCTTGTCCATATAAAATATCACACCTTGTAATCTAACATTTGACACCATCTCCACTTGAACTATACTTAAAACAGAACACTTATTATCATCTAATTAGGACTGTATGGCATTTTTTCATTTTTAATTTTTATGGGTAGGAGGTTTGTTTAACTTGAGCAATGTTATATAAAAGTAGTGAATATCTTCAATAAATAGACTGTTACATAATAAAGTGCTCATTTCAAATGAAATTTATAAAACAAGGTGAATAATTGTGATTAAGATTTCATTTATTTCACAAGTTTCATTAACAAATATTTTTGAATGACCTAAACGTAAAATTCTTTTTATCATACGACAAAACAATTACTGCTTTTATCTGGTGAAAGTGTAGAAATGTACAGTCACATAACTTTGAAACATTATTTGGAATCTATCGTCACTGTGGCTTTGCCAAACACAATGTCATTTGAAATGTTAGAAGGTGTTATTACACATTTAAAATACTGGAAATTTGTAATATTGTTATATTAATCTAAATATAACTATGGTTCATACAGACTTTGAGAAATAAAATTCTGGAACTTTCACAGACCATTTTTACAAACTTCAGGACCTACCAACATGCAAAACATGTGACTTGTGTACATAGAAATCTGTATCATCTTATGAAGATCTGTTTATGCTTCTTCAAATATACCAGGGGTCTCAAACACATGGCCAGCGGGCCACATGCAGCCTGCCAAGTCATATCCTGTGGCCCACAAAATGATTGGTGTCACAAGGTGTCATGAGAAATAAAGGTGGTGCGGCCCTTGGGCCATCGAAAATACCCTCATGCGGCCGCGGCCCTTGGGGTGGTTTGAGTTTGAGACCCCTGAAGTATACTGTAGTGGTATTCAGCTCTTGCGTGTCAAAGAAATTTTGAATAAAAATAGTCTCATTACTTCATTATCTTCAAAGATCCAAACATGTATGTTGAGTTGCTTTTCATGCAAATCCTGATTCAAAGACTCATCAAATAGAAGAACATATGCATTTCTCTACTGGACTTGATTGATAATTTGCAATTTAAGTGTGGTGCAAAACCAAAAACTGTCGGGTAAGCAGTCTTTTTTACCACTGGAAAACTGCAAAAAGCTATTCAACTGTCAGGGAACATCAGGCAAAAGTACTGTTTACATCACGTGATTTAAAAATGTAATGACTACAGTTCTCCCCCATTATAATGCACTTTACTATAATGTGCTTCATTATAAAGCGATTCTGTCTATAACATGATAATGTTATGGACACCATAATCAAAATTATAAAAACTATAATTTTTAAAAAAAATAAAAGAAATAAATTTCAAGATCAGCTAACACTTTACTTCAAAATGACTGTACCTGATTTGGACATTACCAGAACATGTCTTTACAGTCACTGTTTAACTCTAATTAGCCACTAATATATTCTGGCAGCACAAGATATTGTATTCCTCATAGGTTAATGCTCACTTGAAATAACCCATGTCTTATATAAGCTATAATTGTCACTGGTCCATGTATTTAGTTAAAGTACACAGGACAATCAAATCTGACTTTAGCACTAAAGCCACCTCAGCAGATCAGTGACCTAATCTCCGTCAACACAGCCTGCAAATTATAACAAAGACCAGTTTATTGTCGATGATTGTTTACTGAACCTGGATGGCAACAGATCACACGAAGGCAGCAGCATGTCTTTTTAACTTGCTGCCACCTTCTGTAATCTGCTGCAATACAGCCAAGAAGGGACAGGTGCTCATTTGCATAATGTAGCTACAAATAATTCAGTGTCATGTTCAAGCGAAATCAGATTTAAAAGTGAGTTCAGTATTATCAGTATTTATGAGTGAATTAAGATATTTAATCTCACAATGGAGATGTCCAAGAAAAGGAAGTCTTATTCTGTGAAAAGATTGTGATTTTTATGGAGTCATGGGGGAAAAGGCTGAAGAGGCTCAAGCTGTAATACAGGCACATTTTAACTCATTTGAATTTATTTAGCACTGCATCAAAATTGATGAGGACTGCCCCACTACTGAATGAAAGCCTGATGCTACATCATCCAATTCATCCTAGGCACTAAAAGAGAAAACTGATCTTTGACCACGACTAGGAGGACCTGTCAGAAAAACCCCATGTTGTTTCTGAAGCCATATTTAAACTCATGAAATAGATGTGGCTAGAAAGCCAGGACACCAAGCCCTTGAAAATTATGATGCTGAGAAGTATCATAGATTTTGCTTTAAAAAAACAAATCTTAAACAACCTAAAATTATGAAATACTTAGAGTAGGAAATAAAAAATCATGCAAGTGAACATGTTTATTCTATTTAGATTAGTACTTTTTGGGAACAAATGTGTTTGTTCCGGATATCACTGAATTTAAAATGGATTACATAAGACTTAGTGTAAGTATATTATTTTGTTGTTTCTTCTGTTATTCCATGTTTTGGAAATGCTAAAAGCATGATTCACATGAGGTGACATCACTCAGTTGCTTTGGAAAGTGATATTTTTTTATCATTTTATTTCATTTTAAACTTTCTGTAGATGTAGATAAAATTTAAAACTGGTAAGTATAATTATTAAAATGAGGCACTTGCATCATTGTTTTACTGTTACTCATGATCTGATCAACGACAATATGGCTGAAGCTTGGTATTATATTTCTATTACTTTTAAATTATTATTATCAGACACAAATGAATAAATACCATGAGGTGAAAAAAAATACCTAAATTACATAAACAGTATTACTATACACTTGAAAGGCATTTTTCCCCACCCCCAATATGTAGTTAGACTCATAATTTTCTAACATTTTGCTATACCAATGTTCGGTACATAACATGGTCAGCAGTTAGGACCCTGACTACCACATTATAATGGGGGACAGTTGTATTTACAATGTTTAAAGTCTATATGATTTCAGCTTTTATAATATTAATTTTGCATTTGTACTTCAATGTTGACTGATACTTGCTGCTTAATATATGAAGTACAGTACTTTTCCCAGAGTCTGAATAGAATGTAGTTTTACTAAAGAAGCTTGAAAGTGGCAATGCTGGCTGTATCTATTTTAGTAAATCCTTGTGTTTTTTGCCTGTTCTATAACTGGAAACAGTTTGTTTTCCCATCAAATCTACTTTGAAGCTTTTCTTACAAATACAGCAAATTCTTTTTGTTCATTTCCACAGGATCTTTCTTTAGCTTGTGTGTAAGAGTTATTTCCCTTTGTTCACTTACAAAATTCAATATTTTAAATCAATATTTTTTTCTTTAATGGAATAAAAATAAAACACTACAAAGAAAAAAGTGAACTCCCAATTTCATCAACCTTTTAACAAAAAGTTATTTTTCATTCACTTTCATGAACTTGAAATGGCCATCTGAAATTGCACAAACTTTCATTGTGCAAACCATTCATTAGCATATTGAAACAAAATTATCTGCAAATTATTTTCTCAAAACCAGAACACAGCATCTTCTGTAAAAATGGATGAAGGGGAATAACTCTTACAACTGAGGCTTAGGCTAACTGATTAAATGAAAAGAAAGATAGTCCTTAGAAACACTCCTTAAAACTAATTTGTGCTGCCTATGTCAATGCATCGTGTGACTAGATACAATATTTTCCTCATGTTTTATGTTGTCAAGCACTTGCTGGGTGACATTAAGCACACTCAGTAAGTTTGTTACTATCCAATGTGACATACAATAAATCTATCATGCCAAAACAGTACCTAAAATTATGTCATATCATACAATTTCTTTATGTTCAATTCAGCTGTAAATAGTGCAAAATATGCATTAAAGACACTTCTTTAAGAAAAGCAATTAAAATACATCCATGAAGAATTATATACCTGTAAATCTTGAAACTAAAATGTTATTGCAAATGAAACAAATACAAGCACACAGTTTTAAGAAAAGATTCAAAGATTTCTTTCAACCTACCTGAATAACAACATCAATGTCAGCCATGCCTGCCTCAGAACAGTCGATGACGAATGTGACTGGCATGCTGGCATAGACATTTGGCTGGATACCATCTCCATCAACACGGACCTTGCTGGCATCCAATCCAGGTAAAATTCGTACGTTAAATGGACTGAAATTATGAAACAAATTACAAAATGTAAAAGAAAGAAATCAATAATAAAGAAAAATATGATTTCTATAAATTATTGAAAACAAAGTGATAGTAAGTTTAATGAACTTCAAAGTCAAGGTTTGTATAAGATTTTACAGGGATGGGGTTAGAGAATGTTTTATTGTTTGTGTGGCTAGTTTTTATTTATCATGTTACTTATATGTAAGCTTGTAAGATATTTTTGTTATCTCACCATGTGTAAGTAAAATTCTTATTAATTATTCAATGATAATTTTCATTTGGTCATCTTTTTCATCAAACTTGAACTCAAGCAAGCCAAAGTAATATGATTTCAGACATGAGGTCAGTTTTTATAATGCTGTTTAAGAAACAATTCCAAGCTCCAAGTTTACAGCATTTGCGCTCATGTGTAATAAAGAGGTTCTCCTCAAGTCAATTATGGTTTGTTTGGGTTTTTAATGTCATGCTAAGCCTAATACTGGCAGTATCAAGTCATGGAAATGGTAGCTAAAGACCTTTTACAGAGGCAGCCATCCAGTCTTGCCTGGGTGGATATCGAACATGTGAATCCTGGATTACAAGTGTGAACCTCTACCAACTGTGTTACAGCAGCTCCCTCTCCAAGAGTTAAGCAAACTAACTGAGGCAAGCGGTTATTATTACTATTACAATTTTACGGCCATGGAAGACATGGTAAGATTATTAAAGGATATATAATTTTTACCTTTTTCAACTAATGCAGATAGGTCCAGGAAAAAATATGCAAACCCGACTTTTATCTAATGACCAGTAGATCAGGCATATAGCAAGAAGATACACCAAAAAAAAAAAAACAAGACTGGAAAAGAAAATGCTGCAGTTTTGTTTGGCATGAACCCAAGCTGGATTCATAGATCAACAACACTACTCCATGTCAAGCAGATACATCATGCATCTTGTGATAGAGTCCAACATCAGTGTCTAAGGAATGCATGCCTGAATACTTTGATCAATGACAGTAGATATCATGCATCTTGTGATAGAGTACAACATCAATGTCTAAGGAATGCATGCCAGCAGCCATACTTTAATCCATGACAGTAGATATCACACATCTTGTGATAGAGTCCAACATTAGAGTTAAAGGAATGAATGCCAACAGCTATACTTTGATCCATGATAGTAGATATCATCATTCATCTTGTGATAGAGTCCAAAATCAGAGTCAAAGCAGCTATACTCTGATCTATGACAGTAGATATCATGCATCTTGTGATAGAGTCCAACATCAGTGTCTAAGGAATGCATACTTTAATCTATGACAGTAGATATCATGCATCTTGTGATTCCAACATCAGTGTCTAAGGAATGCATGCCTGCAGCCATACTTTGATCCATGACAATAGATATCATGCATCTTGCGATACTGTCCAACATTCCAATATCAGGAATGCAATCTTTTAATGCTCGATGAGAAATACATGTCATTACCATACCGTCAGCATACAGAGATGTAGGTATATATTCATTTTAGATGGTCCAGGTTCATAAAACATGCATCACATACTGACTGTACATATAGCATCAACTCAAGATAGTCACTCGAGTTGCAAAACAACATTTCAAAAATTCAAATATAATTCTGCAAGTCAAACATGCAATCATGACTCATCTGCAAAATCACTACACCATAAATTAATCTAAAATGCCTAGCAACAAATTGTACACATTCATGACATTGTTTTAAAGCAACATTCAGATCAAAGAAAGTTGCAAGAGTGAGACCAGACTGTAATTGTAATGTCCCATACCTGTTAGGCACCTCCTGGTTAGCATACTTCACATTCACTTTACATTTGCCTTCCTCCACAGGATAGTATGTGGCTTGGAATTTACCCTCAGTAACAGGAACAACTTCAGCTGGGCGTACAGCACCTGATGTAGAAAATATCCCTATTTATCTTTGTTTTATATCTATCCTGGCTTGTTTTTCACACAGTCTGCATAAATTTTTCAAGACGGAACCAGTGACAAACTAAGAGTCCCTCAGATGACTGATGCTCTACCATCTTCAGAGAAGTTTCTGAAAGTCAAAATAGGACCAATCTTCTTCATAACTGCTGAGGGTTGAAACCATCTCTGAATTATTGAGTGATACGATTTTCAAATTAGCCACTCTGATAGCCATACTAGATGCAAGATTGACACCATTTTCATTTTAGACAAACTATAAACCATTAGAAGACTTTTGGTGAAAACCCATGCCAATATGATCATCCACTGGAGATGATTAACTACAAGACCTTCAATATGTTCATTGTAGTAGCCATATTTAATGTTTGCAGTGCACTATTTTCATTTAGGAATGACTAGGACTTGGAATGCATATGTAAAGTTTCATGGCATTCCTCCAAGTAGTTTATGAGCAATAACAAACTTGTAAAGGATGGATAGAAGTAGGATAACAGACAATGGATAAAGGACAATGGGCCATCTCAAAAGCTGTACCGATTTATTACCAGTAAAGCTAAAATAAAACTAAAAGCACAATTTTAAATGAGTATAATACATACTGCACATGATTATCCAAATTATTTCTAACTGAACTAGATTTGTGTTTGTAAAACATGTATGCCTCAACATCAGACCAAGAAAAGTATGTCCAAGAAGATCAAAACAAGAAAAAAGTTAACATATACTGTAATGTCATGAAAATCTAATCTGTCTTCTATTTATGTACGTAAAGTGTATATCAGATTATATATGTCTAACTAGCATGATCTTTTTTTGCTACTGAAGCCCAAAAATTTCACAAATGAATATAACAAACTGAGAACCTGCTGTAATGAATTGAAATCTAAGCTGGTTATCAAACTTTGAATACAAATATACATACCAAATTACACAGGTCTTGCTTTTGCTCAATTGTTCTAACAAGAGTTTTATCAGGGTAGTCAAGTCCTCAAAAAATGTGTAAGAAAAAATTGACAAACTGCTGTAATGACCTGGTAATTTGATCAGGTCATCTACATGTGAATGCCTAACAAATTTTATTTTTCTATCACACGTGTTATGCATGATCTTGGCAACAAAGCTTTTATTAAAACAAAATGTCCAAGCCCAAAAAGTTCAAAAATATGTTTAAAAAATGAAAGAGCTATACATGTCCTCTACTCATGAGCATGATAAATTGTGCAAAGTCTCATGATCATGATAAGGTGTGCAAAATCTTATGACCATGATAAAGTGTGCAAAATCTCATGACCATGATAAGTGCAAAATCTTGCAATCATGATATAGTGTGCAAAAATCTCATGATCATGATAAAGTGTGCAAAATCTCATAATCATGGTAAAGTGTGCAAAATCTCATGACCATGATAAAGTGCAAAATCTCATGACCATGATACAGTGTTCAAAGTCTCATGACCATGATAAAGTGTTCAAAGTCTCATGACCATGGTAAAGTGTGCAAAATCTCATGAATCAAAGGACAATAGTAGTTGTGCTACTGTGTTAATTTGGTTTCATACAGATGTATGGCTACACAGATGGACAGACTTACAGATATATGGACAAACGATAGCAAAGCCAAAGAGCTAAATTCTCTGAAATATTTACTCTCTGCTAGCTATCCATTGGGTACAAAATATTTGGAAATTCAATGAAGTACAAAACTGTAAAATGCTAACCAAGGTTTCAAGCACTTCAGGACAGTGCTTACATTATCCTGCATTGCAGTAATGTCAAACATCTATGAACTATGCACTAAGAGCAAAATCCTGATTCTAGTAAATCTGAATTTCAACAAATGTCTGTCTGTGTGTGGATGTATAAACATTATAGACATAACTAACATCACTAAGTTCAAGATAATCATAAGATATTAATGGGTGTAAAATTCAATCAAATTATGTCAGGATAATGCAAATGACACAATACAAGCCAGGAAACAATTTTTTTCATCATAAACTTGATTCTCTCAATATTATACTGCTAAAGTTTATTGCCAAAAAAAACAACAACAAAGAACACTCACCATTTTGATCTGTGTATGTGACAGTAAGTGGAGCCTCCCCAGCCTCCAAGGTATCAACAGTAAAGGTTGCAGGTTTACCGGCCTTTACCCCCTTGGTGTCTAGACCAGGACCATAGCACTGCACCTTTGCAGGGTTCACTGGGTTCTTGATAGCAACTTTGAAAGGACTACCTGGAATATCAGAATATGGTTCAGTTCAAGTCTTTTCAAGTTTAGAGCTAAAATATTCTTATAGCCCAATGTCCGGAACCCCTCTGAATCTAGATCAGGTCTCTCTCATATTATAAACTGACCTAACTCCCTTCCTCCACACTAGTTTTATCTAATATGCCTGAAAGAAACCCTGCTTCTGCCAATGCAATGCTGCTTTTTTTTGTCAAGTTCTTGAAAGACACTGGTAAATTATTAACAATCATCTCTCTGCTGGGCTCCATCTGTAGATCCCTCCAAATTATGAAGATTATCTGCTTAAATTTATCAAAAGCTACATATAAACTTTGTGTGTACAAAGTGAAGCACATGACCTATGAATGGGAAGCAGAACTGTTTCTATTTTTCTTACTTCCTACAATTAGCTCTCACCAGTATGGTGTTAATAATAAAAAGATGTCCTTTCATCAAGCCGACCTGGTCATGCACTGCTGGTTGCAAGATTGCTTGGCAAATTTCAAGGTGCTGAATTAGGGAGTACTGGCAGTGATATTGAAGTATTTTCTGCAGACTGTCAGAAACTGATGCTTAATCAAACAACAAAATCTGCACCTTTCTGACAAGAAAGCTACATGCCCCACATGTCACTAAGTTCACTAAGAGTACTGGCCCTACATTTGTTTTTGACAAGGGGAAAAATGCAATACCTTCCTGAAACATTTTCCCCAGGCAATAATTGAAAGAACAAACTTTTAAGCAGCAAAAAGTATTGAAGAGAAGATTAATTCTGGCAACCCAAAACACTTGAAGAAATGCTGGCCTTTTAACAATGTCAATCTTGGCTCTCTAACATATGCCTTAGATTAATGATATACATGGCCATTCCAGTATTCCACAAATTATACTAGTTTATGTTTGTAAAACTGTCATATCATTTATAAGAAAACTTCATCCTATATCCCTAAAGTAATCAGATGAAAAGAGTATCATTTGACTCCAGTAATATCATGCTCTGGTAGTTGGCTCCCAAACCAGCTTCAGTAGTGACCTACTAGAGCAGTGGGTCACAACAGCAACACAGGCAATTAACAAGTTAAACAAAATAAACAAGGTGTTTACTCCTAAAACTGAATCCCCTCATCAGCAGAAGCACACTGGAATAACTGACAATAATCAGTGTTCGAGAGAAAATACCGTTGTCAATCACACCTGAAAATTAGGACATGGTGGCCTCCTTTTGGTACAATTAAGTTACTATCCTTGAGATGCATCCACATACAAATGTACATAAGTGCAGGTGAAATAAAGTTCAGGATAGTCTGGGCATCACAATCAGCTGAGAATACAAAAGTCATTAAAGTGTGAAAATCAAGTTACAGTGACTCGATTTTTGTATGGTTGTTTCCTTCCTATACATGCTTCTACATGCTAAGTTTCATGAAAATTGGTGGGGAAACTGGGTTGAAGATGTTGCGTGTGTAACAAATAAAAATTAAAATGCCACTCAGGCATGAATATTTTTTCACAATAACCTAATTTTAGAACGGTCAAGTTACCCTGTTAATGAAATACTTAAAAGTTAACAATAAACAAATCAACTAAAAGCCAAAACACGACATGCCCCTCGCAACTTCATTGGCAAGGGGACAGTAAGCATGAGCATACCTGGAATTGGCTCCTCAGCAAATTTGACAATGACATCATATTCGCCTTGTTTGGTTGGGATGTATTCAACATTGCAGGTTCCATCACGGTTGTCGGTACAATTAATCTTGGCTTCAGCAGGTCCGTCAATAGCAAGAGCAAGGCCACCCTGTCCTGCTCCTCTAACATCAATTGTGAATTCCTGGGGCTTGTTGGTCAATCCACCCTCCAGACCTGAGATGCAGTAAAGATGTGTTATTCACTGTTTTATTGAATGAATTTGTAAACGACATCAAGTGCAATGGCTTGCCATCACAAAAATCTGCACATTTTATTACATACTCAACCCCTCAACTCTTAATATACCACCTTCACCCCCACCACTGACCTTCAGGTTCATAGTGTAAAATCTGTTGTACCCCTGATGTGTCTTTTGGCTGTAACTGCATAAATAAAGTTTAGTCAGAAATATCTGAAAAGGTCCTTGTAATTGGCTTGTTGGTACATATGACTTTGACACCCTCCCAGGGGTGGGAGCCAAAGATGATACCCTCTTGGACATGAATAAGGTCAAAATAACTAAAAGCTTCACGAATTTCCATCCAGTGATTTAAAAGATGTTGTAATGGACAGATTAATGGCAAGAATGAAAGATGGAGTAATGAACAGATGGATGGACAGAATCAAAGATGAGGTAACGAACAGATAGATGGACAGAATGAAAGATGGGGTAATGAACAGGTGGATGGACAGAATGACAAAGAGGGTGTAACAATAACTCCTGTTGAAGCATGTTGAAAATTATGTTTGTTATGAAATTTGCTAATAGTTCCTTCCCTAAGTACAACCAAATGGGCCCATTCTATAAATTATCAGAAACTTGATCTATTCACAACAAACAAATTGCACTATAAGGCCTTCAAACTGAAGAACCTGAGTTGGGAAATGCAAAGTTAGGGGAAAACTGGCATTCAGGGGCAATTTCTCCTCTAAATGATGGTGTGGAATGCTTGAAATTGACTCAAATCATTTTAAGGACTGATCAATACAAGCAGCATCCCATGTCAAGTCGTGAAGTTGATCAATATGGGCCATGACTGTCCATAATGGAATATATGTATGAAAACCAATAAAAGAAACATCTAGGTCTATGAAACAATGCTCAAACTGCATCAGAATATGATCCTTAGTCTTTAAACTATGCTGATTACATGCAACACTGCATGTAAGGATATAATGTTGATTGACAAGGGCCATAACTCATGGTATTGACAAGATAAAACCTATTAAAGGTATATCTAGGCCTAACAGACAATATACTTACCAAATTCCATTAAGATATTTTTAATGGTACTTTATTTATGCTTACTGCAAGCAACTTTACAAGTTTCTATGTAAATAAATGAATTCACTCCAGAAGGGTCATATCTCTGTCTAACATGGAGTATACAATACAAACCAATCAAAAAAGGCAAATGTAAGTCTATTCCACTTGATATTATTAAACAGTTACTTGGCAATGCCAGTTAAATGTAACATCCCATATGAAGACAATGAATGTCTATAAGGGACACAACTCCATCCAAAATTAATTGACAAGTCAAAACTCAGAACCACATCAATGTCTATGACAATGATCAACCAAACTGCATCACAATATTTTGAATGGCTTTTGAGTTATGTCAGTTAGATGCAACATCACATGTGAAACAAATTGTCATGGGCCATAACTCTATCCACTATGAAAAAATGTACACACCAAGCTTTCATATAAGAATAAATGTCACACACACACACACACACACACACTATACCGCAAAATAAGCTGAAATCATGATTCCTCTGGCTAACACAAAATCAACACACAGGTGGAGAATACTTCAACAGATCAATAGGTCTGTGAGCTTTAATGAATACTGGCAACCATGGGCACATGTTGAAACAACTGGTTTAAAGGTAGAACTATTGACATACAAAGTGAAGTCTAATGTGCTGTCTGCATAATATTTTTAAAAATTTTGACACTCTGAAGTGATAATTACTATCATTTCAGAGTGTAAAAATTTTCTGCTGCATACCAAGTAATCACTAGTACTAAATTTGTTGACTCTTAATCATTGTCTAGATACTACTGTAGAAAAACTATCCTACCAAGTTACCACTGCTAATTATTTCAGATCCACATAGGATTCTTATTAATTCTGAATCTTCCAATTCAAACAATATCTCAGCATGGCTGAATCCAGATGCAAGTTTTAATTTTATTCCTTAAATGGTTTGAAACATATGAAATCAACTCTTAATTATCATTCATTACAAAAAGGTCCCTTTAGGCAGTACATTTTTAGGGCAATTCCCTGAACACTAAACAAGGTGTCTCCAGGAATGAATGTGACCCAGATGGATTTGTTTCCCATACAATAACACTATGTCTTGCCTTAGTACAGTACCCTTATGTAAGTCATTAAAACTTTGCAGATATTTTTCACATGTATCTAACTAGAGAATCTTAGTTGAGATGCCATTTCAAGATCATGATTATCAGGAATCCTAGCATCACTTTTTATATCTTTGTATAAGGCTCCACTTCCAGCTGATTTAATAGCTCCAATATTATTGGTAAACAAAATCCCCCACAAACACAAGTTTTTCTCATTAATTATATGTGCATCTTTCTTTCCTCCTCATTTCTACTGCTATTTTTCACCTATTTACAATTCACTAATTGGTCCTTGTCAAGTGCACTGCAACTTTCACACACATGCCAACTAAATAATAATTGAATCCATGAATGGGTTTCATGGGTCAGTTTTAAGGTTGAGAATGACATTGCAAGTACTGTCTTTCAAACTGGACTGAATGAATGGAAATTCCTCAGCGTATTCCTTTCTGTAGTGGATTTCTGTTTAAAAATTTTCTTAGGCAAATGCTCATTATCCAAATTATGTTTTCTATTCAAAAATGTATCCATACTAAATAATAAATGGAACACAGAGCAAACCGAACAAGTTTCAAAGCAACTTCACAATGGCAGGTGTTGATACCAGAAATGAAGAATATCTAACTACCAGATTTAATTGAAACATAGAATTTGACTGAAAACGACTGAAAATAACTCACCAAACATAGAATGTGCAAAATTACATTTTTTATTATAAAAGAATTTCTTTTTTTGCCATGTGAATATGGGACATTCCTGAATAATTCGGAACAGTTGGCAGGTCTGCTTTTAAATTTATAAACTACATTTGAGGCACCAGTCTATCATATCATGCTGAAGTGCTTTTTCCCCTTCCTGTGTAAAATTAAAAAGCTCCACTGCAAAATTGTATCCCATAAAATATTACGTTTTTGGAATTCTTTCTATACAATCTGGAATGCAGAATTTTCACTCTTTTTTAAAATATAATCCTGCAAGATCTAAAATAATTGGCACATCTGTCCTAATAATGATGTCACCACTGTTGATGTTGATGCCAAAAAGTTAAGCCAAGTTTATATACTAATGTAAGTGAGACAACAAATGTCAACAATGCACGTGATACATGGTTTAACAGAATCAAAACTTTGTCCTTGACCCAAAGGGTCATACAGAAGCCCCTTACCTGGTCCATATGCCTTGACCTTGCTGGAATCATGACCTGGCACCACATTGACCATGATTGGACTCTGTGGGATTGGGATATCCTCATATGTTACATCAATCTTCTGTGGACCTGAATCAAATAAAAATAAAATATGTGGATTCTGCATGGAAGTCAAGACTCCATATTCATCTGTAACGTAAATGACTCTTTTTAAATTTGACATCATTGAATGTGTTACCTAATGTGTTACACTATGTGTTACCTAATGTGTACCACTATATTAATATTACCTAATGTGTTACATAATGTTAATGTGTTATCTAATGTGTTACACTATACTGGTGTTAGTGTGTTACATAATGTGTCTCAATATATTAATGTGTTACACTATATAATGTATCACCTAATGCATTACACTATATAATGTGTTATTAGTAACTCGCAGTACAAATATCAAAACTTACTTCTGCTTTTTCTGTTGTTTTGTAATCGATTTGTTCCTGATCAGACAGGTGTATATCACAATTAAGACCAATTAATCTACAACTTTTCTTATCTTACCTTGTTCATACGGAGTATACATGACATCATATGTTCCATCCTCCTTGTTCTGGATAATACTCTCTGTTCTCTGTCCAGATGGACTTGTCACAACAGCCCTCACCTTGCCCTCTCCTGTTGGGGTCACAGATTTGGCATCAACCGTGAACACATTTGGTGACTCAATGAACACTCCTGCAAAGTAACACATAAAAGTCTTATTTGCTAGAAGAATGAAAACAGAAATAAAAAAAAACACATAATTCTGCATTGTACAGAAAACACTAAACACAAATTAGGGTACACATAGCACTGTTCCACATGGTGCCACTGATGTTTACAGTCCAAGAACCAATTTTTTTATTTTATTAAGATCATTTTGTCAAGACATCTTTGTCAAAAGTAAAAAAAAAATAATATTCATGGTACATAAGTCTGTGATTCAAAATTATACGATTTCTTTTGAATATTTTATTGAATTTTATTTATGATATATGTCCCAACATGAATTCTTATGTTCATTTTCACTGATTGATGATCAAAGAAAGCAAAGCAGAACAATTTTCAATTTTTACAATAATCTCAGTGTAACCAGATGAAAATGTAAAATTATAAAATGAAAGTAAACACTTGTTAAATACAGACTGCTAAAACCTGACTACAAAAGGAGACACAAGAAAGTCTTTTTTATTTCAGAACTTGTTGAAAGGTCATCAGTCGTTGCATTAACTCACAAGTTTAAGCTACAGAATTCAAGACCCTTCAAAACATGATATTAATGCAAAACAAGCTCTCATGCTGTTATTATAGAAATGAACCAAAAGAAGACATCAGACTTTGTATGTACTATGTATGGGTGTGTCTATATATATATATATATATCCCCTACATCATTGGAAACTGAAAAGTTTTTCTAACATTATTTGAAAACACAGTGCTCTTCATAGACCTACAAAATATAAATAAGTAACGACTTGCAAAGGAATGCTACATGACAATTTTTAAACAATGCATAAAACAAGCAATGTCATGCAAATGACTGTTACATGACAATTTTCATACACTGTTTAAAACAAATAACATCTTGCAAAGGACTGTTACAATACGATTATTATATGACATATAAAACAAATAATGTCTTCCAAAGGACTGTTACTAGACAATTTTTATAAAATGATAAAACAGGTAATGTCTTCCAAATGACTGCTACAAGACAATATTTATATAATGTACAAAACAAATAACATCTTGCACAGGACTGTTACAAGACAATTTTTATACATTGTATAAAACAATGTCTCGTAAAGGACTGCTACAAGAAAATTTTTATGTAATGTATAAAACAAGTAATGTCTTGCAAAGGACTGTTACAAGACAACTTTTGTACAATGTATAAAACAAGTAATTTCTTGCAAAGGACTGTTACAATTTTTATACAATGTATAACACATAAAATCTTGCAAAGGACTGCTACAAGACAATTCTTAAGCCACGTAATTACTATGGTTAAATTTGGAATAATTTTTTGTCATTCAAAGAGCATGAAGAAGTCTTGATTGTATTCTACAATTATTGAACAAGCAGTCAAGGGAGGTAAATGTGAATAGAAACTTGGATAGGACAGAGATCAAAGTGAGGTAGATACTTGAAATTGAAGGGAAAAATCATTTAAAAGAGATACAATGCAAGTTCATATACTCTGCCTGAAAGATGTCCTCATTATCTAACAATGAATGAAATTTAATAATGTGAATACAATGTGATGTTTATCAATAATGCTGCATGTAAATTATACCAAAGAGCAAATTAACCGAGTTGTGTTCCTTAGACCAAGAATTATTCAATTTCATGAGAAAATCTGCAAATATTAATAGTTTCTTGGCTTTATCCCAATCATACACTTTTAGTAAATCTACATGCATACAACTACAGGAGGAGAAAAAAAATAGGAAAATCAAGTGAATGAGCAAATAAACAATCTGACAAGTTCTTTAAATTTGATGTAAACATATATTAAGTGCTTAAGATGTTGGTACTGGTGTTATACAGAAGTGCTGTGAAATTAAATTGTCATATGAGGAGTATGCTGATACTTTATGAGAAATACATCATCAAAAACAGGTACACCTTGATAGCTGAGACACTAGGAATAAAAAAACATGCTCAATGTTTACCACACTCTTCTTAGCTGGACTTGTCATCTATTATTTTGGAAACAGTAAACTAGACTGATTAAATGAAACATAAATAACCATGCACAACTGGGTAAAATTGGAATCCAGAAGCCACATCATGCTGTCCAAAAACAGCACAACATTGTGATCCATTCTAATGGAGCTCTTTGAAGGCATTTTTGCCATGCAAAAGTAGACTTGCTACTGCTGACACTTCCGGACAGTAAGTCCCTGACACACCCATATGATGCATGGTGCTGAATACATTCAACTTGAGAAAATATTAAATTCATTAAAACAGTTAGTGAATGCAGGAGTATTTCAATAACTAAACCTGTTGTTATTGTGATTGTCTCAATCAAAATTAAACACTACCTATGTAACTTCACATGTTCATGCATCGTCTTTAATGATATCCACAAAACAGTGTCAAGAAACAAATGCAATTTTAAAACAATGTATCTCAGCAAATTCTGTTGCCAGTAACAACCATAAAACAACACAAGAGTCATGCATCAATGGCATTTGTGGAAGTAACAGTTATGTATGTAGTTCTTTTCAAAGAAAGCCATGCGCAAATCTGAGATGAATCATTTACTATCCATGCTTCATGCTGATAGATGTATTACCCTTTTGTTCTAGTCCAGGACCATATGCCACCACCTTGCTGACATCTATCTTGGTGCTCGGCTCAATTTTAGCTGTGAAGGGTGACTTTGGAATGTGTTCATCAGCGTAAGTCACATTGACCGCATAGTTCCCTGGGGCTGTTGGATAGTATGTGACATCACAAGTGCCATCTTGGTTATCTCGGCACTCAATCTTACATTCAACTGGACCTTCCACTGTCACTCCAAGTCCACCTGGCATGGTTGTCTCCCTTGTGTCAATGGTGAATCGAGCAGGCTCATTTGCCGTACCTTTGTCAAGGCCAGGTCCATAGGCTTTCACTCTGGAGGCTGGTGACTGGTCAACGGTTGCTTTGAATGGTGACTTGCTAATGTGCTCATCAGCGTAAGTTACATTGATGGTGTAATCTCCTGGTACAACAGGGTAGTATGTGACATCACAGGTTCCGTTCTGGTTGTCTTTGCATTCAATCTTAGTTTCTGCAGGACCATCAATGGTTACTCCAAGACTTCCTGGAGCAGTAGCCTCACGTGTATCAATAGTGAACATGGCAGGTCTCTTGGCAACACCTTTCTCTAACCCAGGTCCATATGCCTTGACCCTACTTGCAGGTGATTCAGCAATCTTGGCAGTGAATGGAGACTTGGTAATATGCTCATTGGCATAGGATACATTGATTGTGTAATCTCCAGGTGCAACAGGGTAGTATGTGACATCACAAGTTCCATTCTTATTGTCTTTACAGTCAATCTTAGCTTCAACTGGACCATCAATGGTCACTCCAAGGCTTCCTGGAGCAGTGGCCTCTCTTGTGTCAATAGTGAACATGGCAGGTTTCTTAGCAACACCTTTCTCCAAGCCAGGTCCATATGCTTTAACTTTGGTTGCTGGAGATTCAGCAATCTTAGCTGTGAAAGGAGACTTTGGAATTGATTCATCACTGTAGGTAACTCCAACCTTGTAGTCTCCAGGAACAGTAGGATAGTAAGTGACATCTGTTGTGCCATTGGGATTTTCCTGGATGTCTACTTTAGGTTTTACTGGACCATCAACTGTAACAGCCACTTTTCCTGGTACTGGGGCTTCTTTGGTATCCACTGTGAACTTTGCTGGTTGATTGGCCAATCCTTTCTCCAAGCCTGGCCCATATGCTTTGACCTTCAGGGCAGGAATTTCTGTGATTTTAGCAGTGAATGGAGACTGAGGTATTGCTTTGCTGTCATAAGTAACATTGATTTTATAGTCTCCAGGAGTTCTGGGGAAGTATGTGACATCAGTGGTACCATTTTTATTGTCCTTGAGTTCAACTTTTGGTTTCAGGTCCAGTTTCGGTCCATCCACAACAACTGCCACCTTGCCAGGAGCTACCTGTGAATGATCCACTGTGAAAATGGCAGGCTTGGTTGCAATACCACCCTCAAGTCCTGGTCCATATACCTTGACTTTTTCTGCAGCAACCTCTGCAATGACGTTAACTGGGAAGGGAGATTTGGGTATGTCCTGTCCACCATAGTTCACATTGACCTTATGGGGTCCTGCCTCAACAGGAGCAAATTCTGTGTTGTAACCATCCTTATATGGCTTTGAGGGTAACTCCACTGTTTGGCCTTTGGGATTGGTGACCATAACTCTGCAAGGGGCATCCTTCTTGCCAGATGAACTTGTGTTGATTTGAATTGGACGGGTCTCTCCAAGTTTGATAGCTGTTGTGCAAAACAATTTCATATGACCACAGTCCACAGTGACAGAAGGTGAACCAATTCACAATGTAAATATTTAAATACAAATAATAGGTAAAGGTGCATTTGTTTGAGTGCCCATCCTTTAGGTTCTGGTTAAAAGCACTAGAGTTGTGTCACTTTATTGAAAAGGTAATATTTAATATGAAATCTGGCACAACCAGGTATCAGATTACTAAATATACAACAAGATGTATAACTAGTCATAATTTACTATCATACCGAAAACACTTCCACTCAGAACTAAACTGACAAATAGACAAGTGGTCAAATATATGCTTAAAAAAGCACTTAAAAGAACTCAAGATACTTCCTAGAGACAACCCCCTCCCTAATTTATTGGTGTCATTGTAAACTATAAATGGCATTAAATCTAATACACAATTATGTAAAATGTGTTCAATGATAACACTATGAAGACAAGTGCCTTGAGCAATATACATGCACTTCTAACAGATGCTGACTTTTTTTCAATCTAAAAATGTATGCTAATATAATTACTCAGTCAGTATACAATATACAGTATAAAAGTGCTTCAGCTTACGTGTTTCAAGACCTGTAACCTTGACTTTACTAACATCAATGCTAGATTCAACCTTGACCTTGATGGGGCTGGCTGGGATTTCCTTGCCAGCAAAATACACCATGACAGTGTAAGTGCCAGGAGTTTCTGCTGTGTACTCCACAGTAAATGTGCCATCTTTATTGTCCTTGGTTGTCACTGGAACATCCTTGCCTCTCTCATCCGTAAGAGCAATTGCCACATCCCCTGCAAAAGAAAGGACATTTCGCAAACGTGCAAGGAAAAAACAAAACATTTTGTTGCAGCTACATCATAATTTCCTCCAAAAGCTACGTCAAGATTTCCTCCAAAGTTAACGTTAAACTGAAACAATGACTGTTTTGTCTACATTATATCTGATTCTGACAAGCAGTAAATATCTCTTTTTGCTGATGTTTAAACCAAATTATCTCCCCTACCAAACATCCAAAGCCAAGACATGAGACTTTGTTCCTAGACTCTTGAGGCACATCTAGTTATATTATAACTGGAAGCAACATTTTATTAGAATTGGTTGAACAATGAAAATTATTCCATTAAGTAAGAAATTAAATGTAGGTGTGTATCAAACCAAATGAAGCTTTTATCTTCCTAGAATACATTAAAAATGTACTAAACTTTGCCAATTTATACTCACCAGCTTTTAAGCATTTCTAATCTGACATTTCAGAAGTTCACCAGCTTTTAAGCATTTCTAATCTGACATTTCAGAAGTTGGAATTTTAAATGCATGGTATGTAATCTAACAAATGGCAGGGGAACCAATAAAAGAGATAGGATAAATACATAATAAATAAACAGCACAAGCAAATATAAAGCTATGTCTTGTGAAAAGCATCTATGAAAACCATTTCACAATTATGCAACTGTACTTTACCTGGTCCAGCTGTCTTGCAGTCCACTTTGAAGTAAGTTGCAACAAATGTCTTAACACCCTTCTCCACACCAGGCCCAAATACCTTGACATTACCTGGCTTACTGGCTTGAGACACCAACACCTAAGTCACAGAGAGACAGCCTTGTTAAATTGGATACAAATGAAATTGAAGTAGTCAGAATATTTTAGTGAAATATTATTTGAGATACATGGAAAAGTAAAATGTGGACCTATTATAATACTTTTTAAGCTATAAAAGTCCAAACTTTAGTCCATGACTTTGATCATACTTGGTGTACACAGAAATGTCAAACCATGAGAAACAACATCAGGAATCCTAGCATCAACATTTTGGGATTCTTTGGATTCCAACAGGAATGGACAACTCATTTAACAAAAGAGACAAAGATCTACAAATATTTTGCATCATCCTGTTAGAGCTAAAACATACCTGTAAGACAAAAGTCTGTGACTATTAAATATACGTGAATACAGACAGTGACAATTAAATACACATCTGTCACAAACAGGCAGTGGTAATTCAAGTCCAATCTGATTAAATGATTTATACACTACTAATATTTCAAAAGTTTGAATACCTCCAACACTGTTGTTCAAAAACATAACCATTTTTCCTCACAAATTATCTGGATTTTTTAACCTTCTTCATATCTGCAACCTACAAGGATTTCCTTGTTGAAACTATTCCAAATGGACAATACAACGTAACTTGTCGAAACTATTCCAAATGGACAATACAACATAACTTGTTGAAACTATTCAATATGGACCGTACAACATAACTTGTTGAAACTATTCCAAATGGATAATACAACGTAACTTGTTGAAACTATTCCAAATGGACAATACAACGTAACGTATTGAAACTATTCCAAATGGACAATACAACCTAACTTGTCGAAACTATTCAAAATGAACAATAAAAACGTGAATTGTTGAAACTATTCAGAATGGACAATAAAAACATAACTTGTTGAATCTATTCAAAATGGACAATAAAAACGTAACTTGTCAAAACTATTCAAAATGGACAATACAACATAACTTGTCAAAACTATTCCAAATGGACAATAAAAATGTAACTTGTTGAAACTATTCAAAATGAACAATAAAATGTAACTTGTTGAAACTATTGAACATGGACAATAAAAATGTAACTTGTTGAAACTATTCAAAATGGACAATAAAAACGCGAATTGTTGAAACTATTCAAAATGAACAATAAAAACATAACTTGTTGAAACTATTCAGAATGGACAATAAAAACGTAACTTGTCAAAACTATTCAAAATGGACAATAAAAAGGTAATGTATCTTTGTATGCTCTAAATAATTTAACAAGACAGGGAAGAGAAAGAACTTCCCTTTGCAAAAAATAATTGTATTTTAATCAGTACAGAAACTGTAAGACTGACCTTCACTTTAAGAGGTTAGCCTCACATATAAGTAGAAGTCAATGAGCTTTCCATCTTTTTATTTGACAACTCCATCATTTCTTGCTCCCGAGTTCCATGAAACTGTCTTCATTCATAAAATAATATCTTCAATTTAGTACAGAAAACTGAATGCTATAACAGTAATTGCTAAGAATACTTCACTATTTCCAAGATTAAATTTCCTCCTTTAAGTTATACTGACAGGAACAAGAACAGCACTGCTATTAATTTCAAAGAGTTCTTTTAATCAACAGCCAATTAGACCAGCTCGCCTAAGAATTATTTACATCAAGTTATAAAGTTGCTCAACTAACCTTGAATGGACTATTTGGAATGCACACTCCACCGTATGTAATTGTAATGGTATGTTTGACTGCTCGTTTGGCCATGTAACGACAGGAGTAGGTACCATTTTTGTTGTCCTTGACCTCCACACTAACTGGTTTTAGGTCTGCATCAAAGCATGTGATATGCAGTGGTGCCTTGCCTGCCTTCTTCGTGTCAACAGTAAACTCTGCCCAAGCATCTACAGTGACACCAGTCTTCTCTAGGCCTGGACCATAGGCAGTCGCCTATACAAAAAGAATAGAACATACTGTGAAAACAAAACTACTCAAAACAAAAAAACTCCCCGGAACAAACATTAATTTTCTGTTTCAAGAGGTTTTCAATTTATCGAGGGCATCACAGACCTGACAAAATGTCTTTTTACATGCATCAATGATAGGGTAATCTGGTCATATTCCGACCACTGAGGTCGTTGACATGAGATCGACAACTTCATTATTAAAGCCAACTACTGTGTATCCAAGTACGACACGGGAAGCAGTCAATCGGGGCTTCTTGCAACAAGTTTGATTCATTATTCAAAAAGCATATAATCTGAGTTATTCTTACTGAAAAGTGTTTTTATTATGACTATATATGCAGGGGTAAATCTGACTGTGTTGTGGCTTGTTCTGACCTCTGATATGTGTAATTCCGACCACCACATACATGTACAAGTTTCATCTATAAAATACAAAGATTTTGTTTATCTTTGCAGATTTAAAAGCTTTAAATTGTTTTTAATTTTTTTCATATAGAGAGATAGCAGGCAGATAGCAATATTGTTATACAGATAATTGTGGATGTTGTTATAGAGATAATTGTGGAGGGAATTAACGTTTTATTTTTATTTAGATTTATACCTTTAATTTTTTGTTTATTTGTTTTTAATTACATATTTATTCCTGGGAGGTGGGGTTTCTTCAAAATTCAATACAAACTTATCATAATTCTACATTTTCTTTAAGCTTGTGTTCTTGGTCAGAATTGCCCTCTTCTGAATATGAACCTGGGGTAAATCCGACCACTATTCAGAACATTGCATGCTATTGTTATTTGTCATAAAACTGGTGCAATTTATACCTTTTCAGCGAGACAAAGCATTATTTTAAAGCTACGATAACATAATTATTATGTTATTGAAAGCTATACAAATCTTGGATGATTGATGCCTGACTAGGGTCCTGGATAAAAATTTTTATGAATGCCGCTTCTGAACTCGCGCAGAGGAGAGAACACTGAGACAATTACGTCATTTTGTCATGTGATGCCTTTGTCGCCTGGAAACATCTCTACTAATTTGCATATGCATGTGCACAAATAAAAACAAAAAACACAGCAAGTAATTTGCATATCTTTGTTGTAAACAGCAGGATGTACATCCACAGTTGGAATTACCCTACTGATCGGAATATGACCATGTTACCCTACCATATATCTAAATCATAAAACTGTAAACCAACAAATCTTAAATGTTTTTCATGTGATTTGACAAAATTTGTGTTTGGTTTTAACATGTATGAAATAAGGAAAATACTTATTTGACTTGAGAGATAAAGTGACAGCGAGTTAGAGAGAACATAATTATGACAGAACATTTTCTGTCTGTGTGTTTAAGAGTGCAAAACCGTTAAAACCGGTCTGATTTTATAATATTTAATGAAAGGTTAGCTGAACAATATACATATATAAATTTCTTCCAAATACTCTTTTGTTGGTCTCCACCAGTGACGCATCCTAAGTGAGGCCACTGAACTGTTTATTAAAGCCCAGGTATTTAATTATAACAAAACAAAGAAGTTTTATTCATCACTTACACAAATGAATAGCATCAATCTTTCTTAACGGCTTTTCTGTAAGTGCTGTAATATTTTGCATAACAGCTGGTCCCTCTTTATAGCACAAAGAAGTTGGATTAGCCTATTTCAGCCCTAATATGTGTCTGCATGCTTGTCGAGTACTGTTTAACCTAACATGCTCTTTCTACATTTCCAGGTCAGTGACTCACCAATAAGACTACTACAGTATTTGGTAACCATAAATAATCTGGTTCAGCATTTCAGATGTGTGTTCTACTTAACATATGACCATGGATTATTTCTGGACCATAAATATTCAGGTTCAATTTAGTACCTATGATAAATTTCCAAGTCAGAAATGAGTTTCATTCTTCTGGAGTATTATTTTGGTGTAAAACTGAAATTTGAGACCACTGCATTTCCTTTTAAAACAGTATAGAGTTTGACAATATTCCATTTCTGTAAAATTTAACCCTGACCAATACATCAAAAAGTTGTGAAATCATGTTGCTTCATAATGATTCATTTAGTGAATGAAGAAAATCTATTATGGGATTCTAGGAAAGGTGGGAAGGAAAAAAAAACCTACCAAAACCTGAATCCAAATTTTCTACAACTGTGACCTTGACCCCAAGGTCAAAGGATCAAGCAAGCATGTCACTGATTGAATTTTCTTATCTTCATAATGATTACTACTAAGTATGAAGGAAATTCAGCAAAGGTTTAGGAAACGTTTAGCAAATGAGAATCTTGAACCAAAATCTAAATGCAACTTTCTACAACCCTGACTTGGGAGGTCATGAGTTCGAACCCCGGCCGAGTCATACCAAAGACTTTAAAAAATGGTACTAACTGCTGTCGCGCTAGGCGCTCAGCATTAAGAGGTTAGTGTTAGGACTAGTTGGCCTGGTGTCAAGATAATGTGACTGGGTGGGGACATCATGCCACATGTCTGCAGCATGATGCCCCAGTGCTAGACATCACTATAAACTGTCACACTGCAGACATCATAGCGATATGACTGAAAAATTGTTAAAGCTACGTTACAAATCTAAATCACAAATTACACAACTCTGACTCCAAGGTACAAGGATAAGTAAACATGTCGCAGAATGAACTGTCTTCACATTATAAAGATTAATCATGTCATGGAATGAATTGTCTTAACTTTATAATGATTAAACATGTCATGAATGGTCTCAACTTTATATCAATTAAACATGTCAAAGAATGAAATCTCTTAACTTTGTAATGATTCATGCCTAGTATGATGAGAATATATCAAGGGGTTTAATAAATATAGCCAAATGAAAAACTTGAACCAAAACCATAACAAACTCCTGAAGACAAAATGGTCTTATGTTTCACTTCCCACTAACATACACTTCATAAAAGGAATGTACAACAAAGACAAATAAGGATTATAACAAGTCCTAATTAGACATCTGGCTCCTCATAAAACCTGCCCAACTTTTCAACTAATAAATGATAATACAGACAGTAAACTCTGTATGATGTGTACCAATGCAGCCTTCTGATTGGTCAGAATATTTCCAAGTGAAACTTGGAGCCAAGTATACCTTTATGAAAGGTGAGCCCAATTTTGACAAATAAGTATACTAACATCATGATTATCACTAATACACCAATTCAATTCAACATACATACATATATATATATATATATATATATATATATATATATAGTTTCAAACAAGGGGACCAAGCACAGCACTCTACTCTTAC
Organism: Megalonaias nervosa; assembly: GCA_016617855.1. Classification (NCBI taxonomy): domain Eukaryota; kingdom Metazoa; phylum Mollusca; class Bivalvia; order Unionida; family Unionidae; genus Megalonaias; species Megalonaias nervosa. Next base: position 32,645 of record JAECUM010000161.1, on the reverse strand, counting down.
TTTGGAGGCATCAAATTCCTTGCTTTCTGGTCCAATGGGAACCATGTATGGGGATTTGGGAATGTCTTCATCTCCACACAGGATGTGAACAGCATACTCTCCTGGAACTGTTGGCCAGTATGTGACATCTGCAGACCCATCACCATTGTCCTTACAGTCAATTTTAGCCTGAGATGGTCCCTCGATGGAAAACCCTGCAAAAAGATGTCAATATTTTGCAGTGACCTGAATTTCCAACATAACCTATGCCAATTATTTCTTGTTGCAATCCGTCAAATAATGTTTAGATATTAAATAAGGAACTTAAAAATTTAATTCTGTAAAGTGCTGACAGATAGAATTTATTGCTCACTACTGCAGCAAAACTTTGCAATTAGAAACACTTATCAGACAGAGAATGCTAAATTGACAGGTGGTCTTCCATTTCAACTGGAAACCTCTTAATCTTTCAAGGGGGGTAAGAAGAGAAGGTCTTATATATATATATATATATATATATATATATATATATATATATATATATATATATATATATATATATATATATATATATATCAACAGTCATACAATTACATCATAATGGCCATCATCATAATGGTAATTGTCTGGATTACTTCCCTGAAGATAAACATCCTGCCTAGAATGACATCACTAAGGTCACTATCACTATAGTAACTGTTGCTTCATTATGGTCACTGTCACTATGGTAATTGTTGCATTATAATGGTCACTGTCACTATGTCAATTCCAAGATGGATACCTCACAAATGATAAATATTCTAGCTAGAATTACAACACTAAGGTCAATATCACTATAGTAACTGTCACATGGATACTTCCCATATGAAAAACATCCTGCCTAGAATTATATCACTAAGGTCACTATGACAAAGGTAATTTCTACATGGATACTTCCTATATGTCAAACATCCTACCTAAGGCTCCAACCTCTCCTCTTGTTTCAACAGTGAATACAGCAGGCTGGTTGGCAACACCTCCCTCCAGACCAGGTCCATAAGCAATTACTTTGGACTCTTTGTATGGCCCAACCTCCACCTTGAAAGGACTCTTGGCAATGTGCTGCTCTCCAAATAAAATGTTGATAATGTACTGGCCTGGTTGTACAGGAACATACACACACTCATAGACACCCTCCTCAGTCTTGGACATTTTGATGGTGCATTTGAGTTCAACTCCACCTGGACCAATAATCTGGACCTTAAGTTCTGCCTTCCCGGCATCCTTTGTGAAGACCTTGAAATCAGCATTGTCCTTAACCCTTACACCTTTTGGCTGGATTCCACGACCAATAGCATAGACAGCTTTGGCATTTATGGCTACAGAAGAAATCAGGAATTTAATACACATGAAAAATGGTTTCCAGACACATTCTGCTCCATGGATTAAGATGGCACAGAGTAAAACTTCAAAAACTAAGTTGTATAAAAAACTTATAATGAATAATGTGTAGGTTTTTTTTCACATTTTAATGTATTGTTTCACCTTATTTTTTATACATCTGTAAACCCATGCATACAGCTTTAGCATTTGCCCGTTATTTACTAAATGCAAGATCTGTCTAAAGTTTTGAATGGATTTTTTCATATTAAATTGGTATAATTTGAAGAAATACACTTGTTTTGTAATTCTGATATTGACAAGTGCAGTAAGGCATTTCATTGTTGGCATGGTGATAATTCTGCAAAGTATCCTTGTTATTATATTTATATGCCAAAGCAATTTATGTATTCATGTCCCATCTGACATTAACCAGCTGCAACCAAAATTCTCTTTACATAGCAATACAGTAAAAAATGTCTTGAAAGACCATTGCTAAAAGACCAAATGCCTTGAAAGACCAGTTTCTTAAAGCACAGATTTACTGAATATATATTACAACTACCAGTCACAAGAGACCACCTGTCTTATGAGACCTTAACATTTTTGGCAAGAGGAGTTGTCTTTCAAGACAGGTTCTATTGTAATAACAAAACTCACAAAAATGGAGGGTATAAAAAACCAGATAAATATATATATATATCCAAACACCCAACCAAATTTTGTTAATTTTAAAAATAGCCCAATAAAAACAGTTTGAAGACCTAAAACAGTATTGATCATTAAGAATTTAACAATTAACATCAACATAGGACAGACACAGCACTATTATTTTCACTGAAGTTATCACAGCATTACCATTGTGAATAAGACAAAAAGAGACGACTCGGATGAAAAATTTCATCTGAAAATGTCAAGAAGTCTCAATATCAAATGGTTAAATCATTGCTCATGGCTGAGATAATACAAAACAAAGAATGAATTAATCTTTTAGTTATGTCAAAAGCAGAGGAAGGAGAACCATAACATTTCAAAATGAAAAAAAAGGATGAAATGTTAAGAACAGAATGAAATATCTGTTTCTACAGTATAAATATACAAAATAACTGCATCTGTGCTAAATAAAATACTGTAAAGAATAACAGGTACTTTTGTAATTTCCTTCAATTTTAATCATTTTTTTTATGCAAGAAACTTCTAACTCCAAATATATCAGGAACTGGAACCGGAACAGTCTAGAGAAACAGCTGCATGTCACTCATATGGAACATTGGAGTTTGATGTTTCATGCATAAAAAAATGATAAATGTTAAGAATAGAATGAAATACCTGTTTATTTAGTATGAATATATACAAACAACTGTATACCAAATAAAATATTGTATAGAAATGAGTATTTTGTCTTTTTCTTAAATTTTAGTAATTTTTTATGCAAAATAACTTCCGACTCATGTGCATGCACTGATCTAACTTACTAGTCAAAATATAATATGAGATATGTGTGAAGATTTATTTGGGTAATGTTTCCGTTTCACATACTGACTGAAATGACTAGAAGTATATACAACCGAGTAGTTGCTGAAACTTGAATATGATCATGCTAGCCACCCAACCGCCCACTCAAAGCATTTACAAATTTCTCTCCCTCTTTCTCCCTCTCTCTCTCTAAAAGTCCTACCTGGAGAAACATTAACCCCATATGGACTTTTGGGGATCTGCTGACCAGAGAAAGTGATGGAGATGGAGTGAAGTCCTACTTCAAGGGCAGTGTACTCTACCAGATAGACACCATCTTTCCCAGCCGATTTGATGGCAGGTTTGACCTTGTCCCTGTGACCTGATGGATCCATGATTATGACCTCTACATTACCTTGACCAGCATCTGCAACATATACCAACTTGACAATACTTTAAAACTGCAAAAAATAAACCAGCACAGGTGCCTACCTTGAAAATATAATATTTTTCACTCTTTATAAAAGGATAAATAAATAAACATCAGCTACAGTCAGTGATGTCACAATATTTAAATAATTATTTCTCTTAAGTTGGATATAATCATTCTTTTCAACCTTTCAAATACTAGCACACATATAGTCACTTTCTTAAAATTGTCCCATCTAGTTTTGGAGAAATACAATTTTTGGCAAATTGTTAGTGACAACTTTTCTTTATTGAACATTAAGCATTTTCATTTTTTTTTTAATTCTGCAATTATTTTACTTCGTACTGCGAGGTGCAATGTTGGCCATTTCTGAACCTGTAGCAAAAATTTTAAAATTAAGCCATAATAAAAATGCAAAAATTAAGCCACCATAAAAATGCAATAATCAAACCACGCTGAAATTTTCCAATATGTACAATATTTACTTGGTGTTAGTGAGAAAATGCCTCAAATATTCAAAACACTCTCCTCTGATAACTAGATACACTTTATAAAACTTGATTTGGACATTTCCATTTCATTGGTCAAGGTCCCCTGTCGTTAGTCTCAAGCTGAATACAGTAAGACAGATGATTTCTGAACATGACTTGCAATAATTTGTCATTGAAAGAGTTATTCTGAACTTTAAGTTTCATACTATTCAAAGTGCAAGTGACTGAAGCAACATTTTATGAAGCAACTGAAAAACAATAATCATGCTCATGGTAAAAGTTTTGAGGATGTTAATTACACTGAGTGGTGTCAAACACAAATACAACACTACTGAACATAAATTACTGACAATTATTCCTTAAACAGTCTTTATATGTGACATTTAAATTTTCTTTAATCAACAGTGAAAATTAGATTTTGTTATTCATGTTATAATGTGCCAATAAAATTAACAATGATAAATCTGTAAGACAGATTTGTCCATAAATCCTCCAGCTTGAGGCAAAATAAAATGGACTGTATGAATAAACAGTTGTAATAACAGTTGTCAACAGACAAACATCAAGGTCATTCAAAAGATGTAACACCCAAAAAGTAAAGTACCACAGAGATAAAAATGCAAACTAAATATAAAAAGTAGACATATTTGCATGACATACTGAATACTGAAAGAAAGACCACATGTCCAACATAAAGAATTCAACAAGACATAAAATTTCAAAATAAAAGTAAATCAAGCTTAAAAGAAATCAACAGGAAGAAATATCACATTTCTTGCCAATGTCACCATGGAAATGACATTGCTGGCAGACACAAAACTCACCCTCTGCTGCCTTTGTGGGCAGTAAGCCAGGTGCAGACTTTAAACCTGGCCTGCTACCTGGTGCAACCTTAGTCTGGGTACTAGGCTGGCCTGTAGGGTTGGGGAAAGCATAATAGTGCAATATATTGATATCTGAAAACACCACTAACTACTATTCGACTAGTGCAATATACTGATGTCTGAAAACACCACTAACTACTATTCGACTAGTGCAATATACTGATGTCTGAAAACACCACTAACTACTATTCGACTAGTACAATATACTGATGTCTGAAAACACCACTACTAACTACTATTCGACTACAAAACAATGGCAAAGTTAAAGGTCACATGGGGGAGAATCTGTTTTGCGGATTCAGCTGTGTTAAATTTTTAATAGGTTTCTGATGCCTGATTCAAATTTTATTTACTGATCTGCATACCCAGGTAACATGGCACTAAATGATTTAGTTTTGATTTAGTTTAGTGTTCAATGGCACAACAACACAAGTATGTTTTTTGGGTCTCATGGCATTTGGAGTAAAAAGCCTTACCCAAGGACACACCAGACTGATCCAATGGTAGGTTTCGAACCCACACCCTTTTTGTCACCAGTTTAACATCCCAACCACTGCTCCACTGCAGCTCCTGTGTCACTTTGTCATCTCTTATGACAAAAAGAAGGGCATATCAGTAATATTCATGTCCCTTTGCCCACAAGAGGAGACATTAAGTTATGTGATGACACAACCTGTTTATCAATTCATTGATGGATAAGCTCTAGGCCTATGAATACAAAGAGCTGATTCACCACCCTGACCTTCAACCTTGCCCTTCTTTTGTGTTTGCATACTACATTTGTGATAAAAACAGCACAAACAAGAACTTCAGGCCCCATTTGCATGACAGAAATAAATATGTGCAGGTATTCTTCTAAAAATAGCATTCTTCCAAGAAGTGTAACAGAAATTAAATATGAAATTTTTTTATAAATTCTTACAACTAAAACTGAGATGAATAGCTTCATTAAAAGTTTCTGTGTATTTTTTTCACTATTTAGAAACTATGAGACATGCATCTGCACCAAAGTGTAACAGATATGACAGCTAGGGATTGAAGAACAGCCAAGCGGAGGGGTCAATTACAATACTGATACTGATGTTGACCTTAATGTCAAAGGTCTATTGTTATACAATGTTTAAGTTTTGAGCAATTTCAGTTGATGTTGTACAAGTCACTTAACTGTTGTATATCCTCACTTACAAGATGAATCCATCTGCAAACTGCACAGACCCAGATCTGCAGGTGCATAAGGCATTGGCAGATCTCAGTCCATGCAGTTTGTTAGGAGTAATCAGTGGAACAAACAATACAGACCCTAATCCATAAGCACATTGTGATACAGCAGATCAGGATCTTTATTTTTTGCAGTTTGACTTGTAAGCGATTACATACGGTACCATATATGTATGTGATTGACAGTGTCCTTAGAATTATTAGTATTTTCACATTAGACAGAATTATAGTGTGAACATACATTCTTAAGTGTGTACTTGAAATTGTCCAAAAATTTATCATAAATACAACAAACAATTTTGCACGAAACACAAAAACTGTCCTGAGACAAAAATATCAACTTGACGAAAATGTAATCAATTGTTCAAGCTGATCAAGGAATAAATGTACGTGTACACATGATGGTCATTTCTGATTCGGCTTGAAGGATATAAACCAAACTATTACTTATTTGTGAATTTAACAAAACATATTTTGTGCAAATTCCAAATTAAAATTTTGAAAATATTTTGTTTAATATAATTTCCACAACAAAACTAAATCAAATGAAAAAAATTGTTACTTGGCATTGTGTCACCTCTCCCTGGCTAAAAGCTGAACATTAATGCTGTTAATGGACCCTTTTCCATTTATGCAGTCCACTGCTGTCAAATCAGGCAATACTCAATGTTAATGGACCCTTTACCATTTATGCAGTCCACTGCTGTCAAATCAGGCAATACTCAATGTTAATGGACCCTTTACCATTTATGCAGTCCACTGCTGTCAAATCAGGCAATACTCAATGTTAATGGACCCTTTTCCATTTATGCAGTCCACTGCTGTCAAATCAGGCAATACTCAATGTTATTCATTGGAACTAAGCACGGATAGACCCAAGATACATAATACATGTACAATGCCTGAATGCCAGCATCAGTTTTATAGATGAAACTTAATTTTTTAATATGTAGCATACTCCCACCCTCACCCTCCAAGTAACATCAAAAGATATTTGTAAACTTTATAATTAATGAAAAATGTGAAACACTACTTCATTATGGTACTTTTGATGCAAAAAGTACTGGCATTTTAGAAATGAAATAATTTTCCATTCAACAGAAAAAAACGTGAAATTAGATCAAAGTCTTTGAGTATGAAATGTTAGCTTTGGAACTGTACTATACATGTTCTTCCCACTATGTACTATGGTGATCCATGGCATTTTAGCTTGCAGTCACATGTACTATAATGATACCCCGCCTTCTAGCTCAGTGTACATGTTCTAAACTTATGCCTGAATTGACACATTCTAGCTCACAGTGTACATGTACTATCATACTGATGCCTGACTTCAGGCATTCTAGCTCAATGTACAAGTACTATTATACTGACTCCTAACTTCAGGTATCTCTAGCTCATAGTGTACATGTACTATACTGAGCCTGACTTAAGGCATTCTAGCTCAATGTACATGTAATGGCATTCTAGCTCAATGTACATGTACTATTACACTGATGCCCAGACTTCAGACATTCTAGCTCAGTCTACATTTACTATATTGATGCCTGAATTTAGGCATTCAAGCTCTGGGTCTAAATGAACTATACTGATGCTTGAATGGAGGCACTTTAGCTTGAAGTCTACATGTACTAAGTACTGATGCCTTAATATAGGCATTTTACCCTGAAGTCTACATGTATTATAATGATGCCTGATTGAGGCTTTCTGCTCAGAGTCTACATTACTATACTGATGCCTGAATTTACGCAATTTACCTTGAAGTCTACATGTATTATAATGATGCCTGATTGAGGTATTCTGCTCAGAGTCAACATTACTATACTGATGCCTGAATTTAGGCATTCTAGCTCAGTCTACATGTACTATATACTGAAGCCTGATTGAGGCATTCTAGCTTATAGTCTATATAAACCAACTAATGCCTGAATTTAGGCATTCTAGCCAATTGTCTACATGTACAATCCTGTTGCTTGACTTGAGGTATTCTTGTCAGAAGTCTAAATGTAACAAATGTACTATACTGACACATACCAGGTAGAAGTCTACATATACTGATATTTGAATTTAGAGATTCTAACTAGTAGTCTATCTCCACTATACTGATGCCTGAATGAGGTATTCCATCTAGCAGTCTACATGTACTATATTAAAGCCTGACCACCACCAACATTTGCAGATGATACAACATTATATAACAGTGGATCAACAGGCCATGAGATTAGCACTAATTAAACAAAGATTTGGTAAAAATAAATAACTGGTGTCAGCACAGTGGTATGAAGATAAATGCAGCCAAATCAAAATCAATGATCACAGGTAGTCGAACAAGAGTAAAAGCTGAGAAAAATGACTTCAAAGTAATGATAAAAGGAATGGATATACAACAATCTGAAAATTAAAACCACTTGACAACATGATAGACAATATCTTTTGTTGGAAAATACAAGTTGATAGGGTCATTAAAAAAGATAACTGACTACTTTACTAATGCTTGACATCCATGTCAGCAGTCTGTGTGTACCATATGGATGCCTGGCATTCAAGTCAGCAGTCTGTGTGTACTATATGGATGCCTGGCATTCTAGCCAGCAGTCTGTGTGTACTATATGGATGCCTGGCATCCATGTCAGCAGTCTGTGTGTACTATATGGATGCCTGGAATTCCAGTCAGCTGTCTGTGTGTACTATATGGATGCCTGGCATCCATGTCAGCAGTCTGTGTGTACTATATGGATGCCTGGCATTCTAGCCAGCAGTCTGTGTGTACTATATGGATGCCTGGCATTCTAGCCAGCAGTCTGTGTGTACTATATGGATGCCTGGCATTCTAGCCAGCAGTCTGTGTACCATATGGATACCTGGCATTCTAGCCATGTCAGCAGTCTGTGTGTACTATATGGATGCCTGGCATTCTAGCCATGTCAGCAGTCTGTGTGTACTATATGGATGCCTGACATTCTAGCCATGTCAGCAGTCTGTGTGTAGCATATGGATGCCTGGCATTCTAGCCATGTCAGCAGTCTGTGTGTACTATATGGATGCCTGGCATTCTAGCCATATCAGCAGTCTGTGTGTACTATATGAATACCTGGCATTCTAGCCGGCAGTCTGTGTGTATGGATCAATATGCTGAACTGCTAATAATTTTTTCTGATGACTGTCAATAGAGATTTTCTGAGTTCAGCTAATTATTTTTTCAGAAGACTCTCAATAGAGATTCTTCTACAAATTCCAAAGTGGTGACCAAGGCTATTTAGAATTAGGAAAATCTGCATATAACCAACTTAAAATTGGAATTTAAAAAAAAAAGAAAAACAAGACTGAATATAAATTAGCAAACTAGGCACTACACATGTAAACACTATAAAGCAATCTGTAATCAATGTCATAAAGCAATCTGTAATCAATGTCATAAAGCAATCTGTAATCAATGTCATAAAGCAATCTGTAATCAATGTCACATAGCAACAGAATTGTCATAAAAAAGTAAATGTGCAACGCTGTACAATCCAGTACCACAAAATGTTTCTACTTTCAAATAAAATTGCCATAATGAATACAGATTTTTCAGTATTATTAGTTCTGATTCTCTTATTAAGAAATGCGACACTGAGTCAAAGATGTTATTTTCCTTGTTATCTGAATCTCAAACATAGCTCCCCATCAGGTCATAATTGTGAAAAAATGCAACCATTTTTGGATCAGGAATTATTAAAAATGCCTAGATGAATTTTGTTATGTGCAGCTATAATTTGGTTTAACAGAAACCAAAACTTGTTCACAGATGCAACCTGGACTTGAAAGGACTAAAACCATTCAAAAACTAAAAAGTATTTGTAGACAAAAAAGAGCCATGTATGCAAACTTTCTTGGATTTAAAAAAAGAACCATGTATGTGAACTTTCTTGGATTTAAAAAGAGCTATGGATGTGAACTTTCTTGGATTTAACAAAAGAACCATGTATGTCAACTTTCTTGGATTTAAAAAAAGGAGCAATGTATGTGAACGTTTTTGGATTTGAAAAAAGAACCATGTATGTGAACTTTTTTGGATTTAAAAAAAAGAGCAATGGATGTGAACTTTCTTGGATTTAACAAACAAATCATTTATGTCAACTTTCTTGGATTTAAAAAAAGAGCCATGTATGTGAACTTTCATGGATTTAAAAAAAAAGAGCCTTGTATGTGAACTTTCTTGGATTTAAAAAGAGAGCCATGTTTGTGAACTTTCTTGGATTTAAAAAAAGAGTTGGAAAAATGAGAAAATCCTGTAGCAATGATATCAATGAAACAAATAAGTGACCTGCAAAAGTTTCAATCTATGAAAATAGGAAAAGCATAAGAAAAGAAAAAAAAACAGATGATACCAGATTGAAATCTCTATTAGCAAATTAGAGTGATGTAAAATTTCAATAAATTTAAAGAAAAAGTAAACACTTGATCAATGCAAATTTAAGTCAAATAAGCCAACTAAAAAAAGAAAACCTCTATCAAGAATAAAAGTTACTCGCTCTTTTAAAAACAATTAAAATGCTAAGCACTACTTTAAGCCTTACAGGTAAAAAAATCCATTCTCTAAGTAGCAGCTACTGTAAAGAAGATATTATGGAAGAAGATCTTAGACTTATTTAACACAATCCTATTGATGCCACACATGCAAAATTTTGACTTGGAGGCAAAATGAATTGCCATCTTGCCACTAAAACTTTGAAGATTTGTTTAAACTGTCATTAGACATATATCTATGATAAATCGTAAAAATCATTACAACAAATTATACAACTTTTACAACAATCTACAGTTACAGTGACTGTTTTAAACAAAAATAAAATATATAAAACGTTTTTCACTCTGCATACAAAATATGGAGAATAATAAGGATGACCCCACAATCCATTCAAATGTTATCTGGACTTTTTATATGTCCAGATATTGGGGATGTCATCTCAGTTCCAATTAGCTACTGGCTAAGCTTGCTCTATTCTACTCAGTAATCAAGCAAAAGTCCTTGAAAGCACAATTCTATCAAGACCTACAAAGAAATGATTTGGAATCATTTCTGATACTGACCTTTTGTGAAGACTTCAAAGTGAGTTTTCTTTCCAACCACAACTCCAGTTTTCTCGAGACCTGGACCAGCTGCGGTAACTTTAGTGGCATCGCCAAGGGCACCCTCAACAGTAACTGTGAAGGGGCTCTTGCTGATTTCCTTGGCACTCCATTTGATGATGACCTGTATTCAATGACAGACAATACAGTACAAACCACAGGCATGCATACCAAGCTTGTGTTAATTCATAAACTCTAGTTACAATGTAATTTCTGGGCAAAAATTATTTGTGAGAAATCATTCTCCAAGATTTAAGCAGTCAATATGATTTAATTTAAAGCAACAAATTTGTCCAAGTTAATGTCAGGAATCCAGCAATAAACTCAGCATAGTTAAATGTACATTCAAACTCTTGAATTACTGACATATAAAGCAAGGAATCGCATAATTACTTTTCAATTAAAAAAAATCCCATGATTGTTATATCCTGTAGGTAAATGGCACTGAAAAGAAAGATAAACTGTTGTTGTTGTTTGTTGCTGTGGGGCTTAACGCCATTTTTCAGCACACAATAGGCTATACATGGCGGCCAGTATTAATGGTGAAGAAAGAAACCGGGAAATCCCCGGAAAGAACCACCGACCCACGAGAAGCTACTGGCGAGCTTTCTCACATATCCGCATTCGCCGAATCCTAGACTCGAACCCACGCAGACAGAGGTGAGATGGCAGTGATCCGTAATGGAGAGCGCTTTAGACCACTTGGCCACTCAGATAAACTGTTAAATAGAGTATCCTATGTTTTTTTTTCTCCAACTTTATATTTCAGACATAGACTGATAAACTGCATCTGCTGGAATAACATTAAGACTTGTCTCATTTCTCACAATCAGAATGCAAATAATAAACATCAACTTGTAGTTGGCAAGAAAAATACTGCCAATATACTGAAAGAATGATAACCCATTTCAAATAATTATCAAAAATATTCAATCCATATCTCTCTAATAATTGAAGTTATTTTCATAATCGGCAAGTGGTATCAATATACAGTTTATCTGTACTTGGTATCACTGTACAGTTTATTTGTATTTGGTATTACTGTACAGATTATTCATACTTGTTATCACTACAGTTTATTTGTACTTGGTCTCATTGTACAGTTTATCTGTACCTGGTATTGCTATACAGTACAGTTTATTTGTGCTTGGTATCATTATACGGTTCATTTGTATTTGGTATCACTATACAGTTCATTTGTACTTTGTATCACTGCGCAGTTTATTTGTACTTGGTATCACTACAGTTTATTTGTACTTGGTATCACTGTACAGTTTATTCGTACTTGGCATCACTGTACAGTTTATTCATACCTTGTAGTTCCCTTCCATGCTGGGCACGTAAGTGCATGAGTAGGTCAGATTTCTATCATTGTTGAAGACAGTCTCACACTAAAAATAGAAAGGGAACAAATTTTAACATTGGAAAAATTCTGTATTTGATCTTAACCCTGAAAACATTACTGTACATTCAATGATAAAGGCTTTAGTTTTTAGGTGTCCATCTTGAATTGTGTAGAAACTTCACACAAATGACTTTGGCCCTTAGTCACAAACTAAGTATAATATATCAATTTGGACTTGAAACTGTGCAATGAAAATTCATACTTTGAATATCTCAATAAAACTAAGCTGAATAAACTGCAATAAAACCTCATACTTAGCAAGTCTCTGAATAAAACTGCAATGAAAATTCATACTTTGTGTCTCTACATACAATTGTACAGTGAAAATTCATACTGCAAGTCTCTCATTAAAACTTAAATTTGTTATATATGGAGACAATCAAAAATATAGTACCCTAATTTTTGTGATTTTAGCCTAAACACTTTCTTAAGTTATAGAGCATCAAAATAAATTCATCTGAGGACAAGTTTAAACTGTTAGCTGACTTTTGCAGACTTAAACAATAGTGATATCCTCGAATACATGGGAAAAAAAAACACTGTATAAGTAAGAGATAGTTTCCACCTTTACCTTGAAAAATTTGGGATAAAAGAAAAATGTGAGCTGACTGACAGGCAAAATCAGGCATAAAGCCAGTGTACTGTTTCTATTTTTGATGATAGAAATATCAATTTCACACTTTGCAGCCAGTTAATGTTCAAATTTATTATATACATTTTACATTAATGCAACTTTACAGTTTTTTTTTTAAAAGAATCCCTGTAATTATACATAAAAGAAGCAAGCATGAATGGGATTCACTTACTGACAATATTAAATGGGGATGGGGCTTTTAAATTCATTCATGTGAAGCTAAAACTAAGACAGAATACTGTGTTTCCATTAGATTTAAAGTTGGAGGATGAACTGCCAAAGCAGGTGGGGGGAGGGGAACCTCCCCAAACGGGGATAGTTTTTTTGTTAAATTAACAGGGTTTCAAGTTTTTTTGTTAAATTAACAGGGTTTCAAGTAAAAGTAGCCAGGTAAATCACCCAGATCCCCACTGATAAGGAAAGCTCTGTTTGTGCAAAATAAAAGTGCCATGTCTCTTAACAATTTCAAGCACATAATAAATAGGTTACTGAATCTGAATTGAAAATTATTTGTGAGGACTAATTACAGTGGTAGGCAGACTCACAAGTTTCTTGGTCATTGCCCGAACAGTTCATCCACATTCGCATATTTCCATACAAAATTCAATAACCCATACAAAATAACCAAAATTTTGCATGTACAGTTGCCAACCAAGTGACACAGTATTTATCTTGTTTACAAAAAACAATATGTCCAGAGATGCTGTTGACATGGTAATCAAAATCACCAAACAACAGTCTCAGTTGCTACACTGTGATTTATCAATATGCAGATTTTCAAAATGGTGACCTGACTTGTACAAGGTTTCATGGCATTTCAAATGAAAACAGACGTGGCAGCTGCAGATTCTGTCTTATACTGCATTCAGGCTCCAAGTCACATGGACATTAATTCTAACAACAATCAGTGCAACAAAGCAACTTGTTAATCTGCACATCTAACCTATAACAATTTATTGCAAATCACTCAAAATTGAAGTGTTACACACTCCCAGGCTAAAAATTAACCACTAAATTCCAGAATTTGGCAAAGACTCCGTCTCCTGAATTAGCACAATGTAATCTTTCAAGAATTTCAACACCTATGTCCAATATGGTGTTGTATCTGAGAAGAACTTACTGGTTCCTGTTTTCCTTTCGGGTTCAAGACAAGGATTTCCAGTGATCCCTGTCCAGCATTGAAGGTCTCCACAGTAAACTTGGCTGGTGCCCCAACTCTGTTGCCTTTAGGCTCCAAACCAGGGCCAAAGGCACGTACACGGCTTGCATTCTGTTTGGGTCGGAGCGGGGCTCCTGGCTTCAGTTTAGCATGGGGGAATTGAGATAAGTATGTCATCATGCTTAGGTCATCCACCTTGGGGTTAGTCATTTCATCTGGCTTGATCAGCTGAAATTAGAGAACACAAAATCTGAAATGTAAAGTTTTATCAACAATGCATATCACCCTCTCTTCAACCTGACCTCTAACCTTTATGCAAAAACATCTTTTCAATTATTCTTTTTCCCAAGCTGCTGAAACTATGCATCAGATTTAATGAGAATCCAATTGTGCCAGCAGAAGATACTGCCCTTTTAAGGTCGATGAATACATATTCATGCTGTGCTAAGGATGATTTACATATTAACATTTTAACTGGTTTGTGCCACCTTTGGACATACAATGCAGGAAGACAATTTTCAGCTTCAAACATCCAATAGATTAGATTAAACTTATACAATCATCTGAAAGCTACATATGTGAATAAATAACTTGTGCTATCTAAAGATAGGTGCAAACAACAACAGTAAAACTGACAAAACAAAATACAACAAAATGCAAGAAAACAATATACCTCATTTTGCATACTTGGTGCCTGTTTGCCTTCAGCCATATTTGTAACAATAGGAAATATTCAATGGTAAAATCTAATGTATCAGCATGATCACTATCCTTGGAGCAAAATGTGTTAACTTCCCAAAAATGGCCTCTAAAAACAAAATCAATCTCAATCTACCTGCTAAGTTAGCTATTAAATCTAGGATCTAAATCATTCATCTATTTTGTAAATATTGGTGACACTATGTAAAGGTACTGGGTGTACAGTTACAATATACTACTTGATCCTTTAGTGTTATAGAGGTTTAACACTTGGTCAGTATTTGATCAGTGTGATTCTAACTCTTGCATTATCAAGAATGTAAAACAATGACACTTTGAACCTAAATGTACCCTCTTGCCACTTAAACAAATCTCACCTAAACGTATTTCCACTATGGCCCTCTATGCCTTTTGTTTATATTTCATCCCCAGGAACTGACAGGGTTGTAGTCAGCTTTTTGTTCCCACCCACAAACAGATTTGTCCTTTTGAGGAGATGGATTGTTTTGGGATCAGTTAACACTTTAACATAAAAACTTGTCTGTTAGATTTGCGATCAATGACTCAATCAGTCTGGTTCACTAGATACTGAAAAGATCTCCTTGTACCACTACTACTTAGTGTTGACAATAATATTCTTATAACTCTGCAGTGTCCCGTACATCAAGGTCAGCAGATCCACTTATCTGCTCTACACTATAATTTATACAAACACTCAATCTAATTCAAAATATTTCCTCTGAAATTCTATTAAAACCTACACCCCCATTTATAAACTGTATGTTTTCTTGTTTATTATCCCTGTGCTTTTCTGACAAAAGACATCAATTAAGTTATCCTGTCCATTCCAATTGTACATGCCCATGCTGATCAGTGTATAAAAGCACATCTGCATGCTTGTCAAGACAGAAATGGGTTGACTGGTGTATAACAACATATCTACACACTATTCATGATAGAATTGGATTTACTGGTGTATAACAACATATCTACACACTATTCATGATAGAATTGGATTGAGTGATATATAACAGCACATGTACACACTATTCATGATAGAAATGGACTGAAAGGTGTATCACAGCGTTATCTACACACTATTCATGATAGAAATGTGTTGACCGGTTTAATGTAGATAGAAACAGACTTGATTGGTGTATGACAGCGCATCTATACTTTAATGTTTAAGTTTATATCATGCCAAGGCAACTGGAATAAAGAGATGTACAAAGACAGACAGCCCAACCTTCTATCGGCAGGAATTGCACTCTTTTGGTCACAAGTCAAGAACACTAAACACTGAGCAACCATAGTTCCTCAAGGCAGAGATTTCAGGTAATTGGGATATGATTGGGAGTGGTATATAGTTGTCCACAATGGTTTTAGAATTTTGATCCATCCCCTGAGGGAAGGGCCAGGAGTGGGTGGGAGGGACAGTTTTACATAAACCTAAGTAACTCCCAAGTTTTTAGTCTTATCTAAATGTGAATTGGTATGTGTGATTACTGACATTCATGATAGATGCCCCACTGATAATTAACCATGGTCTCTGGATCATGCACCACTGATATTTACCCTTGGTCTTGGAGTCATGCCCCTGGGATGTTTAAGTGTTGTCTCAAGGTCATGCCCCAGCAATATTTAACCATGGTCTCTGGGTCATGCCCCAGCATTATTTAAACATGGTCTCTGGGTCATGCCCCTGCAGTATTTAAGCATAGTCTCTGGGTCATGTTCCAGCAGTATTTAAGAATGGTCTCTGGATCATGCCCCAGTGGTATTTAAGTGTGGTTTCTAGATCACAACTTTGAATTTTTGAGCTGTCTACCATATAATTATATATATTTTTACTGGGTACAAAAAGACAATTTAAAATATTAAACCAGAATTCACCCTAAATCACCCTTAACTTCAAGGATCATAACTTGAAAACTTTTAACATCCCTATACTATACCCATAAATGCACTTACAGGGCATGGAAATACAAATGCACATATATAATTACCATCAAGCCTATGGACTTAGCCAAGAAGCTGAAACCTGGGATTTTGGGATAAAAGCAGTGAACATGTGGAAATGTGCATACAGTAAAGAGGAATTATAGTTCTTGTTGTAGCTTAATACATTCTGGTCAGATTTTCTAACAATTAGTTCAGTGTAATGTCAAAATGGATTTATTTTTGCTAAATGCAATATTTGCTCAAGTATGTCATGATTATTTTTTAAATTCAAGATAATCATTACAACTTTATGATCCTAGTTCCTGCAACTTGTCAGAATATGATTCATACTGAGTATGTATGTATACATGTAAAGCATGTGGGGGAAGTTGTGTGTGTGTGTGTGTGTGTGTGTGTGTGCGTGTGCGTGTGTGTGTGTGTGTGTGTGTGTGTGTGTGTACATGTCTTTTATGGCACATTAACACAATTCTGACAACAGTACTGAGCAAAAGCTAGTTAGCAAACATTGCAAAGTCAAACTACTTGCCAGATTCCCTAAGTTAAACCCTCCAACCAAAAGTAAATATCCACTATAAGACTAAAGAGAAAAGATGAGGACTTTGCACACACAAAAAAAACAAATATGGTATACAAAACAAAGTTAATAGTAGGTAATGAAACTGTAGTGGCGAAAAAGACTTCAGAGAAACAAAAAACCACTTGAGGTGCAAGACCTTAAAGCAAAATCACATGGGGAGGGAGGGGAGCCAAATGTGTAGACAAAACTATGGCCAGTTCTGGGAGTTACTTCCCCTATACCTGCACTCCACAAGTGCATAATCAGTAAATCTGCAAGAAACAAAACTGCTAACAGTCAGTATAAACTTACATTTATGTTTCTTCCTTAGTATAAAAAACTACTAGTACAATGTATATTTACTGATCATTCACTACTTTCTCAGGACAAAAAAAAAATATTAAGAAAGTCTGCTTTGTAACAATATGTTAGTGACAGATACCACAGTATCAATCATTTTCTGGAGGAAATCAGGCAATGCAAAATCCAACAATCTGTCACTAGTCCCACACATTAAAACTAACAATATAAAAAGAAAATGGAAAGATTATTTCACCATTGGTTACTGATAGGACTGATTACTATTTCTGATCAGTATATGAACACTAAAGTATACAATATGCATCTGTAACTTCAATGATCCGGTGCCTATGTCTTATTCACTTGTCTTAATATTGCCTTTT
This sequence comes from Megalonaias nervosa, assembly GCA_016617855.1. Lineage (NCBI taxonomy): Eukaryota > Metazoa > Mollusca > Bivalvia > Unionida > Unionidae > Megalonaias > Megalonaias nervosa. The sequence goes on along the minus strand of JAECUM010000161.1, from coordinate 14,619 downwards.
GAATCAATTACCATCATGCATTGAATTAAATGAAAAAACAATTGGTCTTGCAAGATACTAATTGACTGATATTTTTATGAAATCTTTTTTTGCTACATCTCTTCATATTTGCTCCACTAATATGAACAATACATATTAAGTCCTATGGTATGTCTATTAATGTGAGGTTTGTTGGCTGAAGTAAAACTATTCAGGACTGAACAAGAATATAAATTCATAGTTCAAAAAACACTGATGACATGGCTTAATTTTAATTTGTTTATTACAGAAAAAAATTCTATAATATTCTTTTCTTATAAATATTTCAAGTTCTTTGTTTAACTGGATAAAAAAATCCAAAAGCATTCACACATATAACACAAGCACACCAAGTTGCAACCAAAATGGTCGAATTTGTGACTAAACATTTAGAACTGGTAAGTGTAAATTAATTCACAATATAATCCCTCATCAATTGTTTGATTGCCAGTTCTAACATAAAGTCAACTTCTTTATATGGACTTAGTCTGGCTTATAGTCTATTTAATGTGTCCAGTTGTATACATGACTTGTGCAATTAATATAATCAATCATGAGAAGAAAATGAAAGTAAAGGCCCTTTATCATTGAATTTTCAGTCAGGCAATATTTAAACAGATGGTTCAGTGAACTCCAAAAAGTGAATTTTAATGGCTGACCTGAAGCTGAATACGATGATGACAACTGGCAGTCCTGTCAGACAGAACTGTGTATACCATTAAAAATAGCATGATGCTAATTTCTTAGTAAATCTTTAATTGCCTCAACTAAAATCTTCACTTTTTGTAAATTTCTATCATTAATTCCCAAATCAATCAATTTCTGCTCTCATTTTCCAAGGCAACCAAATTATTAGGGCTTGGTGACCTAAAATTTAAATGCCACTAAAATTTTCAAGGTCACCCAACAACTGGCAACATTTGATATGTACTTTAAGTGCCATCACACAAACCACTTCATTATAAGGCTGATCCACCTCTATCCTAGTATTTCTTCCATGGTTAGGTCATGGAGCCAGCATTATAAAGTCATTAAAATGTAGGTCTTTGACTTATTCTCAGACAAAAATATCCTTAGTAAACCATTGCCACAAATAATAAGAATGGAGGTGGTCTTATTATCAGATAAATATGGTACAGTATATAATCATACACCAGTTATATCCAAATGCAAACTATACAGACCCTGATCTGCCATCACATAATGAACCAGCAGATACAAGTCTATGCAGTTTGTTAGAAGTAACCAGTATAACAAACAACATAGATCCTGATCTGCCAGCACATTATGTCATGGAGGATCATATTCCATACTAGCTTATTAGTACAGTCCAACTGCAAACTGTATAGATCCAGATCTGCCATCACATAATGTGCCAGCAGATCTGGGTCTGTGCAGTTTGTTAGGAATAATCAGTAGAACAAATAAAAAGCCAACACAGACCCTGATCTGCAGGCACATTATGCTACAGCAAATCAGCAAGGCTAGATGGCGACAAACTCCAGGTTCTATTTGACAGTGTGAGCCTTAATATGACCTCTCATGGTAAAATTCTTGGTGTATTCGTAGATAACAATCTTACTTAGTCTATTCACATTAAAGACATTTCAAAAAAGGTTAATTCTTATCTTTGGGTACTGAGGAAAAACAAAACATACATTCCTCTTCAGTATAGGGTCATCTTTTATAAAAGTTATATTCAGCCATATCTGGACTATTCTAATGTAATTTGGGGTAATACCTCTAATTCAAACACAACAACACTTTTAAGACTCCAAAAGAGGGCTTGCCATTTAATTCTAGATCAATGTATAGACAATTTGCAGGATGCAGTGAATAATATAAAGATTTTGACAATACATGAAAGAATATTTCTTAGAAAGGCCAAATTGATGTATAAAATATCCAGAAAAGCCATTCCTGTCTATCTAAGCAGTATCTTTCACCAAAGAAATGCTGATGGTACTCCAAATTTAAGGTCCATAAGAAGTAAAAATTACATTATACCAAGGCCAAAGAAGGAATTGTTTAAAAATAAGTATTCAGGGTACTGGTCCACTGGTATGGAACAACATTCCCAGTCACATAAGGTTAGCTCCTAGCATTTCTTCTTTTCATAATCAATGTCTCAAATGGATGAAATCTTCAGACAATTGAACAGTTCTAGTACAATAAATACCGCCTGCTTTTCTGTAATTTTGCATCATTTTCACAGTTGAAGTTTTCAATGCAGGATGATATTTTATATTTTATATATGTTTATGTGTTCACAGATGCCTGTGCATGTGTTCCAGGCTTGATACTTTGACTTTTAAAATCAATTATTTAGTGTCAAGCCAGATTCTTCACATGTTGTATATACTGTATATATTGTACATAACTCATAGAAGGCCTCAAGGTAGATTAGTTCTGTAACTAAGTGAGTTACCTTCTCTAAATAAAGTCTTTATTATTATTATTATTATTATTATTATTATTATTATTATTATTATTATCAGGATCTTTGTTGTTTGCAGTCAGGCTCATCTTGTGAGTATATATGGTACTATGTTGTCTGCAACTGGACATGTTTATAAACAATTATATCTGGTATTACATCTACCATTATACCAACCCTACTATATAATATATTCCCATCTATTAACTGTATTCAGAATTCATTCAATCAATTTACACTACATACAAGACATCTAGAATTTCAGTCTTGCCTGAATGATAACAAAACTGAAACTGATAAATTAATGTGAAAAGGTCAAAATGATTTATATTCTACTCAGTCTCTGATGGTTTGCCAAGTGTAAAAACTCAAATCACTTGGATAGGGAGACATTTAAACTGCTGAATTGACATTAATGAAAGTTGTCTAAACAACACAGATCTACTGAGTTTTAATGACAGCTGTCTAAAGGGCATACATGCATTGGGTTTTAACAAAAGTTGTCCAAAGGGCACAGATGTACTGGGTTTTAATGGAAGTTGTCCATAGTTCATAGATCTATCCAAAGGGCATAGATGTATTCAGTTTTAACAAAAGTTATCCATAAGGCACAGATGTATTGGGCTTTAATGAAAGTTGTGTAAAGGAGTCAGATGTATGTATCAAGTTTTAATGAAGTTCTATTTTATATCTGACTACCCAAAATCATACATGGACAAAAAACAAGACAGCACAAAGTGGGTAAAGAACAAATGACTGCAACCATATAATTATGTGGATCAGCAACCATATAATTATGTGGATCAGCCATATAACGTGATATTTTGGGGGATTTAATTGATGAACTCTGTGGTAAAAAGCAAGCCATATAACATGACAATTTAGGGCATTCAATCTATGGACCATATGGTAAAAAGCAAGCCATATAACGTGATATTTTTGGGGATTTAATTGATGAACTCTATGGTAAAAACAAGCCATATAATGTGATATTTTTGGGGATTTAATTGATGAACTCTATGGTAAGAACAAGCCATATAATGTGACATTTTAGGGCATTCAATCTATAGACCCTATGGTAAAATGCAAGCCATATAACGTGATATTTTTGGGGATTTAATTGGTGAACTCTATGGTAAAAACAAGCCATATGTGATATTTTAGGACATTCAATCTATGGAACCTACAGTAAAAAGCAAGCCATATAATGTGACATTTTAGGGCATTCAATCTAAGGACCCTATGGTAAAAAGCAAGCCATATAAATGTGATATTCTAGGGGATTTAATTGATGAACTTGATGGTAAAAACAAGCCATATAATGTGATATTTTAGGGCATTCAATCTAAGGACTCTATGGTAAAAAGCAAGCCATATAATGCGATATTTTTGGGGATTCAATCTATGGACCCTATGGTAAAAAGCAAACCATATAATGTGATATTTTAAGGCATTCAATCTACTGACCCTATGGTAAAAAGCAAGCCATATAATGTGATATTTTAGGGCATTCGATCTATGAACCCAAAGGTAAAAAGCAAGCCATATAATGTGATATTTTGGGGGATTTAATTGATGAACTCTATGGCAAAACAAGCCATATAATGTGATATTTTAGGGCATTCAGTCCAAGGACTCTATGGTAAAAAGCAAGCCATATAATGTGATATTTTGGGGGATTCAATCTATGAATTCTATGGTAAAAAGCAAGCTACAAGAATCAAAACTCTATATATATACATAAAAGCTATATATTTTTCAACACCGTAAAACTGACAGTACTAATGAACAACTGACTGGCTGCAAAATCAAAGATAACTTTGCACACCAATCATGTGGTCCCACAGAAATTAAACCAACACAACAAATAATATGACACTATCTGCACAGGATGCTCTTTCAAATGATTTAATGGAGAATTGTCTATCTTGAAAAGAAACCCTTCATCTGCACCAGAAAGCAAAATGGTTTTGGAAAAGGTGGATATGTAAAGTCTGTAAAGATGTCTAAAGTTAGAGACATTAAAATCCACATTATTGCCTGATTATATTGCTGTCAGTTCAAGTCATAAGAACCAGATATAGTGCACATGACCATGCAAACACCTGAGTAACAAAAGTCACAAAAGCTTATTGTATATATACATGTATCAATCTTGAATTCTAACTTGTATTGTAAATTTGTCCATTACATTTGAAGAGATCCCACCCCATTATATATTTCTCTCTGAAAATGCTCAATAATTGATAAATTAATTTCTGCATCTTTACATGTACTTAAATTTACTGTCATATTGATATTGTAAATACATGTACTCATTTGGGATAGATTACTGTGACATCATAGTTCTTAATTGCAACGATAGTCAGGGTCCATAACTGCTGACCATACTATGTACTGAACCATGCTATACCAAGAACCATGATATCTATGAGTCACGATATATTGAGAACAGTGTAATATATGGAACCATGGTGTACTGGGTACTGTCAATCATTTTTTATATAATGGTGTTTTGAAAAGGAAATGAAGATTCAAGACCAATTACACCTCGTTTTCTTTCAACCCTTATTGTTATACATTGTTATGATTTAGGTCACTGGGCCAGAGTAATGTTGTATTATTATCTAGAATAGCATTAGAATGAGGTGCATTATTACAGGCTAGAACTTATTTCCATCTCTTGTGTAGCACAACTGTTGCTTCCATACCAAAAAGGTATAAAAGAAATGTTTGACAATGCAACAGGCTGACATCTCTGTTTTATTGCTCTTCTTTATTTATTTAAAATGTACACCCTGAGCTTACCTATAAATGCAGGTTTATCTTCAAAATATCTTTCCATCTTCAAGGTGTAAAAAAACTATTCATGATGCCTTTGAGGTATTAGTTTTCTTGTCTATTTCCATGCTGGATATGCAGTGTATGTTTAACTTTATTAACAAATGTATTTTGTGTTTGTTATATTCAATATTTTCTTTTTCAAATTAATGCCAAATGTTTTTATTGATTGTTTGTACTTTATTTATTTGGTATGACTGATTTTCCTCTTTGCTGCATGGAAGATAATTATATCAATAATCAATTGCTCTCCCATGATCATTTTCTTAATCACTTGATTAACTGAGAATATCATATTATTTCTCTATTTATAGAGAAAGTGGCTTAATATTCTTGAAGCATAAGCTATAAAAACATTTAAATATTTACTCATGTATGTTTAAAGTCACATGCAATGTACTCAGCACTCAACCTTTTATTTGCTGATTTGTCAGTCTGTTGTCTAAAAATAGCCAAGACTGATTATATCAAAAATGCATGTTTATGGATTCATTTAAATACATGCCTTTTTCCTGCTCTGAATCAACTATTCATACATACAAACAGATGGTAATTTTCATTGAATATTAAGCTGATCACGGGGTCTGCTACAAGATTTAATCCACCTCAGGCATTGTTTCAAACTTCAACAACATTTTGAAATTTCATAATAGCACCAAATCAGTTTGAGTATCTATTGTCCAAATTAGAAGGCCCAGGCACACATTTACACCAATGTCCCAAGTGAAACCTGGATTATTATGCGACTGAACCAGTCAAATCCCATGAACCAGTCAAATCCCATGATCATTAATGTAGCATGCTTCTATTATTTTGTCAAAGTATAATGGCTGATAAGTTGAGTCCAACTGCAAACAACATAGACCCTGATTGGCCATCGCATAATGTGATAGCAGATCAGGGTCTATGTTGTTTGATCTACTGATTTCTCTGATTTCTGCCGAGACTTGAATCTGCCAGTGTATTTATGCAATGGCAGATCTGGATCTGTGCAGTTTTTTTATTTTGATTTTTTGGGGGGAGTTGAACTTGACTTGTAAGTATACAACTGAGTATATATGGTATTTTAAACAAAAAACTTGTAAGAGGACACAAAATCACAATTCATTCTTAAATAGTAAACTCTATTTACATGGTAACTCTAAGAATGAAAAATTTAATTTGGTCCCAGGAACTCGGTTGGCCACAGTATTAGGTGACCGCTCCAGTGGCCTAAGTGGTTAAATGGTTAAAGCTTATATCTTCAATGCAGAAAGTCACGTGTTCGAACTCTGGCTCAGTCATATCAGAGACATAAAAATGGTACTAGCATCTGCCTCACATAGCACTCAGCATTAAGAGGTTAGTGTTAGGACTGATCAGCCTGTTGTCAGGATAATGTGACTTGGTGGGACATTATGCTACGTGTCTGCGACATCATGTCCCAGTGCTAGACATCACTATAAACTGCCACACTGCAGACATTGTAGAGATAAGACAAACAAGCACAGTATTAGGTGATTTTAGATCCTAGTTTACAGATTAGTGCATGTTGCATTGTAGAGTGAACAGTGTAGAGCCTGGGTATACATTGTATTACATGTAAGGCAGAGCCTGGTTGACAGGTGAATGCACATGACACTGAAGAATGAAGTGTATAGTCCACGTGTACACTGTTATCATGTGTATGGCAGATCCTGGTTAACTGGTGAGTGCATGTTACAAATAGAAAAAAAGTTATAATATTGTATTCTCAAATTTAAATTGCCCCACTAGTTATTATCTCCCTTTTCTCAAAATCCGTGGTTACATGACAGACTGATATAAAACTTCCATGAGAACCTTTGGCATATGTCCATTACAAAGACCCTCACTTCAGAAGTGAAAGGAGTCTGGCCAGGAGAAAATTCTTCAGAATTACCTCAACCAAGTTAAGAAAATGTATACATGTATATTAAAACACTGGACAACGAAATGGCATCATAATTTAAGATTTTTGTTAAGATAAAAAAGAAAACCATGAAAGAAAAAAGTTACACCTGCATAGTGCCAACATATTTTCAAAAAGGCTTTTCATGGTACAATTTTCTTTTTATCTCTAAAACATAAAATCTGGGCTATTTTATGTGCTCTAGACATTTTCCATGAGCATTTAATTGATCATGCCCAATTTATAAAAAAGGAAAAACACTGCACCATGCAGACCTGACCACATGTAACTTAATTCTTATGTATCACAGATTTACATTAAGATAGTATAGCACACATCCTGGAGTCAGCAGCAAGGTCAAAGCAGGAGCATTAATCGCTTCCTCTGAAGATGAAATTTATCTCAGACTCACCGGAATCACACCTAAATGCATCACACTTGCACCGTGCTAATTCGATCTGGAATTTGTAACAACTTGGCTAAAATGACCCAATCTGCACCCAAAGTACACCAGAATCACAACTGTACCCTATTAATAACAACTGAAATATGTACCAAAGTTGGCTAAAATGACCCGATCTACACCCAAAGTGCACCAGAATCACACCTGTACCTTTAATCATTTACCTCATGCAAGTGCCTTTGGAAGCCTCTACTCCATTTGCATGGAAGCGCCTTTGGACGCCTCTACCCGATTCGCATGTAAGCTCCTTTTGACGCCTCTACACCATTTTCATGGGAGCGCCTTTCAACGCCTGCTGTAAACATCAGCCATTTTGAGCGGGTTTTCATAGCACCACCTTTGGGGAAAACCCCCTATTAGATACTACATTCATTGGTATTAATGACCATTACGTCAGATCACGTGGTTGCTGTTTATGCTCTGGTCGAAATCTGCTATTTAAAGTAACTGGGTCGTATTTTCCACATTCCAAAATGGAGGTCGCGGATTTCATTCAGTACTTACTCGAGTTTTCACGATTAGAATCACAACTATGAAAGCTCCAATAACTTAGGTAAAGGCTCTGATATTGATGTAGTCAGCAATTAGTGTTTATAAATTATCAAATTCAGATGATTTAGTGATGTAGATGCAAACAAAGAACTTGTAAATTTCGAGTATGAGAAATGGCAGCTACGGTTGGTCACACGGCTTCACTGACTTGACAGTGAACGAGTTCTCTAAAACATTTTAAAGCACATAAAAAATTCTTCCATGAAAAATAATTATACAGCTATAACGACTGGATTTTACTCTTAAACCTTTCCATTCATAGTATATGTGTACCAAATATATAAAATGGTTAAAATTGCTGTTAAACGTAACATACACTACACTGCTCAACAGTCAACAGGCAGGCCTATGCATATGGAGTCAAACAGGTAACAGGTGTTCTATTTATAGCGCACTGCACTGGGTAACTTTGCTACATGTACATGTATATCGAAGAGCTAAAAAGCCATACACTCTTATGTGTGTCTGTGTGTGTGATTTAGATTTTTAATGTAGCTTTAACAATTTTTCAGTCATATCACTATGATGTCTGCAGTGTGACAGTTTATAGTGATGTCTAGCACTGGGGCATCATGCTGCAGACATGTGGCATGATGTCCCACCCAGTCACATTATCCTGACACAAGGCCGACCAGTCCTAACACTAACTTCTTAATGCTGAGTGCCAAGCGAGGCAGCTGTTAGTACCATTTTTAAAGTCTTTGGTATGACTCGGCCGGGGTTCGAACCCACGACCTCCCACATACGAGGCAGACACTCTAACCACTAGGCCACCAGAGCGGTTTTCATACACTATGAGGTAAAGGGTTAATACCAACTGAAATACGTACCAAAGTTGGCTAAAATGACCCAATCTACACCCAAAGAGCACCAGGATCACACCTGAAGAACCATATTAATATCAACTGGAACAGCACGCAGATCCTAGATAATTTACAAACTGACCGTACTCGCACAGATCCTAGATAATTTACAAACTGACAGTACACACGCAGATCCTAGACAATTTACAAACTGACGGTACACACGCAGATCCTAGACAAATTTACAAACTGACAGTACACACGCAGATCCTAGATAATTTACAAACTGACTACACACGCAGATCCTAGACAATTTACAAACCGACAGTACACATGCAGATCCTAGACAATTTACAAACTGACAGTACACACGCAGGTCCTAAACAATTTACAGACTGACAGTACACACACAGATCCTAGACAATTTACAAACTGACCGTACTCGCGCAGATCCTAGATAATTTACAAACTGACAGTACACATGCAGATCCTAGACAATTTACAAACTGACGGTACACATGCAGATCCTAGACAATTTACAAACAGAGTACACATGCAGATCCTAGACAATTTACAGACAGACAGTACACACGTGGATCCTAGACAATTTACAAACTGACAATACACACACAGGTCCTAGACAATTTACAGACTAACAGTACACACGCATATCCTAGACAATTTACAAACTGACAGTACACATGCAGATCCTAGACAATTTACAGACTGACAGTACACACGCAGATTCTAGATAATACAAACTGACAGTACACATGCAGATCCGAGACAATTTACAAAACTGACAGTACATTGTACATACAGGGGAGAATCAGAGTACAATGTGCTAATATCTGGGTTTTTTATGCGTCAAGCAATGGATGCTCAACATCAATGTAAACTGTACTTTAAAATATTATAACTTTATTTCCAATCTATCGTCCACTTCTTTATGGTGTTTCAATATTACATTTGGTAACAGATTATATTTTAGGTCCCCGTCTTCAACTTGAGCAAAGTTGGTGTGGTGTACCAAAAGGGCAGTAATGTCCCAGTGTGGTATACCAAAAGGGCAGTAATGTCCCAGTGTATTGTCCCAGTGTGGTATACCAAAAGGGCAGTAATGTCCCACAGTGATATACCAAAGGGCAGTAATGTCCCACTGTGGTATACCAAAAAGCAGTAATCTCTCAGTCTGATATACCAAAAGGCAGTAATGTCCCACTGTGGTATACCAAATGGGCATTAATGTGCCAGTGTGGTATACCAAAAGGACAGTAACATTGCTGTACCAAAAGGGCTCTAATGTTTCAACGTTGTGTACCAAGAATAGTATTGTTCCAGTGTGGTGGACCGAAAAGGTAATAATGCCCCGGTGTGTTATACCAAAAAGGGCAGTAATGTTGGTGTACAAAAAAGGCAGTATTGCTCCAGTGTAGTGTACAAAAAGGCAGTAATATTCCAGTTTACCATTGCAATGTAATACATTCTCCATACAATGTTACAATAATCGCCACAATGATAAAATACTGTTGAAACAACAAAAACTACTGTCACACTGATAACTGAATATCTTGTAATAGTATGTCATGTCACTGCAACAATAAATGAATACCATTACAAGAAATATAAATAACCTTGCAATGACAAAAGGGTTAAAATCCCTCCTCCTGGTTTCCCATTTTCTCCTTGTGAAATAACACAACTGCTGTAATTTGAGTGACCAAATCGATGTAAAACAAGTTATTAGGACCTGTTGTAAATTAATTCTACACTGAATCACGTTTAGCCTGGATATTTTAAAAGAGCATGATCCTGTTAAACATCTCTCTCTCTCTCTCTCTCTCTCAATATTTATACATCTCATCATATATGAATGAAATGATAGAGTTTTAAAATCCATTAAAAAAAGACGCATCTTTTTGTTGAACCAGCTTTTCTATCAAATTTAATTCACAAAAATGTACTTTTGTACAATAGACAAGTTCAAAAGAGCTGGGAAAGTGGCATAATTCCATCTATGGGTTTCAGATGAATGGAGAGATAAAACCGCATAACCCTTTATCAGCAATAAGTTGGTTTCCTGTACTCATAAGGCCACACTTGTACAGATCTAGTGCTGGTGTACAAAAATATCCTATGAATGTTGATTAAGGTGAAGTGTAAATAGCTGATTCAGGCATGAATGAAATTCCTTTCATGCTCACTAGCTGTGGTGAATTTTTACATCAGTTGTGTGTCATACTGAAAAGTTAAGCAAACCTTTCCATATATGGTTGTTGACAGCCATACATTGGTGTAAATACCAATACAACTGCTATTAAAAAACAGGCAATAAATAATGCCATGAGAGTAACTGCATGAAACAGCCGAGTAGGTGAAAATTATTATTTTTATTACTGTGTGTATGGACATTTTCATTTGTCGTAATAAACATCTCTAATATTCTGTAAATCGCAACTTTTGGTCTCTACACATTTTAGCTATTTCACAAGATAGCTAAAATCATGAATATTATTTACAAAAAAGTATGATGTAATATCAAAAATGCAATTCCTCCAGAATGTACTCTAAGACATTGTTTTTCCAATCTAGCAAGAAATGCCATAGATATACTTGTTTACAAGTCCATCTGTAAATTGCACAGACCCAGATCTGCAGGTGCATCACAGCAGATCCATATCTGTGCAGTTTGTTAGGAGTAATCAGTAGAACAAACAACAAAGACCCTAATCTGCAGGTGCATTATGCTAAGGGAGATCGAAATCTTGGCTTTCTCAGTTTTACTCAGCTCATAAGCATTTATGTATAGTATAACCTGTTCCTTAAATGTTGTTTTGACAATTGCTGAGAATATTTCTTTATGCAACAGAAAAATAAAATGAAGCCAATGGTGTAGCATCTTTTTTTAATCTGACACTCCTTGTCTGGATTATTGGTTTATCCAAACCAGATACATGCATATCCCCAAACAAGCTGGAGTTTTTCGGTCCCCCAATCAGTGGAGTCTGGATGAACCAGTCTATTGTAAGTAATGAAGTCTGTTGAATATATTGTAGAAATCTGAATTCATGAATTCATCAACTATCTATATAATCTGACATACAAAGTTAATTAAAGATCAAATAATTTTTCACCTAACATTTGTCTTATAATGAAGCCCATGTTCTTTTAACTGATGACTTAGCTGTGTGCAGTTTAACTTTTCAATGAATTCTCTTACCACTGCCGATACACAAGTTGCAATTCAACTTTTAATGTATCTTTTTTAATAAGCTTAAGGAAGATGTAAAATTATTACTTGCATATTTGGTCTGTGCTCCAACTATAAAGAGGGGTGCTCTCCCTCCCTTTTTGCCTTCAGTACCCTTCTAGCCCCACCCCTCTGGTCTTCAACAGCCCTCCCCTCTGCCTCACTGAAACACTTTCTTACACTTTTTCTTCTATTTATTCCATATATTCTTCTGTTTATTTAATGTACAATATTCAACATATAAATGTGCTTTTGTCTGTTTTTGATTCCAAAACCTTGAATTCTATACATTTCATTACTGGCAGTAAGTTCTTTTATTGCAAAAAGATTCCCTTTATTCCAGAAACTGACCCTTTCACTAAAAGTACCCTTCTTTCCCTACCCTCTGTAAGAATTTCTAAGTTGAAGCATTCTTGGTGATGCAGCAAGATCCCTTCTATTCCAAACAGTGACCCTTCCTTTAACAAAATTGCCCCTTGTATTAAAAGTGGCCCTCATCCCCTTTCCTCCGTAAGAAATTCCTAGTTAAAGCACTGTTTGTGATGCTGAATTTGTTGTTTTCTTCATTCCAATTAATTAGTATTTCATAGTATCCAATTACTTAATATCCTGCAATACTGCAGAAATATAAAGTGGAATGTAAGCTGTTCATGACTGGTCAGCAGATATTTTAACTACAAAGATTCTATCTGGCTTAAAGATCTGAAAAAAGCTATAGAGACGACCCTATATAATTTAACATTTTTTATTACCTTCAACCACAAAATAAACTTGCAGTATAATTATCTGACACAAAGTACCACAACCTATTGTGTGACTGTAATATACCATAAGTTCTATCATAAAGGGGCCGTTCAAGATCAGATGACTTCGTCATTCTAAACCGTAATGACCTCAAGAAAGAATTTACGCCATTTAGGTCTTTCCCATGCAAGCGATTCTACTTCCAACATGACCAGCATTACTAGTATTTATAGTTCTGTGGGGTAGATTTCTGCTTGTAAGAACATTCATATACTATCCTTGTCGAAATTGGAAACGCGTTTTTATGAATTTCCTTGATGTCTCATTTTTATGACTTTTCCTGCTGTCTTGAAAGATCAGATTAATCTCAAACTGATAATATATGCGATGAAATTTGTGGTCAGAAGCCAAGCTGGCACTACATCAAAATTAATGATCTTCAATGTGCAGGATCTGAATTTAAACTGAGCTATTTGATGCTGAATGCAAAACTGTCAAGACTGTAGGCTCAGTTTTGTGATGGGATGTTATCACACTCAGCCAAATCCAAGATGAAGAATGACATCAGAGATAGGTCCAAATCTTCAGTCATAGACAGGCATGGTAAATGGTCCAAATCTTCAGTCATAGACAGGCATGGTAATAGGTCAAAATCTTCAGTCACAGACAGGCATGGTAATAGGTCAAAATCTTCAGTCATAGACAGGCATGGTAACTCACTGGTTAGCATGCACAATTCTCCTGCAAGAGTACTGGTTTCCAAATCAGGTCGATTTGCTGCCATGTCATGTCCTTTTGTAAGATACTTTAGACTTGTTTCTATTTAAAAACAAACCAGAGCCACCAGACAAACCATTTCAAAGAGGGCTTAGCCAAACCAAACCAGATCTGAAGAGCACCAATCACTGTATAATCTTCAACCACCCATCATACCCTAACATTGATGAGTCTATGTTTCTTGCCATAAAAAGTGTTGCTCTTCATCAGGTTAAAGAAAATAATGCATGATACCTGTAATCCAAACTACCTAATTTTAAAGGCCCTGACCTCAAAAATTTTCACCATGCACGCAAAAACATAAAAACTGGTACTGACTTTGCCCAGATTTTCAAATCCAGTAACTTTACAGTGTAATCTATGATATGAACCTTATGAGCTGGATAAAAACATAATAAAAACCAAATATTAGTATGAACCTTAATACCAAATATTTTTTCATATTATTACCTGAACCACACATTTTTTATTTTGGCCTCACACAAGGTAAGTAAAATTATATCAACAAGGAATTTTCTGTGAAAAGTAAAGGATTAACAAAATGACAAGAAAATGATTCCACGGAATGTTGTGACACACCTGGAAACAATATGCTACGATATGACCTTATTTATACAAGATCCCTATTATACAGTTCCTATTGTTGTTGTTGTTGTTGTTGTAGGGTTTAATGCCATTTTTCAGCACAAGATAGGCTATACATGGCAGCCAGTATAAATGGAGGAAGAACCCGGGAAAACCCCAGAAAGAACCACCAACCCACAAGAAGCTATTGGCAAGCTTTCTCACATAACCACATTGGCTGAATCCAAGACTCGAACCCAT
>JAECUM010000160.1:0-204610 GCA_016617855.1 Megalonaias nervosa | reverse complement strand
ATATATATATATTAATGTACATCTTACACTTTTTCTTCTATTTAACTTCACAAATATACAATAGAATAATTTTAAATGTCATGTCTGACAAAAAGCATGGCAAATCTATATACAACAACACATATCAACTTGACCATTGGTCATAATTGCTTCTTAATCTTAGCTGAATGCTTCTGCCAACAAAGAGAATTAGGTATACATTGTCCTGGCCAAGTGAACCCATATACACTGCTTTGCATAATGTCATTGGCATAAATGTAAATCTCCACTTCATATTGCTTGCATTGCTATAACAATAAATGTCATTGCAATGTTATTACAAGTTTAAGTAATGAGAAAAAAAGGAAAGTTAAAGTCAATCAAGCAAACAAAATCGTATCCAAGTTTTCTGAATTGCTTGCTTATAGTAACATCAGACAAACAAATAAGTGTGTTGATATAAATCGCCACTGATTAAGTACTTAAACATTGTTAAGATCGCAGAAAAGACACTGACAGGTCTTGTTTTCCCCTGAATTATTGCAGATCTTAAATTTATACAAGCATTTGCCATCATGAATAAGAGAAAGGGATGATCAGGGTGAAATTTTAATCTGAGGTAATGAAATTTCAGCAGCAAGTTGTTCATGGCTAAAATTTTGAAGAAAAAAAACAGTGAACACACTGTTCAGCATCTTTTATCAAAGGCATAAGTAGATGAACAGAATCAAGTTTCCAATAGCATATAAAAAACTTTCAGGTCCTCCGACATATATATATATATATATATATATATATATATCTGGTTGTAACTGTAATTTACTGTGTACTGAGTAACTTTTTTCATGAAATGACTTGTTGTGAAAAAGGTTTGATTTGTTGCCATTGGTTTGTTATTAACAGGTTCAGTTTTAGTTAGTATAATAAACCAACCATTACCAGGGTGATGTTTGATTAATAATTTACAGTATAGTGGTCTCTCACTGTAATGCTACTCAGGAAATTCCATGGTATACACAGAATTGTCTTTTAGCATGGTGTATTTTAGGCAAGGCTGCATAATAATGGATAAATCCGCATTTTGTTATAGTTAGGGACCACTGTATTCATTTTCCTTGACATTTACACTTTATTTCATGATGTTTATATGATATCATACTAAATTTTGTCAATCTGGGTTTCTGTCCTGCTTCCTTTCCCATTGTTTGCATGACATGCATGTGTACTTTTCAGTATGCATCATCAATTACCACTTCTCTAGGAAAAGAAATCTTGATGTAAAGTCAATAATAAATTGTCTGGTTGGATGATTTTGGAATAGAAACCCATTCTTACTGCCAAATTGGTGCTTGGGTATATGTCTCAGATCATAACTTTAAGAAAACCATGTAAGTGATTAAATTTGAACAAAATCATGTAAGTGAATCAACTTGAAACATTTTGATGCCACCGAACACAAGAGTGAAACTAAGAATAATTTTGGGTATCTTTGTATTCTGTAATCTTGAACTTTGGAAAAAAATCCTTGTGAAAGACTTACAACATATTTGTAATTGTGTTTTCAAAGGTAAAAATGAATCAGTATCGTACAGTATAAATAATAATTCATATTAAGCATACAGCACACTGTAGAACAATTCAGAGATTTCCTGGTACATGTACTTTGTATATTGTAAACAGGAAAATGATTTTTCAGCAAGTCAGATGAAAGATTACTTATGGTTGACCCAAGTATAATGGATGCATACACTGTGAGATGTATGGAAATATTGAATTATGTCTAGGTTTTGCTTTTGAGAATAAGTTTTTGATATGTTGAATGGTTACCATATATACTCACTTATAAGTTACATCCAACTGCAAATGACATATTGTCAGATCAGGGTCAATGTTGTTTGTTGGTACATTAGGTCTGGGTCAGTGGAGTTTTCAGTTGGACTCAAATTATAAGAGTCTAAAGATGGTATTATTTATTGGTAACATATTAAAAAACATTTTATGGACACAATGATTTACATCAAGATTTTCTTCTGCATCAGTAACTAGTGCTTATTAGAGTTTATCAGGAACCTTTTACAAAATAATTGGTGACTGGTTTAATATGCATGTCTTAACCTAAGACAAACATTCATTATTAAAACATTATTGTTTACTGGCATATGATTTAATTAGAATTGTTGAATGTGACCGTGGTATTTATCATCATCTTTTTTTTTGACAAGGGAGATAAATTACAAGCAGGCAAGATATTTGTGAAGTTTACCATATTTCTTCAGTGATAAGCCCATGCTTGGTGATAAGCCCATCCTCAATTTTTACAGAATTTAGGGAGTGATAGGCCTTGTTCAGTTATAAGTCCATACTCAATTTTTACAGTATTTAGGAAATGATAAGCCTTGTTCAGTTATAAGCCCATGCTTGGTGATAAGCCTATCCCCCATTTTTACAGAATTTAGGGAATGATAGGCCTTGTTTGGCTATAAGCCCATCATCAATTTTTACAGAATTTACGGAGTGTTAGGCCTTGTTCATTTATAAGGCCATTCTCAATTTTTACAGAATTTAGGAAATGATAGGCCATATTCAGTTATAAGCCCATCCTCAATTTTTACAGAATTTAGGGAATGATAGGCCTTGTTCAGTTATAAGTCCTTTCCAATTTTTACAGAATTTAGGGAATGATAGGCCTAGACTAATGATAAACCCACTCTTACTTTTTATCACATTTGCAAGGCATAAAATTGGGATTATCATTGTAGAAATATTGTATATTAATGGCTATTTTACATAACCATTAGAATATTACTTGTTACCATATATACTCACTTATAAGTCAGGGCCACCTGGAAGCAAAATAGACCCTGATCTGTTATCGCATAATGCAAAATGGCAAATCAGGTTTATGTTGTTCTTCTGATTGCTCCAAAAAAGCTGCGTAATTCAAGGTCTGCAGGTGCATTATGTAATGGTAGATCTACATCTATGCAGTTTGCAGTTGGATTTGACCTAGAAGTAGGTGTATATTGTACTAGTTTAATACTTAGTATACACAGAATATTCTTCAATTGCTATTTCTGCAAAGTGTTTTACCAAGTAAAGTGTAACTACTCTTCACCAGATAGATACAGCCTTCATCACAATTACTTCCACAAGCACTAATGAAAAAAAAGTTATCATTATGTACATGTTTGATTAATTATATAAACACAGGCTTTAGTCTTGTTGTACAAGTTTATTTAATTGCCATTGTGCTTAATTATCTGGAAGGCTTTACCAAAGCAAATTGCGAAATCAGCAGTCATGTAAATACTTGCTCAAATGAAGATCATATTTTTAAGTTCAGTATTCTGTAATTAAGTTTTCAACTGATTTGTATTTTAGTGGTGTATATTTTTGTTCATATATATATATATATATATTGCATTTATTTTGTACCACTGGTTGCTCCAAGCTGTGAAGTAATTTATCTCTTATTTATGTTAGATATCTTTGTGGGAGAATTTTATTGTCTACATGGGGCAGCAATTCTTGATTGTTTTATAATCTTTGCAAGTCACAGTGTTGAACTGCTGTTTCATTTTCACCACACTGAAACAATGTTAAGTATCAAATAATATGTTAACAGCTTATGGTCTAAAAGCTGTTACCACTACATCATGTATCAGGTATATTCAGGACAGTTGTACTTAAATAACTGACTGTGAACACTTTGATAATGTTTTAAAGACATTAAAGGAAACTGTAAATGTGAACTAGCATGTCATTCTATGATAGTACAGTTTCCCAAAATGAAAATGCATCTAAGTTTTTTCTTTTGGTTTTAATGGCTTCATGCCAAGGAAATGGGAGTAAAGTTCCCTTCCCAAAGACACAGTGAAGCAGCCAACCTGGGCTGGACTGACCTCTAACCCTTGGAAAATGCAGTATTCAAACAAAGAATACTACAGTGCTGGTATAATAAGAGGGGTCTGTTAAAGGGTTGCAGACACCGCCAAACTGTCCTTTGATGCCCCACCCCCTCTGCATCAGGAGTCAATATTTCACAGTAATTTGTGCAGAATTAAATTTGCAGCAACTTTATAGCTAGTGTAAATTGTGCCAGGGATAAAGTCTGTCAGCTTAAAAATTATTTGTAATCTTCAGCATGACTTTCTTTGATGTTTAACTTTGAACTTTAAAGTTACATTCAAAATATTATTGCAAACTTTCTCAGGGAGAATATAAATGTGTGTTGGCAAGCATTCATAATTATTTCTCGGAGATGGCAATTGCTGTTAGGAAGATGTATATAAATGAATTGATCAAAAAATGTTTTTGAAGCATTCAGACATTAATTTGAATGTCTAGTATCTGTCAATTTCATTTTAACATGATTTTAGGATATTTTGTTTTAATTTAATTTTTTTAGTGAAGACTAAGAATTATGAAATTATTTGCCTCAAATTTAAAAAAAAGTAGGATTTGTAAATGGCTAAAATGTATTGTATTAATGTTAATATAATTACTTGTTTTACAGTGAAATTTAAAGGCAGTTAAACCAAATATTTTGAGTTACAGTTTTGAGTTATGTGACCACTCTTGGAAATGCAACTATCACATATGTCAGGAATTAGCTGTACATATAGTTAAAACTGTATATAATCACTTCTATGAGAAAGTCACCTGTATACGAGAGCCATGTTTATTAGTATCGTATGTACTTACTTATAAATCAAGTCCAAATGTAAGCGACATAGACTCTGACCACTGTCACATTATGTGCAAGCAAATCAGGATTAGTGTTGTTTGTTCTGTTGATTGCACCTGACAAACTGGATAGATCCCAATCTATCTGTGCATTATGTAGTGGCAGATCTAAGTCTGCAATTTGCAGTTGGTCTCAACTTATAAGCAAGTATATATCGTACCCAGTATAATACACCTTATATAAAATTGCCTCCATATAACAGTCACTTCTATATTACAGCCAGTTCTAAAGGTGACTTTCTTATACAGGTTCATTGTAGAATGAAATGCTGACAGTTTGTTGTAACACTTCTGTCAAAGATCTAAATTTAAAGTTTTGAAACAAAAGAATTTCTGATTTGAATTTTCCATTGCTTTGTAGGATTCATCAATAAGCAAGTTGACTCGTGAGATAGAAGCACTGAAGAAAGAAATCAGAGAGAGGGATGCACAAATTGCATCTCTGACATCTAAGGTATAATAGTAAATGACATCTGTTCTGTGTTGACCTCCATATTGTTTTCCAGATACTTCTGTCCTTGTAGACAAGACAGATATTACTTTTTTTATTTGCAGCAACCCATTATGTAAACTTGAATATATATTTTTTTATAAATTTTATTTCTGTTAAAGTTTGTGTGACTTTAAGAAAATAAATAAAATGCTATTCTCTCTGCTATGCAGAAAAGGACAAAGAGTTGCACATATGAATGGAAAAAGGACAAAGTTGTACACAATAGATTCATTGAAATATGATGTAGTCTTTTCAACAGGCTCAATTTCTTGTTCTACTTTTTTCCAATTGTATTTATGACCTTTTTTATTTTTCTTTCTGTTTGTGAGTTTGAAAATATGGCAATGCCAACCTTACTGATTCTCAAATTTTTTATGACTTTTTGTCAGTTGGATGAATGTTAAAAGTCTGTCATTTGTATTGATTGGTTTTGATCCTTTGATCCAATACATATTATTATTACTAAAATCCATTGGACAAATATTTGTGTAGAATGGATATTTAAAACTCTAATGCATCGATAAAATTTGGTAGCATGCCTTCTCACCACAACTGTTAACCAAATTTAAGTCTTTTGCACCATTTCTTATGCTGCAGTTGATGCACATTGACAATATCACCTCAAAGTTGTCAAGGGAGACGTGTAACAAGAGTCATCGCAGTGCCTAACAAACATCACTTTCAAATTTAAATGAGAGAATTTACTTTTAAAAATAGAAAAGCTTTATGTTGCCAATAAATACTGTTCAGATCATAAAGCCTTTCTATTTTGAATTCTTTTTCTCAATATTGTAGTTATCCAAGGGCAAGGATGTTTCAAAACCGATAGATGACAAGGATGCCAGAGAGAAAGAACTGATCAGTCTCAGACAGGTATACAAATAAACTAAATAAAAGACAGTTGACCCTGTTATGAGACATTTAAGAATTTTTTGTTGGATCATCATGATATAAGTGTGGTGTTCAATTCCAATAATTTATCATAATTTTTCCTTTGCAAATTAACATTTGACCAGTTAGTGTTATGAACATTGAAAGAACAGCAGATGTGTCAATAGTCAGTATTCTTTTTTCATGATATAATGTGACCTATTCTTTAAATTTAAAGTTTTTTCCTAACATAACTCACAGTTGGTTGAATAATTTGCAGTTATTGAGCCTTTCAGAAACAATTTTATATCAAAATTTTGAAATGATCTTTGACTTTTTATTAAATATTCATTAAAAAAAGCAGCAGTCCCAAAAATGTTCTTAACATATTCTGAAAAGAAAACTTGCCAATATAAAAAATTTCATTGAAGGATTTTGACTGATTCTGAATTCTTTTCACAACCAGAAATTTAAGTCAGCAGAGAACAAGCTACAAGAGCAGTCTGAACTGATCAACAACCTCAGAGAAGAACTTGATAAGGTGAAAGCCAATGTCTTTGAACAGAAGGATGTTCAGCGTAAGCTCCAACTGGAGGCTGAGAAAGCCAAATCAGAGGCCACAGATTTACAGAGAGCAGAGCGAGTTGTTAGAGTTGACCTTGAACAGGCTACGAAGAAGGTGTGGGGCAGATTTATAAAGGGAATTATAAAAACCAACATTTAATTAAAGCTGTATGCCCAATTAAGTCCAAAATTATCTATTTTATCTCACTTAGTACCCATTCATAAAAATAAATTTTAAAAGGATTAAGTTGTGTGTCATGGTTTTTTGGCAGATTGGGTGGGTAGGTGGGATCCAGCCAGTTATTTTAAAATTTTAAGCTCACCAAATAAGTGAAAACAAACCATCATTGTAAATACAAAGATGTATGGAGGACACATATTCTAAGATTGTGCCTTTACAGGTAATTGATGAAGTTGAATTTCTTCCCGATATTGTTTTAGGAATTAAAAGTTAGAAGAAACAGACATGTTTATTACATGATGAGAATTGAATGCAGAATTTCTGAATCAGATGGGTAACCGTTTTACTGAATACATTCATTTGCATTCATTTGATTTCATTATTTCCAGCTTGAGCGGTTCAGGAATCGAGTGCTGCAGGTGACATTTTCCACACCAGGTATCAAGGCTCCAGATACTGAAATCAGTGATGATGAACTACTTGAGACAATGAAGAAAATAATGGATGAACGAACTGAATTGCTGAGAAAAGTCCAGGATATGAAAGATAAAGTCCGTCTGGCAGAGACAAGTGGGAAAGACTTCCAGAAGAATGTTAGGAACATCAAGAAAAATCTGGAGGATGTTGTGGTATGGTGGAATACTATTACTAATAATAATAGACTCAACTTGTGTTGTATGATATCACATCTATCAATTATAAAGTCTATTTGTATTGTATGATATCACATCTGTCAATAATAAAGTCTCTCTATGTATTGTATGATATCACATCTACCAATAATAAACTCCAGTTATATTGTATGATATCACATCTACCAATAAATAAACTCCAGTTATACTGTATCACATAACATCTACCAATAATAAAATCCAGTTATATTGTATGATATCACATCTACCAATAAATAAACTCCACTTATACTGTATCACATAACATCTACCAATAATAAAATCCAGTTATATTGTATGATATCACATCTACCAATAAATAAACTACTGTTGCATTGTATCACATCATATCTACCAATAAATGAAATCCAGTTATATTGTATCACATCACATCTAGCATTAAAAAAACTCCAGTTATATTGTGTGATATCACATCTACCTATAAGTAAATTCCATTTGTATTTTATGATATCACATCTACCAATAAATAAATTACAGTAATATTATATAAAATGACATCTTTTGTTAAATAAATTCCATCCATATTGTATAATATCAAATACACCAACAAATAAGCAAAATACAGAGTTCCTAAGGAGGAAAGTGCAAATAAATATAATATAAACTAAATTAAATAATTGTAATCAGCAGAAACAGGGTCTATAGAGGAATGCCTTCAAGAAGACAAATATACAAACAATGAGGTCATTGTACAACAATTTTTCTGGGATTTACTCAATCAGCTGTCCCAAACACAGTAACCACTGTGCAAAAAGATGACTTTTTTAAACTTTAACTCTTGTATTATGTCAGTCATACAGCAGTAATTGCAACATCGAATACAATATTGTCTCACCACAGCTGTTGCATTAGGTGCTCTCTTAGCTGGAGGAAACAAGGGATCACTTACTCTTACCAATATTTATCATGTTGACCAAATCTTGTTTTTCTAAACAGGATCATTTAAGGGATAATGGTCGACTGTCCAACTCTCTCAAGGAGGAGATAAGTTTGCTACAGCCAGCCGTAGCAGATGAATCTGTAGCCTGGGTTAAAGATATCATCATCAAGCTATTGGAGGGAGAGATGGCCTGGGAACTTGATCTAGAAGCAGCCATTGAAAAGTGTGGCGTCAATGTCAAACTTACAAATGATGGTAAGCTTTAACTTCTAACGATATATACTTGCCTATAAGTCAATTCCAACTGCAGACTAGACAGACCCAGATCTGCTATCACATAATGCACTAGCAGATCTGGGTCTATGCAGTTTTGTTAGGAGTAATTAGGAGTAATCAGTAAAACAAACAACATAGACACTGATCTGCCAGTGTGATATATGCAACAGCATAACAGGGTCAGCGTTGTTTGCAGTTGAACTTGACCTAAAGTGAGTAACTTACATCTTTATTTTCAACATCTTCACAAAGCAGACAGATTGATAGATGGAGAGATGGAAAAAATGTACACTAGCTGAATTGAATTGTTGCTGAATTTTTCAGCCCCAGGAAAGCACATTGGCCTTCTTTATGCCAAGTGGGAGACGGCACTTAGAGAGAAGGAGCGTCTTGTCAAGCAGATCAGTCAGCAAGAGGAGCAGTACAAACAGGATCTTCAGACTCAGTTGAAAGCACAGAAAGAAGAGGCACAACAACGTATAGCTGATGCAGTTGAAAAAGCCAGATTAGAAGGTATGTTCCATATAACCTAATTTACTTCAGATTCTAAAGAAGGCATTTTACATTGTTACGTATCGGCTCGTTTAAAGTAACATAAAGAAAAGAGTGACGACAACAAGCTTTGTAAGTTTTAACAAAAATAATTTATTTCCCTAGAAAACACAGTGAAAAGGTGAAAATATGAAATAGGACTTACGATTTGTGAAGAAAATCCAAAAATTTGTCCAAAATTGTGAAAAACACATAAGTCCTGTAAATAAACAGTTCTAATTGAAGTAGTCTGAATCTCAATTCCATTCCAAAATGGTGGATGATGACATCAGACGAAGGTTTTACACAAGTGTCCAGAGTTTTCACTGTGAATCACAATTTGTACTGTTCTGTTCCAATTTAGAATTAATTTCATTAAATGTCTTTGTCCAAAGCCAGTTATGTATAGTTCTCCAGGGAAAATAATTATTATTTAAAAGGTAGATGAAGTACAGCTATCATCCATAACAAAACACATCGCGTTTCTACAGTCATTCTACAGACGTACAAACGAACAACTCTTTCCAGCACAAAAGAATACCTTCTTCTCAGGGTATTAGAAACTCAATATGATGTTAAAATGTGACTCCCTCTAAGGTGTTACAATATGACTCTAGACTATTTCGCAGGTACCTGAGTATTTAAGGCAAACTAAAACGTCATTTCATGTACACGCACGAAGAACACATGGCAATTTCGAAATCTCACCATCGCAGTACAGAATTCAACAAATATAATTAGAAATGACTGTGGACACGACCAATCATTTACATAGCTTTTGCCGACTGTTTACTTGAATCGACAAATCGACATGCAAAAATCGTGTTCATGCAAGTCACATTTACGTTCTAAATAAACACAATGTTTCTAACAAAATGTCAGACCCTGTGAACATAATCATCATCACAATAAAATTATAATAATGAAATAAAAATGAAATAGAAAGAATTCAAATTTTAGCACACATGTAATTAAACTACATGGTCGTAACAACATATAACCTAATTTACTTCAGATTCTACTGAAGGCATTTTACATATAACCTAATTTACTTCTGATTTTGTGGAAGGTTTTTTCCATATATTCTATGTAGTGCACTGGAACCTAGTCATAATGAAATTTCAAGGATTGTGATTTTTGTTCTTTTCATCTGAATTTGTTTATAATAAGGAATTAATACATTAGGATGTACTTACATAATTGTAATTACATCATTATTTACCAATATTCACAACATTCCATGTGTAGGGAAAACCTATTCCACTGTATATCATGGTTTATATTATTGATGATCTTCTTATCAGCACGAATCCCTAATTCTTGTAAACTAATGCAGGGATTATTAAGCATTCCACTCTATCAAGCTGTCAGAGCCCTGTTGTAATCACATATGTCCACTATTGGCCTGTCCATCTGTTGAGACTTTCCACAAGATAACTTTAATGGGAATAGTTGGAATTTGACCAAATTTTATTTACAACTTTATGTTATGTAACCTCAAAGTAGTTCAGTTTTTAGCCTTCTGTATCATCAGAGGAGTTATAGCTCCTAAATGTCCATCAGTCAGATTTTCCTTTTCTGTAGATCAACTATGGCATGCAGATTTTATATTTATGAGACCTTGCGGGAGTTTGATTTCCAGCACATCATTAGCTTGCCTCTACAAAGTAGAGGAAGCCTAATGTAGTACCACAGTACCAGCTTCTGAATCTGCACATATAGAAAACAGTACCAGCTTTGGAATCAGCACACTCACACATAAATTATACAACCTCATTGAAACACAACCAGTCTGTCTTTCTAGGTACTAGGCAGCAACTTGTTTCATAGCAGCTACCCAGCGAGAAAGGGGCTAGCTTTGTATGTGTACATTAGTTATACATTCTTGGTTAAGTTTTGCTTTTGAACTCAGGGTGGGTGTTTTTTGTACCCAGTATATGTACTATTAAACCTGGAAAAATGAAACTTGGTGAGGGGATGTACCTTGATGAATACTATGCCCTTGTTACAAAATATGTCACTGTGATCCATATTTCTTGTGACATTGACTTAGGTTACATTTTTTAAGTTTATTTCTCAAGTTTTATTCATGTTGAAGTCATCAATATAGATGATTGCATGGATTTCTATTAGCATGACACTCTTACAACAAAAGAAGTTCACTGCAACCTTACATTTTTCATTTTGCTGGATTTGCGTAAGTTTTTGCATTATGGTATGACCAGATAGGTGTTTTGCATCCTCTTTTAACAGGAATCATGAAACTTATTAAGGGTATGTAACTTTATAAGTACTATGCTCTCATCATGAAAGTGAGTCACATTGACCTTTATTTCACACTTCACTGACTTTGGTTACATTTTGTGTTTGAACTGTTTGTGCAAGAACAATTAAGCTAGATGATTGAATACATCTCTGTTAGTGGGACCTCAGGTGGCTCAGTGGTCAAAGGTGCTCAGTTTTACAGATCACTGATATTTCACCTCTGTCCAAGTGGGTTCGAGTCTCAGTCTTGGCCAACTTTGGGTATGTGAGAAAGCTTTCCAATAGCTTCACATGGGTTGGTGGTTCTTAGGAGTTTTCCAGGTTCTTCCTTCGCCAGATGTACTGGCTGCCATGTATAACCTGTCCTGTGCTGAAAAATTTTGTCAGACCAACAACAACAGCAACATTTCTATTGGTACTACAGCAATACAGAAACATTACTGTGATGTTTATTTCACCTTTAACTGGCTTGAATTAAGTCTTTATGTTTGGTTCATGACCACATGGGTCTTTTTGGAATGCTCTGCCAATGAAATGGTAGAAAGTCATTCCCTTACAGAGCATGCAGTGCCTAATAGCTCTCTTGATAAAAATTTATATAATGCAGTCTAGTCATTTTAAACTGATGTAAATTGTTGCCATTTAAAAAGTCAAAGGGTTACAAGGATTTTATTTTGAATGACACAGAAAATTATTCCCATTGATAATGAAGTAGTTGGATATAATATAGAATTTTAATGAATGAAACAATTAATACAAAACAGGAAGTACGGTAACTAAATTTTTTCCACAAAGGTTATCTCCCTTTGATCATTTTTTTTTTTTTTTTTTTTCCTTGTGTTAAATGAATGTCTATTGATAACCATTTCAAGAGGATATTTGACATTTCTTTTCATATTTGTAAATTTGAGAGGAGGGATGACTGCAGTAGTTAATAGACCCTGAAGAATTTTGCTGGCATAGCTGAAATATTTGAATCTTATTTTGTCTCATTTGTGAATATTGAGAGAGCTATCACTTTTTCCACTGTCAGCAGTGTTAAGATGCTGTGGTACTATTTTTTAAAGTGAAACCTCTTCTTCATCAGTGGGCGTATTTAATTGCAACTTTTGAATATGATGATACATCTAAAGTTTGAATCCTGATATGTAAGTAGTTCCTGTCTTACATCTGTAAGCAGTATAATAATATTATTCACAGACAAGACACCATTCTCTGGTCATCATTTTTGTTTTGCCAGCATAATATTGTACATATAAGACCACTATTTCCAAGTATGTCAATTCCTGTCTATCTCTTTTCAGTGGAAGAGAAGCTCAATCGGGCTATTGATGATATTCGAGCTGTGGAAACTGAAAAACGAGAAAATGCAGTTGAGGCTGAAAGAAAAAAAATTGAAGAGTTAGAAAATTCTTTAGAACAACTTAAAAATGTAAGAATTATGTGTGAATCATACAGTGCACAATATAATCAGAAGAGACTGTACAGAGGAAAAGTTTGATTACATACTAGTGAATTTCATAGCAAAAAACAAGGGGAAATAATCAACACGTGAGCTTTTGGTTGAGTCCTTGCATGACCTCATGAGCTTTTTGGTTAAGTCCATGTATGACCTTGTGAGCTTTTGGTTAAGTCTGTGTATGACCTCATGAGCATTTGATTAAGTTTGTGTATGACCACATGAGCTTTTGGTTAAGTCCTTTGGTTAAGTCTTTGTATGACCTTGTGAGCTTTTGGTTAAATCTGTGCATGACTGCATGAGTTTCTGGCATTCATTATGCATACTATCCTACCTCATCTTTGCTAGCCAAGGTTCCAATAACCCTATCTACACCTTGGCATATCGAGCAGATATTTCTGTGCTTCGAGTCTGTGAATTTCATTGGATGGGATGGCAAGCCACCTCATCCAATCAAAATTAAGTTGTTCAAATTTGAACACTGTTCCTACGTGATCGAGACAAGGGGAGCACACAACTTGATTGGACTTATAAATAAGCAGTTTTCCAGTGCCAGTCCTTGTTTGCACAAATACCTTTCATTCAAATACACCTGTAATGGCTTTTCTCTTGTACATAGTCATACTTTCAATGTTAAACTTACTAAGTATCATTTTTAGGTCAATTGCCACTACCATTTACGCCCAATGTACAATGCTCCATGCTATTGGTTAGTTGGCATTACATACTAAGGGAGGCAACACATGAAGTCCAATAGATGTCACTAGTACAAAGCACCAGTATAGCTGTTCGATCCACCAAGGTGTAGATATGGTTGTTGGAACCTTGGCTAGCAAAGATGATCCTACCTAGAATCTTGATACATGATGAGGGAATGTATCGTGATAAGTACAACACTACTGTTGCAAAAAAAGTTGTCTCTGTGACCTATGTTCTTTAAGTTTATTTCATGGATATTCTTTATATTAGAATCATGAAACTTCATAACTGGATGCATCTCTGTTACACCCTTGCAACTGAAGGTCACTGTGACCCATATGTTCTTGCTATACTAACGTAGGTTTAGTATTTGTGTTCAGCTCATAATAATGATTTGTGGATGCTAGTTATATCTTGGTCTAAACAGAAGACCCTTTCTACCAGGTCAGTGCAGTTTAATATAGCAATAAATATGTTTAACATTACACTGTGAACTTTCTCTTTTAATGAGTTGACATTATATATTGTGATAGAGTACTCTCCACAGGTTACATTGTTATTGTGATAGAGTACTCTTAGTGGGTTACATTTTATATTGTGATAGAGTACTCTTAGTGGGTTACATTGTTATTGTGATAGAGTACTCTTAGTGGGTTACATTTTATATTGTGATAGAGTACTCGTAGTGGGTTACATTGTATTTTGTGATAGAGTACTCTTAGTGGGTTACATTGCTTAGAGTACTCTTAATGGGTTACATTGTATATTGTGATAGAGTACTCTTAGTGGGTTATATTGTATATCATGATAGAGCATTCTTAATGGGTTACATTGCTAGGAGAACTCTTAGTGGGTTACATTATTATTGCAGTAGAGTACTCTTAGTGGGTTACATTGTTATTGTGAATGAGTACTCTTAGTGGGTTAGCTGTGCATTTTACATATTAGAAGGGTGGACTGAATGCATTCCATGTAAAGCCTTGACTGTTGTGGATAATCAAGGCATTTACTGATGCATGAACTATGCTTGTAATAATGTTTAGACTGGTTGTCACTCCAGGGTTATTGAAAAGCTGTGACTTCTACCCTTTCAAATCTGGCTTTTAAGGATGGACAACAATAAAAGTGTCTTAATTACATTTTCTGAACAATGATTTGGAAAGAAAACAAAGAAATTAATCTCTGGTTTTTATCGACATATACCTCTAGTTTATTATCATTTGTATTGTTTCATGTTTTTTATGCCATCTCATCAAGGTTCCACATTGTTTTGGTCAGTATAGTTTGCATTTTTTTTTTCTGCATGATGATTACTGTTTACACGGCTGCTGGAGACTACTTAAATCTTTATAGAGGCAAGCAATTTAATTGTTGATTATATTCTTGTAAAAAACTTTAATGAATGTTACCCAATGAAATTTTCTTTGACATCCCTTAAATTGAAAACAAAAGTGGTAAGCACACTATAATGCCCAACATTTACTATTATGTATAATGTTCCAAAGTAGTAAAAGAACGGGAGAAGCCTTTTTCAGATAAATAATAGAGATGACTATGTCAAACGATGTAATGAGCTATTAGAATGCTCTGTGCTATTTTGACAAGGGCTTCATCTGTAGGCCAGTCACAAAAATTGGTCAAAGTATGTGAAGAAATTAGAGTCAAAAGAGGAAAACCAGCAGATTTTATCTGCTTGATTTTGTTTGATATTCTATATCGTTATCACAAAGGACTGCTTGTAATAAAATTACTGGCAAAATGTTGCTTTCATTTGGATGCTGCCATCTGATAAATGCTTTCAATTCAAGATAAGTTTTTGCCTTTAATTTTGTATTTTGTTTAGTTTGATTTCTTGGGATTTAACACGATTTTTCAGCACGTGATAGTCTATACATGGCAGCCAGCATGTTTGATGCAGGAAGTACCTGGGAAGACCCCAGGAAAAACTATTAACCCATGGGAAACTACTGGCAAGCTTTCTCACATGTTGGTCGAGCTGAGATAAGACCCTACCTAATGTGGACAGAGATGATATGTGTGAATGGTTTATAAAGGCAAGCATCTTAGACCACTTGGCCACCAGGGGCTCATTTGTTTTTCGTAAATAATATGTGAAAGACCAAATACACTTAAATGTAGCAGCTATAAAAACACATTAATCAATTATTTCAGTAGTTTTTTAATTAAAGATGGTGTTCAAAACTTGAAAATGATTCAGATGCTTTTGACATAGAATGATGAGACTGCATGAATGGAAGCTGATGAAGTTTTATGCTTCTTATGTTTCTAATATTTTAATCTATGCTTATGCTGAAAGTTTATTTATCGATTATTTATTGATTTATTGATTGTGTTTGAATAAATACTAATTATAGGAAATGTTAAGGTCTTATTTTATTGGTGTGACATTTATGATTCATCAGTGTTATGGGTGTTTACCAATCATTCCTGGGGCCTCAAGTGGCCGAGTGGTCTAAAGCGCTCACCGTTATGGATCATTGCCATCTCATCTCTGCCTGCATGGGTTTGAGGCACGGGTTCGACCAATGTGGGTATGTGAGAAAGCATGCCAGTAGCTTCTCGTGGGTCAGTGGTTCTTTCCAGAGTTTTCCTGGGTTCTTCCTCCACCATTTATACTGGCTGCCTTGTATAGCCTATCTTATGCTGAAGAATGGCATTAAACCCAACAACAACCAATCATTCCAGTTTTATTGAATTTGTAGTGTTGTAGTATTTATGGTGTCAGACTTGCAACATTTGTTTGTTGAAATAACAACTTAGACAGTTAGATCCTATTAATGGTAGGCTGATTTGGAGCTTTTATTCAAAATGTTATTTAATTGTCTTGGATTATTACTTTATTCTGCATGACTTATTATGTTGGAGCCCCATGTGCCTGAATGGCCTAATTCACTCACCTTGACAGATCACTTGTATCTTACCTATATCCATGTGGGTTCAAGTCTCAGCACAGCCAACATGGGTGTATGTGAAAGTTTGCCATTAGCTGTGGGTCAATTGTTCTTCATGGGGTTTTCCTAGATTCTTCTTCCACCAGATATACTGGCTGCCATGTATAGCTTAGCATGTGCTAAAAAATGGTATTAAATACACAAAAGCAAACCACTGTTTTATGTATTCAAATTATTTTTCAGAGTCTAACTGAGAAGAATGAAAATCAGCAGGAAAAACTGGAGGCAGCTTCTGCAGCAATGTCTGAGCTAGAAGAATACAAAGTTTTAGAAGTTCAACTTCGAGAAGAAATTGCCAAATTAGAAGCAGTAAAAGCAGAGGAAGTACAAAGATTACGAGTAGAACTTGAAGAAAAGGACAGAAAATTAGAAACAGACTTGTCATCTTACAAAGAACAAATCAAACAACATTCTGTAACAATTTGTGCAATGGAAGAAAGACTCACTAAAATCACAAAGAAAAGCAAAGAATATCAAGAAGAAGTGGAGATGCATAAGAAGACAGCACATGGTATGTACTGTTATCAATTCATCAGTTTAAAAACTTTATAGTTTTTATATGTTGATTGTACAAATTCACAAAACATTCATAATGTACTCTTGACTCACAAAAAATCACTTGTTTTTTTTATTTTGTATCAATGTCCACATACACTTACCCCTGTATCAGACAGCTGTAGAGAGAGATGTCCACTTACCCCTAGATCAGACAGATGCAGTGAGAGAACCCAAGACATTCAGAGGTGTCAAATAAGTGCTTTTCCACTACAATATCCAGGTTTCACTTGTATTATATTCAGATTGGATGCTAATGATGCAAAAATTAATTGGGATATTTTGTTTTCTTTTATGACACATTAATTAAACAAAAACAAACCACATCATAGTAATATAAATGAAAAATAAATCTTATAATTTCAGCAGGTTGAAAGTTAAGTACACCAGTTATCAAAATTTTAAAACTGTAAAAATTGGCAAATTTTCCCACCTAACACAAACCAGAGCTCTTATTAATTGGGAATTGGAGTTACACCAGTGTTTAATATTATTAAGGTTTATTTTCCAATACATTCAGTTAGGTACACCCTTTCAGTTTCCTGAAAAAACGATCACCAAATTAAATGATAAGCAAAGACTTTAACAGCACAAGATATCAGTTATTTTTGGCATGTAAATGAATGTCAGTTTCTGTTAGAGGTATAATTTATAGCAGCTGATGGTAAATGTGGAAATTCCTGTACAAGTTGGCCATTTTGACAATTCATTGTGGGTAGTTTTTTGTAAAACATTGTGACTAAAACTTATAATGTTATACTTTAACCAGTTCACCAGCCATATCAATGAAAATTGTTGCATAGGAGAAACAAGTTCTAAGTCATACCCATAATGCCTTGCAGAAAAAAAAACGACACGTAATGACAGAGACAATTTGTACTTGAGTTTCGTTGTGTAGGTTATCGTCTGCTATGTGTCAGAGTTGAAACTGAAATTGACATTCATTAACTGTCTCAAAATAACTGAGCTCTCATTTCTGTTAATGTTTGTAGCTGTCATGTTAATTTAATAAAGTACTTTTTTTTTTTAAAATGGAAGGATATGCCCACTTGATCATGTTGAATTTTAGTTTATCCAGTTGTGGTGTATGTAGCTCAAGCACTAGACTTCAAAATTAACTTACCACTGTTTTGTTTTTGATTGCCTTACCTAAAATTAGTGAGACATAAATATCACTTTTCCAATGGTGATAATGGCACAGTGGTCATACTTTTATAAGGCGACCCCTTGTTTAGCAGGAAAGTGACCTTATAAGAAGGGTGGCCTTTTCTAGAGGGGAATCACCAAGATGTGAATAATAACTACGTATAAAGTATGAAAGGTGTAACTGATGTTTCAATATTTAATATTTTTATTTAACAATTACAGGCTTATTATGGAATAAATGTGATAAAATTGATATCAGTGTTTTTTAAATAATTATGAATATTCATTAATCATGGTGTAAAACCACCTTGTCAATAAAATCGGAGCCCAGATATCTGGCTGAAACAATCATTGTTCATTCCATTTTCCCACTGTTGTAGAATGTATAACTGACAATGTTTATTTAAATCTTTCTGACATCAAATTTATCAGCAGTGATCAATGGACCCTCCTTTTTTAGTTTGCTTAGTCGAATTGCTTTCACTTTTTCTTCTAAGCTTTGAATATCTGATGACATTTTTGAATCTTTGCAACAATTTATTCCCTCAATGGCAATTTATAGTTAATACATGAAATACTCAGTGTTACAAAGGAAATGAGCTTGTCACATGATTGAGTGTTTTTAGTCTGGTACCATTTCAAGTACATTTTGTAATCTATAGCTAACATACCATTTTTACTTTATGGCAACCCAATCTAATGCTGACGTGAGCTGAATAGATCTGTGCTTTTCAGGTGTTTGTTTATTTTTATTGTCAACTTGATACTTATCAGTGGTAATAATAGCCATTAATTATCAAAATGACCCAAGTCTAAGACCACACAGCAATAAGGATAATCAGATTACTTACCTCTTTGTATGATTAAAGTTATGTAATTTATCAGCATGTTGGAACAAATGTCAGTGTATTGGATTTAGAATGAACAAATATTCATTTGATTTCAATCTGTAACCACATTATGTGACTGCTTGCAAGGCATAAATTTTACAGGTTTTGCACAAATATAATGGCCACATTAGAAGGGTGGCCATCCAGAGGGGTATATTTCAAAACAAACCTATCATTGTCAAATGATTTTGTCATAGAAAGTAGGTGGTCACTGGTCTGGGGGTCATTCATGAGGGGGATCACTGTAGTAGCATAGTTAACACTATCAAGGTGCTCCTTTTTAAAAGTATTTTATCTTCCAAATATATTGTTGTATTCAACTGAAACTTTGGAATGTTATCACTGAGTCCCAAGTTTGTACCCTAATATGACAGAATTACTTCCCTTGCTGTATAAGCAGAAAACTGGTGATGTCATTGTCAACAATGTTAAGGCACTATGTTGCTGGTCAGATAGTTTCTACATGTACATCAGTAACTTTATACCTGTATTACTAGCATTACTTACCTGATATACTAGGAGTTTATATCATTCCCACTTCATCATGGCATTGTTCACCATGTTCCATTTTATATTTTATGAGATGAAATTATTTGTCTGCCTTCCACTGGATCATCATTATAAAGCTTATTAGCAAAATTGCACAAAAACCACAAACTATAATTTTAGTAACATATTCATATGCATATGTAGATAAACTGATTAGATTTTAATATATAATAATAACTTTATTTCTGACTTAAGTCTGTAGATACAAAATAGGTGATTCCATACAAGATATGGCACACAAAAACTCAACAAAAATATTAATACAACAACTTGCTACAGCAATCAGTTATTGATGAATTACAACATCATGTAAAGTGACAAACTTCTTGCAAGATTTTGTTGTTACTACTAGCTGTTCTACTTCTAAATGTTTGCAGTCTCTTTCTAAGCAAAGCACAGAGGCTAATGCAATTACTGTTCATAAACATTCCTGATGTGCAATGACACCTATTATAAGCCACTAAAACTCTAGATCCATTGTTATATCTGTATAATGCCTCTTCTCATACAGTCAAGTCACACCAGTTTAATATCAGTCATGTCTGTATAATGCTTCTTCTCATACAGTCAAGTCACACCAGTTAATATGAGTCATGTCTGTATAATGCCTCTTCTAATACAGTCAAGTTACACCAGTTTAATATCAGTCATGTCTGTATAATGCCTCTTCTCATAGTCAGGTCACATCAATTTAATATCAGTCATGTCTGTGTAACACCTCTTCTTATACAATCAAGTCACACTGGTTTAATATCAGTCATGTATGATTAACACCTCTTCTTATACAATTGAGTCACACCAGTTTAATATCAGTCATGACTGTATAACACCTTTTCTCATACAGTCAAGTCACGCCAGTTTAATGTGTCATGTCTGTATAATGCCTCTTCTTATACAGTCAAGTCACACCAGTTTAATATGTCATGTCTGTATAAGACCTCTTGTACAGTCAAGTCACACTGGTTTAATATCAGTCATGTCTGTATAATGCCTCTTCTCATACAGTCAAGTCACACCAATTTAATATCAGTCATGTCTGTATAACACCTCTTATACAGTCAAGTCGCACTGGTTTAATATCAGTCATGTCTGTATAACACCTCTTTTTATACAATTAAGTCACACCAGTTTAATATCAGTCATGATTGTATAACACCCATTCTCATACAGACATGTCACACTGGTTTAATATCAGTCATGTCTGTATAATGCCTCTTCTCATACAGTCAAGTTACACCAGTTTAATATGTCATGTCTGTATAATGCCTCTTCTCATACAGTCAGATCACACCAATTTAATATCAGTCATGTCTGTATAATGCCTCTTCTCACACAGTCAAGTCACACCAATTTAATATCAGTCATGTCTGTATAATGCCTCTTCTCATACAGTCAATTAACACCATCTTATATCCCATTGTTTTTCCACTTTACCACGGTCCAAAGCTGCGATTCAGTTCTGGGTAGATTTTGTACAGTAATGTTAAATAATGATGGCCTGTGATCTGAGCTTGTTGTTTTATATAGAATTTGCATATCTTTCATATACCGATAACCTGAGCTTATTGAAAGACAATGATCTAATCACGATACTGTATATGACATAGGTGTGTGTATTAGGGTCAGTACCAAGTAACTCAACATCAGATATTATGTATCCAAATCCAGCCCAACCTTTCTTTAATTCATTAACAAATCCTGATCCTTTAAGTGAATCAGCATTCCAATCACCTACTATATATATATATATATATATATATATATATATATATATATATATATATATATATATATATATATATATATATATATATATATATATATATATATATATATATATATACCCTCCAGTAAAGAATCATTTTTATCAAGATAATAAATAAATTCTTGATCTGAATCTCTGTCATCTGTAGGTAAATACACATTAAGAAATAAGCAGTGTGTATCATTGCTTTTATAGTCTAAGCATCTTAGCCATAGGTCATCAAATGTACAACCTGTCATATGGCCCCATTGTCTTCACAATGCAGCCACACCACCATAGGTATATCGAACAGGTAACTCTGTACTGGAGTCAATAGGTGTGACACCAGGGGCATTAATGTGAGCGTGAAAGATATAACAAGTTCTAATCAGTCAACCAGTGTTCCTGAAAACAAATATGTGATAAATTTTTCAGCAGCTTTTAAACTTTTGGTTACATTTTTTTTCACAACTTAGACTTTTTTGACAAAATCTTGTAGCACAATTAAGCAAAGACTCTTGAAATGGTATAGGCATATTAGTTTTCAAATGTAATGACCCAGAGAGACTTTCAGGCCATTTCAGAAGTTTTCACGTTTTTTACCTATTTTTGAACTTTTGGGACTTAGACATTTTGGGTGGAACTGGTTCATCATATTAATGCTTTAGAATTGTGTATTTAGGTATAACTGAGATTTAAATATCAATGATATATTGATTTAGTGACATACTCTCTTTTTATGGAACAATATACCATATACATAGTGTGTGAAGTAATAAACTTTATTTTTAATGGTTTTTAACTGTTGATTTTATCAAATTAATACTGTATTTGTTTAAAAGTGAATGTTGCTTGAAGGATTTTAAATTTTCATAACAAATTCTTAAATCATTATTTTTTTCTCAGAGCTGAAAGCAGAGCTTAATGCCAAGAAAGCAGAGAAACCAACTCCACCTCCAAAACCAAAGATTATCATGCAGAAACCTCCACAGGACATTTTGGCAATGGAGCAGCTCATTGTTGTGCTCAGGTATGAAAGAGGTTTTGGTATTTTACCGGGCTATAAGGACATATGTCATGTAGCTGTCATTGGTCAACATTTGCTTGTTACCACTCTGGAAACCATGTTATTAATCCCATTATGAACAAAGATGGTATGTGTGTTTATGTCATCTGTATCTCCATTAAGTTTGAATATGAGCATGATCTATTCAGAACAATGAGGTTATATTGTATTTGATTGCCTGAACTTTTTGCTACTCTTGATCTCATTATGATTCAACTTGGAATATATGCCTAATTCATCAAGATCTCAGACAAGTTGAATTATGAACAAAATACACACATATTAAAGAAGTTATCTTGCATCTGATTGTCAAAGATTTTTACCACTGTGAGGTCCATATTTCTGGTCTGACTTGATCAAATTTGGAATATATACTTATATATCAAGATCTTGGAAGAGTTAAATTTTGTGTGAGATCCATGCATATTAATGAGATGATCTAACAGCTGTTACCAATCTGGTGGCATTATTTTGGATCAAAGTTTTATAATGCTTGGAATATTGGGTTATACGATCATGACCTGACATAAGTTTTGATAATGAGCAGGATCTACATGTATTAATGAGGTGATCTTACATCTGATTGGTTGAAATTGTTTCAGTTCCATAAAGACTGAGTATATTTGGTAAAAATATTTAAACTATAAAAATGTCCAATGAGTTTTTTATGAGCTAGATCTTTACATACTATGGAAATTCAGTACAGTTAGAAAATGTTCTCAAATTATGTGCAATTGAAAGAATTGTTTCTGCATTTAAAATACCTGTTCTCTTTCTTTAAATTAGATTAAAGCAAGGGAAGTAATCCATGATATGACTATTCAGTATCACAAGATTACAGAGTTGTATAATATTATGAAAGCCCATTGAAAATAAATGTTGGAATACAAGATACATAGATTTCAATAGAACAATGTATACAGTTTAGCAAAATAATACACCTTAGGGATTTCAATGAATAATTCATAATTTATAACTGAAGAAAGGTATAAAGTAGAACAATTGTTATAGAAGATGCACAATTTGCAAGCTAGCATAAACTATGACCAGTGTTGTAATTAAGGATCAGAGATTCTATACACAATTATAGATTTGTTTGCAAGTTAGTGTGGTATTTTTCAAATAATGCTTTGATCCAACTAAAGCATATTTCTTGTAAAATCCATGTCTAAGTTTATAAATCAATTCGCATTGAATTTTTTCTAAAAGCTATTACCACATTTGAAATTTTTTAAGTATCTGGTATCAAGGTTGATTTGTTTGGGCAAAGAGCATTTGACAGTTGATAGTCTTGTCATGTTAAAATACTTGTGTTATTATTTTAAGGCATTTTATATTTTTACTCACAAATTATTGAAATTTTTTGTATACGTTTTAGATTTTTAAAAAATACCCTAACATACTTTTATATCAAAATATATCCAGATTTAATAATTATCAAGAGGAAAGAAACACATGACCTAAAACAAATAACCTGTGAGTTATAATTTCAATTGATGTGAAAGACGTTTGACTTAGTAGACCACAAAATAAAGCTTTACCTGTAGACTCAACTTTTAAAAATCTTTGTTGACTTTGATTATGGTCAGTATACTTTGCATATTAATTATTCCTGTATCTCTGGAAAGAATTTGTATCAGAGAATAGTAAAATAGTTAAAATTGATGTGATTTTAAGTTTGGGACATAGTTTACCAAGCTTGTGTTCTTAAAATATTACATAAGCTTGCTTAGTCAAATGGTCAGCTGTTATGTAAACCATGTGAACAATATCAGGTCCACTTGCACCTCTTGTTCTCTGACCCTAATGCGCAGGATATGGGTCACCAGTTTATCTCCAGCATCTGTATTAGCTGGAGTCACCATCTGATCCATGTTTTAATGTTTCTTAGTTTTAGTACTTATTAGCTGAGCCCGGTACCCTGATTTTTGCAACAATGTTTCTTCACTTATTAAATTACCATGCTTTTCATAACCCCTTATCCTTGGAAATTAAACTTAATTTAAATAATACTTCCAATATAAAATTGATTCTTCTGATCTGTTCACAATGCACTTATAATTGTTCCCTCGTCCCCATTCATCCCTCAACTCACCCCTCTCCTTACCCACTAGATGGGTGGTGTCAGTTGGAACTAATGTTGCTAATTTGTTTGCCCATGTCTTCTTCAGTCTGCTTCACTGGGACACTAGATAATATGGGTTCATGAGAGCAGGTGTAGTGGAATGTTCTTGATTGTCCTTCCATAACTTCCAGTTCCAATTTGTATAACTATCATCCCACTGAAAATCTCAGTGGTATCTAACTTTAGATGCTGTTCTTGCAGTGAATTCATTTACCATATATACTCTATTATAAGTCAGATCCAATTGCAAACTGCATAATCCTGATCTGCGAATGCATTATACAATGCCAGCTCAAGGTCTGTGATGTTTGCAATTGAACCTGATTGTGTTAGCAAGTATATATAGTACTTTTGTGGGTATCAATTTTCATGATTTTGTCCTTTTCACTGCATTTAATTAATCCTGGGCTGCAGGTGGCTGAGTGGTCTAATGTGCTCATCTTTACCGATCATGTCACCTCTGTCCATGTGGGTTCAAGTCTTGGGTTCCGTCAATGTGGGTATGTGAGAAAGCTTGCCAGTAGCTTCCTGAGGGTCTGTGGTTTTTAACAGAGATTTCCCAGGTTCTTCCTTTGCCATTTATATTGGCTGCCATGCATAGACTATCTTATGCCAAGAAATAGTGTTAAGCGCAAAACAACATCAACAACTGCATTTAATTCATATATTAGAGTTTGGGTCCTATTGTCTCCAAGGATGGATCATTGTTCTCTGGATTTTAAATGCATAGTTTGTAGCAAACAGGAACTCAGTGAAAATGTATACCGCAAAATGTGTTCACCTTATATAGTAGTTATGTGTACCCAAAAATGTATAATCCACATATAATAGTAGTGTATACCCTAAATGTATACTTCACTTATAATAGTGATGTGTACACCAAAATGTGTACTCAGCCTATTGTAGTGATGTGTACACCAAAATGTGTACTCAGCCTATTGTAGTGATGTGTACCCTAAATGTATATGCCACCTACAGTAATAATGTATACTTCAAAGTGTATACGTAACCTATAGTGGTTATGTATAACCCAAAATGTATAC
This sequence comes from Megalonaias nervosa, assembly GCA_016617855.1. NCBI lineage: Eukaryota > Metazoa > Mollusca > Bivalvia > Unionida > Unionidae > Megalonaias > Megalonaias nervosa. Next base: position 178,885 of record JAECUM010000160.1, on the reverse strand, counting down.
ACCACCTATAGTGGTGATGTATACCCCAACATATATACTCCACCTATAGTAGTGACGTATATCCCAAAATGTATACTCCACATAAAGTAGTGATGTATACCCCAAAATGTATACTCCACCTAAAGTAGTGATGTATACTCCAAAATGTATACTCCACCTAAAGTAGTGATGGATACCCCAAAATGTATACTCCACCTAAATTAGTGATGTATACTCCAAAATGTATGCTTCATGTACAGTGGTAGTGTGTACTCCAAAATTGTATAGCACACATATAGTAGTAATTCATAGTAGATTCAATCACGAAAACTTGTGAAAGAAAATAATATGTGTCCATGCACATTCTTCTACTGCTGTTATTTTCTTTACTGTTAGTTTACATCATAGGCTTTGTTGTTAAAGTCACAAATTCAGCTAAACTTCAGTTTAGTCTGAATATATCAAAACTTTCTGCAGTGCCAATATGTTTCATCCCTATTTTGAATAGGAAAGAGAATGCAGAGATAAAGACAAGTATACAGGAACAGGAAGGTATAATTCTGGGTCTGAGACGTGATCTGGCAGGTGCCCATGCTAGATTATCAGATATTACAGGTATTACACTTTTTTATGTGGTTTCTTTAAAACATTGTATATGTCATTCGTAATATTTTCAAGAAGTTAAAGGAATCATTGATTGTAGATACACATTGTAGGTGCTGATTTTCCAGAGAGGTCTTCAAATGCACTGATTGTTCATACTTTGAAGTATTATTATCAAGTTTGTCAGGAAAGGGCCAACTACAGAATTTTCCATTCTGGGACAGGCTTTTTGTTCAGCTTCAGACATACTTATATATCATCATTAGAATATGTATTGAATTACATGTTTGAATTGTTATCTTGAAGCTCAAGGTTTTTATGGCTTTTTTTTGTTCTGCTTTATATCATGAAAGCTGCTTCAAATGCAGGGATGAACAGTTACACTTCTCACTTTGATGGCATCTCATGTATCAGACAAGATTTTTCCATTAGGGTCCAGATCAGTGATCATTTTTGTTTTACCCCTTTCTGCACTCTTCCTCTAATGGCAGTTGAGATAGGGCAATAAAACCCAATTACTTTCCATGTCTGTCTAGTAACTTAACAGTATTGTCTTAAAAGACAGATTTAGTTGTTGTGAACTATTGTGATCTCATCATGGTAGGCATAGACCAAAAATCACTGACTTCGCTTGTCTGTCATAATTCCCGTCATTTAAGTTTGTCCTTTCAGGGTAATAAAAGTTTGATTTTTGTTGGATTATCCATTTCTGTATACTTTGTCATTAATAAATATAATCCATGATATCATTTATACAGCTGCAAAACTATGTTACGGACATCGGTAATTTCAAGGCAAAAATCTGCAGACAAAAGCACAGCTTCTAGACTTTTAATCAATAAATATGTTTTTAATGAAATGGTTTGCTGTTTGAGAATTTAGATTGTCGTTGACAATCTTGGCAGTCACCAGAATCAGCAGTATATATATATATATATATATATATATATATATATATATATATATATATATATATATATATATATATATAGAAGCAACAAAGCATGCCTGATGGGTCACCTACATGTAAGGGACCTATAAAGATTTTGCAAATGATCCATACTGTTATCCACAATTAAGGAATAAAATTATTTGCAGTCAAGAAAATCACTAAGGATGTCAGTAGTATTTTATTGCAATTCATCCCTCCAGCATGCAGTATTTTCAAACACCAGAGACATTTTAAACAGAAAATAACTGTAGGAATTTAAAGAAACGGCCAGCTTAACAATGAAATTTTGATCATTACAAAATCAGCACTTTATCATCGGCCCATGTATACCTTATATTCTTGCTTATAAGTTGAGTCCAACTGCACAAACACAAATCTGCCATCTCATAATGTGCTAGCAGGTCTGGGTCTGTGCAGTTTGTTATGAGTAATCAGTAAAGTAAATAGCATAAGCCTTGATTTGCTAGTGAATTATGCAATGGCAGATCAGGGTCTATGTTGTTTGCAGCTGGACTTGACTTATAAGTGAGTATCTATGTTATATAATCAACTGTGTCCAAAATCATATAATGGTGAAAAATGCATACATGTGGCCAGCTTGCCTTGGTGAAACTTAGAATTTATTGGCACACTTTTTACTTCTATTATTTGCATTGTTTCATCAAATAGGTGAATTAAGTGAGTCTCAAAAACAAGAAATGGAGAAGTACAAGGAAGTGGTTTCTAATAAGGAGAAAGAAGTTGTTGAGTCAAGGCAGCATCTAGCAAAATTATCCAAAATAATAGATAAACAGAAGGAAGAGCTGAAAGCTTTGGAAGCAGAACTAAGGTAAGTAATTTTCTGTCAAGACAAGTTAGACTAGAATATGATAGAATTATAAGTTTATTGACAAAATTACTTTTCTTGACTAGCATGACATCAACAAACTCACAACCCAAAATCATTAAAGTGGGACATTGGTGTTACTTTTCTTCACTAGCACGATATCAACAAACTCACAACCCAAAATCATTAAAGTGGGACATTGGTTACACCAGTTCGATCAGTAATAAGTACTATTTGTGAGGAGAGATATTATTGTTTTGATGAGAGAATATATTGGGTATCAGATTTTGGTGCTAACTTCATGATCCACATTCTCTATCATTGAATCCTTGCACAGTAAAGTTGTTTTGCTCCATTAATATATTGTCGGAAGCAAAAGTAAAATGCTTCATTAGAATAATGTTTGTGTGTTTTCAAAGTGTATTTCAAGTTGAAAACCCTATCATCACCTGAGGGAAACAACAGAACTATCATTTCACTGCAAATAGATGATATTCTGTTATAAACAAACCAAAATCAGGTTTGAATTCTTGATAAAAATTTATGAAAAAAAATTGTTTTGTAATACTGTGATTACTTATTATAATTTTTCAAGGCTTTTCAATCAATTACATTTTTTTTGGTGCCATCTGTACTTATAAGTCAAGTCCAACTAAAGTCTGCATAGACCCAGATTTGCCATTGAATAAAATGTGCTGGCAGATCTGGGTCTATGCAGTTTGTTAAGAGTGATCAGTAGCATAAACAACATAGACCCTGATTTGTCAGTGCATTATGTGATGGCAGATTAGGTTTATGTTGTTTGCAGTTGGACTTAACTTTATATTTGTACTTCATTTTCTGGATATTCATCTGAGAGAATTGGCATAAATGGCAAATGCTTGTTATGTTGAGTATTTTAATTTATTATTTATAGATGTAGAGTTTGATACTACACAAGAAAATTTAATCAATTCATAAAACATGAAGCTTTTCATAGCTAATGTTGGTAAATACTGACATCACAAATATAACAATCTACTGTATCTTGGAAATGTTTGCCGGAGACATTTTCTGACCAACTAATGTTTATCCTATTGCAAAATGTTCTGCATTTTGTCTCCATTGCTTTGCTTTTGATTACAGTCTATTGGTAGATATTTTTAAGTTGCCAATCATGATGTCAGTTATGTTTAACTTCCCCATAATGATGAAAGTTGGACTACAGTTCTTTATTGCCTGGCAACATTTTTGGTACCTCATGACCTTGACATCTTGTGTCATCTGCTGCAGCAAGGAGAGGTCAGTCAGTGTGAAGTACAAGAGCACTGTGGAAGAGAAGACTCAGAAACTTAAAGATCTTGAGGTGCAACTGAAGCAGGAAAAAGAGGAACAGAACAAACAGCTAGAATTGATGGATCAAGAGGTAAAACATGGAAATAAACCAAATTGATAATTTATTTCCTTCATTTATTTCTTTATTTACCTATTTCTCACTGTATCATAAACCTTTCTGTGATACCTTTCTCTTTTCTTGTATATACAGTTTATGGAATTTAAACATCATTAGATTTAATGTTTTATTTTGTACTTCCTATTTACATATATTTGGAAGGTTTATCTTCCTAAAGTTTTGTGCTTTTTTATATTTTTCTAACTTTACTTTAGTTGGCATCTTATAGCCACTATTGTGCTGAGGTGCCATAAGATGTTACTAAATACATAAAATACTGTCATTCCTTCCTTCCTCCCTTCCTTTTACTGCATGGTCATCTTTTGCTTAATCCATACTTCTGAATCTATACAGTATACATTGTTCAGAGTGTTGCATGATGTTCACATGAAGCAGTGACCATTCATCGATCAGTTTGCATGATGTTGACATGAAACACTGACCATTCATCAATCAGAGTATTGCATGATGTTGACATGAAACACTGACCATTCATTCTGTTGACATGAAACACTGACAATTCATCAGTGTTGCATGATGTTGACATGAAACACTGACCATTCATCAATCAGTGTTGCATGATGTTGACATGAAACACTGACCATTCATCAATCAGTTTTGCATGATGTTGACATAAAATACTGACCATTCATCAATTGGAGTGTTGCATGGTGTTGACATGAAACATTGACCATTCATCAATCATCTGCCTTCTCATACTTATTTTTCTTTATTTTTTATATAATCTCATTTCTTTCCTGTTCATTTTTGTAACATAATAATCTATGAGCATGAAAAAAATATTTTTAATTGTTGAATGGCACCAAGTGTCAGATAGTTTCAAATTTTATTGCAAAAGGAAGAATCAAAATAATTTTGATGACACAAGTCAGTGCAAGAATTTGCAGGAAGAGACCTTTTTTTAACATTTCAGCATTTGCTTCAAAAGACTTGTGTCATTTGTACAGAGTTTGATATGGATATCTCTTCCAAGTTTTTTAATGTACTTTATCTGCAGATTTACTATTAATGATTTCCTTGTAATGCATGTAAAATACTATCAGCAGTTTATAGAACAATTTCCAGGGGGCCCCGAGTGGCCGAGTGGTCTAAAGCGCTATCCGTTACGGATTGCTGCCATCTCACCTCTCTCTGCGTGGGTTCAAGTCTCAGATTCAGCCAATGTGGGTATGTGAGAAAGCTTGCCAGTAGCTTCTCGTGGGTCGGTGGTTCTTTCCGGGGTTTTCCCGGGTTCTTCCTCCACCGTTAATACTGGCTGCCATGTATAGCCTATCGTGTGCTGAAAAATGGCGTTAAACCATACAACAACAACTACAACAATAGAACTATTTCCTGGTAATACATGTAAAATAATGTCATTGTTTGTAGATTCTGCAATTTAGGTTTGAAAATAAAGACCAAGTCTATTTAGAAATGTCTCTAGGACCATGACTGCTATTTAATTATAATACAGCTTTCACACAGTGTACTTTTGTGACAAAAATGGACATTGATGGACAACCTGGGTAGAGACTGTGGACAGACTTCATATAAAACATTAAACATTCAAATGTCTGCAACAAGATAATCTTTATTGCAGTGTAATGTTGATTTTGGTAGAAATAGGGTCTTAATGGATGTTTCAAAAGCCCAAGTGCATCAAATCAGTTTTTTTTTATTATTTTGCAAAAATCAGAAAGGTAAGCTTAATCTCAGTGCACAGTTATACAGATGGATACATTATTCATGAACTCAATAAATAATGAAAATACATGATTCTTCTATATACTTTTAGATTTTCATTTCTTACAGGGACGAATCACCTCAGAGTTAACTGCCTTTGGAGCTCAGTGTAGAGGAGAAAGGCATGAACAGATCATCACGAGACAGCGAGAGGCCTTGGCTGAGTTGAGAGCGCGAGTAAAGTTACTGGAAACCTCTAAACCACCTTGTGAGTACACATGTTGTAGATAATTACATGGTAGATTAATCTAAATCTTAATCCAGCTCATTATGTGGTGGCAGATCAAGGTCAAAATTATTTCGAGTTGGACATGATTTTCAGATGAGTATATACAGTAAGGAAAGGTTGATTGTGCCATGGGGATGGTGAGAGCTTGCAATGAAAGCTTGTTCTTTGTCAACTTGCAGGTTACAAATAGGTGCTTTATTTATAATTCTCATGTGTGCAGTATAACAAAATATTTGAATAAGCTGTCTCTGAATTTTGATATTTTGCCAGGTCTTGACAAAGCAGACATAATTTAAAGTTCAACATTTACCCTGTTTTCATAGGCTTCATATCTCTATCATAGGATGTATTGAAATAAATAGTTCATACAAAGTAGGTAATATATATCCATTTGCATTCTTGATCCTATGTGCAGTGCATTATGCTTCAGAATTGGGCAATGATTCATGACTGCATTACTGTATGGATACGTTTTTCTAGTGCCAAACCCTGATCAGGCATTGCAACAAGTGATTGCATTGAAGAAAGAATTGGCAGAAATGAGAGCTAATCAGGCACTTGCTGAGGATCAGAACATCCCATCAATGGCTTCGTTGGATCGTGAAGTCAGTCGAGCACGAGGGCTCGTTACAACAGTCAATGTTGATGCTGACATGGAGAGGAGTGCACATCGAGAGACACTGGATGCTCTTGATGCAAGTGAGAATACGGTAAGACACAACTTGTAGAATAAGAAAATGCAATGTGTATGTAAGAAAACTTGCAAGTAGCTTCCCATGGGTTGGTGGTTCTTACCAGGGTTTACACTGGTTCTATTTCATCAGTTATACTGGCCACCATGTATAGTGCATCATATGCTGAAAAATGGCATTAAACCCAAAACAACAACAACAACAGTCTCGTCTCACTAAGATGATGCAAAATGTTGCCATAAAAATGTTGGCTAAACTTGTTGGATAATTAGGTCAAATTTTTGAAAATTTCTGCAGTAAACTGTAACATTATATTCTAACTATATTCTGGATGAATAGAGTTTAAATGTTTAAATGAAAGAGACAATTATAGTTGAGGCTATTTTAAACCTGCAGCAGCATTTTTTAGCAAATAGAGCATTTGAGATGATAAACCTTGGAGGAGCATTTTGCCCTCTTTAATTCCTGGAAAAATGTGTTTTTTCAGTCAGACTTTGATGTTATGAACCTGTTAAGTCTTTATCTTCAGAGACTATTAATGTAAGGATTGTGCTTACTTTGTTCAAGCTAACTTTGCGAATAATTGTGAAAGGTCTCAATTTAACTTTATAAATAATTGTTAAAGGTCATAAATAACTGTAAATCAGTCTGTATTTCTGACATTTCATTGCCATTTCAACATAAAAATTAATGTTGAAAGATCGTAGCTAAAACTTATAATTTGCAGCATATTTGTTTCAGACCTTTAAGCTGATAAAAAATTATTCCAATTTTATAAATGGTTTTAATCAAAGCATGAAATTGTAGAAATAGCACCCAGTAATGTCCAGTTATGTCCACTCTAGGGGAGCTGAAAGGCAAAGACAACATGCTTAAAGATATTGACCATTCTTTTCAAGAAGAAACTTTTTGTAAATTTTAAAATTTCAATTTAATGTATGATAAAAACTTTATAACAAAACTGGAGGTGTAAATTTGTCAGATAGATAACAAGCCTGTAATAATTATTGATGGGGTAAATGTGTTAGGTAAATAGAAAACCTGTAGCAATTGATGATAGGTATAATTGTGTCAGGTTTGTTGGAAACCTGTAGTAATTAATGATAAGTGTAAATGTATGAGGAAAATAACCCTGTAGCAGCTAATGATGGAAATGTGTGTCATGTTTATAGATAGGTGTAAATGTGTGCCATGTTCATAGCAGACCTGCAGCAATTGACAATAGGTGTAAATGTGTATGGAAATAACAAATCTATAGCAGTTGATGACAAGTGTAAATATGCCTGAAAAATAAGTAGTTTTTACACTTTGGATTCACTTATTTTCATAGTTATAAATTTTGTATTTTTGTGAAAACATGACATTTTTGTGGGTACATTTATATATGGATGTGTCTGACATGATTGTTTTATGAATACATTAATCTGTGAATGTGTCTGAAGTCACTGTTTTATAGGTAGACTAGGATGCGGATGTACCTGAAGTCACTAATTTATGGGTTTACATTAAACTGTGAATGTGTCTCAGTTCACTGTTTATGGGTGTATTAAGATGTGGATGTGTCATTTGTCCCCTTTAAAAGTACAAGCACATTAAGCTGCCAACACAGCTGATGTTATGGATTTATGGGTACAGTTAACTGTGAATGTGCTGGAAGTCACTATATTATGGTACATTTAGATGTCTTAAGCTGCAAATGTGCCTTAATTCACTATTTTACAGGTACATCAAACTGTGGATGTGCCTTAAGTCACTGTTTTATGGGTGCATCAAGCTGTAGATGTGCCTGAATTCAATGTTTTCATTACAGACAGTACACTTTCATTGGGTTTGAAGCAGCCACAGAATTCATGAAAACTAGTACACTGCAAATAGAAGTTAATTCACAGTAAATCTTATAAATATGCATTGAATTTTCAGTAATTTGGGCTTTTAAAATATTTTGTAATAAATAGAGATTTTATCAACCTGAGTTATAAACTAGATTCTGTATATAAATTATATGGATGCAATCTGCCTTGTTATATGATATTCTTTTACACACATTTTATACATTACATAGGCTTAGAATAAATGTCATTTCATCAAACACAAAAGACTTTGTTTGCCTAGCATTATTTTCAGTTACTTTTAAAACAAGTCTTGCAGAATAATGTTATGATATATAGTATTAATAGGCAGTAAATTAATTAATTTTAAGGATTTCATTATTCATATTTTAATTGTGATTAATTAATTTTAAGGATTTCATTATTCATATTTTGATTGTGATTTACAGTTCCTTAGTCTGCTCAAAACAATAGCACATAACTTGGAATGTGATGACATCGATGGCCTGCGTCCTCTGGCTCATATTCCTAAAGATGAACGTGAGAGAGTCATGCGGGAACGTGAGCGGGCTTGTGAGATTCTAGCCTCTCGCATCAAAGTGTTGAAGGAGAGAATAGCAAGGAAGGATGAGTTATTACAGGGATATGAACGAGATCTCTCAAAACTCAGGTAAAAATGACCTGGTGATTTTGTACCTCAACTGCTGTAACAACAGCTACTGAAAAATAAAGACCTTGTGACTAAAATGTCATCCATTTAAGGGTAACAACATACAATTCTGTGACCACATTATTTTAGGGAAAATCCAAAAGCTTAAGATTTTATGAGCCAGTAGCTGTCCTACTGAAAGCACAAGTGAGATGTTTTCAGTTAGTTCTTTGTTAAATGGAAATTTTAAGGTCTGTTTTGTCCTTTGTCAAACAGTCAACTGCATGACATTGTCATAATGTGTACATGAAAATTAATGAAACACATCAGGATCATTAAAAATAAAATATTTTGATTATTTTGTGTACATCAAAGAATAGCAAAATGGGATTTTAATCTATTACAGTCCATATTTCTAGAGATGTTCTCAATTTCTTTTCTTTTTGTTGAATACATTAAACAATCACATTAGCATTAGAAAATAAACTCCACTTCCTCCTGAAACCAGCCCTTCCAGATAGACACAAATTTTAATCTTCCTTGATTATGTATAAAAGAATTTTTTTTCAGTGAACCACCTGCCAGCTTCATTCTTGCCTTACTGGTACACATTAATATCCAGTATATATCAGGTCAATATACTGAGCTTGGACAAAGATGTTACAGTCATGAATAGGTCTTCACCATCATTCTTCAAGATTGATTGACAGATTTTTAACAAAAGGTTGAAGCAGATGAAAAACCTTGTGATTTTCAGTACTTGATTTAGTGTCCTCAGCCATTTTCTGTTTCTTAGATAAAAGCCAGTAGTACCCACACATGGAAATCATTGTGCTGTTTAGCCAAGGTTATCAACAGAGTGGCATATAATACAGTGGCCAACACTCAGGTCTCCTGTTTGGATTTAATAAGAAGAGGTGCACTCTTATCATCTTAAACCACATCACACAGCAGCTCTGTCCCTTTGCCTTCTGACCCACCGCTTCTGTTCAAGGATCCATCGAGTAAATTAGAATGCAGGCAGATATGGAGTTACCACTCAGCATTTCTTTGCTCATGCCTTGCACCTCTTGACCACATCAGACACAGTTTCCAAGGAGGAATGACAATCAGCAATGGGAAAATGTAAGAATAAGAAAAGTATATGCCACAGCAACAACATTCCTCTTTGAAATAAATCCAGTTTCAGAAGGCCAACCTATTAAAGGACAGGGGAAGCCTAGTTTCTCTTCTCCCAATGCTCCTGGTACCAGACAGTGGCTTTCTGCTGTCCTGCCTGCTAGTTCCCTCCTAGATGGTGTTAGACATTTACACCAAGCTTTTCTGGTGCTAAAAACCAGCAGGAAATGACAACTGCCCATAGATCTAATCTGGCTGAATCAGTTTATTGCAACTCCTAGAAGTTCAGGATGGAGATAGTACAGTCAGTATGGTTGTCAGTAAAATAAGAAAAGAATATGCAATCAGCCTCTACTTGGCAGATGCATATTTTCTCATCCCCATACAACATCTAGTCAGTATCTTTGCTTTGGTTACTGCAGGATGGTGTATCAATTCTTTGCTCTTCATTTCAGATTAAACCTCACTTCTTGAGCTTACACCTTGCTGTTTAGGGTTTCTCAGGAAAAGGGACTCATCAGATATTGTCCCTTCTCAGCATTTCTTTCCTCTTGGTGTGGAATTCCTTTCTCACCTCAGTTTTGTTGAACTTCACCATGAAACACATTGCTAGGATTGTCAAACTTTCAGAGTCAGTCTCTGTCAGTACAAATAAATTGAAGAGGACGTTTCTTCAACTCCTCATGCAAAGAAAGCAGACTCGCTCTATCTTGACCACTTCTGCATGTTCCCTTTGCATGTGGCACTTTTGACCCAGTGGCACACTTGTTTGAGTAACTTTTATCATGAGATACTGGTCTTTACCAAAGTTTGTCAATTCCTGTGACAGAAATCGGACAGGGAATGGATAGTAGCAGGAATCCCCCTGCAAACCCCACAACACAGGATTATGATTTGCACATATGCCAGCACATCAAGTTGGGGAAAACACTTGCTTGACCACTTTATGATAGTCATTGGCAAGTCTCAATGCTTTCTCATGCTTGGAAAGACCTGGTCTAAGGAAGTATAATCTTGATAATGTCAGACAACTCTGTGACAGTTCATTATCTCCTCAAACAAGGAGAGGGGAACCAGATACCTTATTTCAGTGAAGGTGTTCATATCCTGAGCATGATAACTTTAATTTCCTGGTTAATTAATTGTCAAGGAAACCTCAACTCATACACATGGTGTGGCCATCCATCTGTTTGTCTTTCATTGGATTTGTACCAAAGATGGATGTCTTTGCACTGAGGTCAAACCATAGACTGCCCACCTGTGTGTCTCCATTCCCTGATCCTGTGCCTGGTTCATCAATTCCCTGTTAATCAGTTTGGAGGGGGAGTGTTGCTCATGACCTTTCCCCTCATCAATCCTGAGCTGTTTAGTAACTGATGGGTTAGAATTTCAGAATATTTCTGAATGTTCTTCTCTAACAAATCCTCTTTGATTGATCTACTAGACATTATGATAGATGTTCACAGGAAAATAATGGTGACTTCCATTTTGTTCAGGTAGCCAATGTCACCATTTCTCCATCCTTGTCCATACAGGCTCTTTTTTCACAACTGACTCTTGTCATGGTAGTCTTGTTTGAGGAAAAAAGTTAACATCTCAAGTTGTGCAGTGAATCTTGAGTCTAGAAGGTCCTCCATTTTGAAGGCAGTAGAATGGTGTTGTGACAATTACATCACCCCTCTTTTAACAACTATTCCTCATTTGGTTTGTTTTTTCCTTTGACTATTTAAGGAAAAGGAATCTGTCTCTATCACTGTCAAAGGTATCGTAAGGAAAAGGAATGTCCCCATCACTGTCAAAGGTATCATAAGGAAAAGGAATGTATTCCCATCTCAATCATAGGTTAGCTTTTCCATGATATCTGGCATGTTCAGACATCATGGGAGGAAAGATGTTCAATTTGGTAACATCAAGGGTCTGTATGACTTGTTGGCTGATTTGACCTGTCAACGCCCAGCTTGCACACTCGTTTCCCAGAATGGAACCTATCTTGGATCTTGACATGGCTCATTTAAAGTTAGCTTGAATCCCTAGCTTCCATATATATCCTGTCTGTTACCAAAACTAATTCCAGTTTATATTAGATAGTTTGGTTACTGTAATGATGCACCTCGTTTCATAGCCAAACACATGCTGTCATCTACAGGCAGTCAGACAGTATTCATTCATTACTGATGCCTGATCAATCCATTGAGATGCAAGGCTGTGGTACCCATTTTATGCATGAGGTGCATGTTTACTGTACACATATTGAGCAGTGGAATTTCCAGTCCAACAAGGCAGTAAAGCAAGATATAATCTCACAAGCACTGGCCTCATGGCACAATAGGCACATTCAGTAAGTATATTCTGAGCTCTCTCAGGATGAGGTATGCCTAATGAGGATGTCAGTTCATGAATTTGAACAATTTAAGTGAGTCTTGCTTTCAAACACAATGTTTTGAATTTTAGATATTGTGGAAGCAGTTGGATGGCATGCACTGTTAACTTTATCCAGTTTCTGGCATTAAACCCCATGAAGCCAGACCATTGAACTAAAGAACATCCAATATTCACCTGTTAGTGGCAAGGAGAGGTGATCTGTAAGAGGTGCTTGCCTTTGTGTCAGTACAATACATACATGAGAAAAAAATTTTTTTCAACGTTCCAGGAGGACTGGAATCTGGAGGTAGCAGAGGTTATTTCCTAATTTTTGTTGATGTAATTGAGTATGTTTTCTTGGAGAAACATAGTTTTCTAACATATTTCCTCACCATGGCTGTCTATGGATGTAACAAAATTTCATGTTTGTAGTAAACTTTACAAGTTTCATCAGCCTGTTATGCTTATTTTTACGATAGTAGTTCAGCATGGTACATGGAGGATCACAAGAGAGACATTCCAGTAGGGCAGAGTGTTAAAGCCATAGGTCACAAGAGGGACACATTCCAGTAGGGCAGATTATTGAAGCCATGAAGGTTTTTGGTTGACACAGACCATAGTAAAGATTTAATTGCAGGAAATAAAAAAGTTTAATCCTCATTTTTAACCCTGTGTGTTTGGAAATTTTCCTGAAAATATGAGAGATTATTTTGCCTTTTTTCTAAAACATTTAAGCGAAATAAGAGAATTCTCTTGAAGTTGAGCTGACATCATGTAGCTTTAACTTTGGTATTGCATTTTTTACATTTTCTTTTCTGTTCTTTACAGACAAGCTCAGGAATTAGCAGAGCACAAGACAAATCAAGTTGATTCATTGGCAGTAAGCATGTTCACACCTGTAATTGGCATGTATCAAGAAAATAAAGCAAATTGACTACTTCAGAAATACACATTAAAAGCTTGATGTTCAACCCTTAAAGTGTCATCTGCTTGTCTTTATGGATAAAGGACATTAAATTGAATATAAATACAGCCGCAAAATTTGAGTGTTTTCTTGTACTTGTTTTGCTTTATTAGCTCTGCATTTGTTCCTTGTCATCCATCAATACTTTCATCTTCTTCTCCAAAACTGATAAACAGAATTCAACCAAATTTCATGGTTTGCATCCTAGTTTGAGTCTGTCTTAAATTGCCCAAAATAATACAGATCCATTATCAAATATGGCCACCATGACTAAAAATAGAAATATAAAAACTTTAAAGACCTTCTTTCTAGACATTTTCTATCAGATTTTGACCAGATGTGATAGTTGTACAAAAAATGCCAATTTCCAGTCAAATTCATGGACAATTACTAAAAATAGAAAAACCTTGACTTTAAAAAAAAAACTGCATAACAGAATTTGGTGACATTTTGACAGAAAGCATTCTGAAAGCCTTTGAAATTTCTTTGTATGGTTGTGATCTGCCACAAAATATGACTACCAGTACTAAAAATATTTTTAGAAATTTAAACTTCTTCACAAAACATGGAGACGTTTCAGTTTTGTTCCATTGATGTTAATGCCATCAGATATGGTTGATGTTGCTAAAATACTAAAAAAACATTTAAAATTTAATGGAAAGTATTTTGATGTAAAAGATTTTCAGACTTTTCATAATGATGTTGATACATCAAATATTTCTGCTGTTATTGAAAATAGAAAATCCCACAAACAATTTCTTCCTAAAACCTGTCAGTTTTCAAATATTTATAAAGCATTCAGAAATGAAGTCCATTAAAACTTGTACAAATTATGCCAACTTCAAGTCAGATTTGGCGACATTACTACAAATGATTTTCTTTTAAAAATTCAATGACTTCTTCTCACAAACTGAAACAGAATTTGACAAAAGTTTGACAGAAAGCATTCTGGTATGAACACCTTTCACATTTATACAATTGATGCCAATCTGCTATCAGATAAGGCCATTATTATAATAATAGAAAAATCTCAGAGCAGGTTTGATCAAATTTGACAAAAAGCATCCAGGCCAGAATGCCTTTCAAGTTTGTCCAATTGATGCTGATTTGCCATCTACATTGGCTGCTATTACTAAAAAAATGTATAAACCTTTAAATATTAGAAAAGATTAATATTAACCCAGATTTCTTGGCCAGCAGCCCTTCCATTTCAGTCTGTAGAAGACGTTAGCCAGGGGATCACTCCAAGGCTTCTTTGACCCACTGTATCTTTTGGTGTATATTCATGCCTGTCTTTTACAGTGTTTTTTTGCAGAGTATTCCTGTTGCTTACCATCTGACGTTTTTCTCTCTTGATTTTTATTGTTATTTAGCTTTTCATTAAATTTTTGTTCATGATTTATTGCCACAGAATAATTAATTTTGAATATTGTAAACTTAAAGACAAGAAAATTTCTTTTTGGACTTGATTTTCTTTTGTCCCACTTTGTTTTGTTTTTTTAAAAAAAACCCAACAAATTATGGTTATTTTTTATTTTTTCTCACTATGCTTAATGATATTTTTAACAAAGATCAAACTTTCAGTGTCCAGTGACATTTCTTTGCTTTCTAATGAAAGATAAAAAAGCACATCATTTGAATTTTCCAGACTGAGGTTAGAGACAAATCGGAGGAGTCACAGTATCTCAGAGAGACACTGAACAGAACAAAAGAAAGACTGGACCAAGAAAAGAGGCTGAACAAAGCCATTAAACAGAGAAAGGTAAATGATTCAGTCCAGCCTTTGTGTATTATTGTTCTTTCATTGGTAAACAGCTGAGACTTTAGTCTCACAAAACTTAATGATGGCCTGTGAGGCTAGAATCCATCATGGTTCCACATCCAATAATTGTCACATCTAGATAAGATCTTTTTTCTTTCTTGTCATTTCATGCACATACTAAATTTTTCCATAATGGCCACCTTCATTATCCAGCCCATATTTACACATCATAGTGCTGGCTGCTCAGAGAAGGTTGCATTGTTAACTTTTTTAATTGAGCACAAACTTATATCCAAGTCTTTTTACATTTTACCTAACCTGTATGAAGTGAAGCAGAGCCATTGTACTGGTGTCAGCATCAGCATTGGCATTATAAAATATGTACACATGTACAGCCTCACTAAATCTCAACTAGATTGTCCTCCTAAGTCCTTGGTAACAGTATGGGGGTGTGGGCCAGTGTAACTGTGCATCAGTTGTACATCCCTGCTTAAGTTTTCACATTTAGCTGAGGTTATATTTGCAAACTGTTTAACAGAGCTGTGTAGTGCCAGCAGTCATAGTATATATCACAATTATTGGTCTTAATATGATAATAATAATAATAATAATAAATAACAATAATTGCTGTGATATGTATCTCAAAAGTATTGCACAGATATAAAAAAAGAAAAATATACAGTTGTGTTCATCTTTCCAAAACACACATCTTGTATAATTGTAGGATATGCTAAATTCCAAAATAAAGTAAAACAAGTTGTTTTTCTTGTTATTTTTGCCTTTCTTTTGAATTTTCATGAAACATTGATTAGTTACAATAAAATAATTTAAAAGCACATTTATTATTATGTATTCTGATGAATAGATGCATGTGACAAAACAAAGCTGTCACACCTAATGCATCTTGTTCTCTCTATGTGTACATGTAGGTACTTTATAGTTATCAGTTATTATTACTATGCTCCACTCGAGATGAAAATCAAAACATCGCTCAAGGTCTTGACACTAAACACCACATGATCTAATGTCATTTTCCTGCAGAAATATGCTTTCGTATTGAGCAGAATTGCAAAGACCATGTTGATATGGTACCTACAAGGTCATGTTTTGTTTTGTGTGGAATTTGTTTATCCTCAAAATATCTCTGTAAAATTGGACAATTAAGAATGTAAAATTGTGCTTTCTTAATAGAATTCCTTTACTGTTTATATTGAAGTCAGAGATCAGTATTTGATTATACATAAAGGGTTGCAGTTAGGAGGAGGCAAGTTTTATTGAAATATTTATTTAAGCACAAGAACATATACAGATTTAGGTGACGTTGATTACTTTCCAGTCTAATATACTGGGTAAGTGTGCTAATACAAACAATGCACCGATGGAACAAATATTTTCCAAAACTAATTAAAACCTATGGTATGTATTATTTTAAAAAATACATGAATGTATTAATAACTGCTGTCACATAATATTATAAGACCAAAATTCTTTAAATTTACAGAGTATGCAGCAATTAATTAGGTTAATATCTTGGTTAGAAGGAGACAATTTGTGAATTTGTTGTTTAACCCTTCAATGATTTGTGTTGTTTATCCACATCAGAATCCCTTTGAGGGTCCAAAGAAAGTGTTTAAGACAAATGTCTGCTTGACCCAGTTGACATTTGAACAAATTTCAACATAGGTATGAATGCTTATGTTAGAAAGTGGAAAGTTACTGTTGAATGACATTTCTTTCTCTAACATTCTTTCAGTTTTTGACATTGTTCTTACTTTATTAGCAGCTAAATTCCAAACTAAAACAGCACTCTTAATGAAAATCAACCTCTGCCACTAATGTTTTGAACACAGGCTAGTTCTGGTCACATAATCATTTATTGTTATGTAATGAATGCTGTTGTACAAACAGACAATTTTTATTTCCTACAGAAATTCAAAACTTAATCCCAAATCGAAAT
Source organism: Megalonaias nervosa (assembly GCA_016617855.1). Classification (NCBI taxonomy): domain Eukaryota; kingdom Metazoa; phylum Mollusca; class Bivalvia; order Unionida; family Unionidae; genus Megalonaias; species Megalonaias nervosa. The sequence goes on along the minus strand of JAECUM010000160.1, from coordinate 161,788 downwards.
GTTAAAAGCAGCATCTTGTATTTTGATGCCATTCAATGGAATATTTATAATAGGCTATATTCAGGTAGACTTGATCATATGATTCATTGGACTGTATTGCCTGTGCTGAAAATGTCAGCAGTACAGGTCAATATTTTTTCATCTCCCATAAAACAGACCATATTTTATTATGAAGTCTGTCCATTTGTCTGCTTATCTATCTTTGTTTTTGTGAGTTTTAATAGCACTTTTAATACAGTATTGGCTATATCATGCAAAGGAAATGGGACCTAAGTGCCTTTGCCAAGGACACACCATTGCCTGGGTATGTATCACAACAGTGACCCTTATATCATGAATCCAGTGCTCTATCAAGCTGCAGCTCCAGTAACCTTTCTTTAGTATACAAGCATATTAGTTTCAACATATTAGTTTCCTTCACTTCTCATAATTTTGCATAATAGGAAGAATATTCAACTTATAAAAAGTATGGTACATGATTGATCTCTTTTCTGCTGAATTATATTTTTTTTAGTTTCTTCCTACACATGTATTTTTGTCAAAGCAATTGACATTCTTCAGCAAATTCAACTTGGATCAGTAAGCAGTCAAAACTGTTATGCATAAATTTCATTAAATGCTCCAGTCACATCAGTAATACTGGGAAAATGCCAGTTATTTTGAAACAAGATTTTATATACATTGAATTCATTTTTTTTTCAGACATTCCACTTAGAAAATGAATCTGCACATTTACACCGTCCTTTATCAGCAAGCAGGCATAAAATTACCTGTCAGCCTGAGGATCCAAGGGTAAAGATTTGCCATTTAAATCTCTTAGTTTCAGAATGCCATTTTTATCAGCTCCCCCTTCTGTTGACACACATTGATGTACTATGTAATCAGTTTGAATCTGAATTTTTTCCAGACTTAAAAACTCCCTTCTTAGCAGTCTTGTGTTGCTAACATAATTACCTGTGTTGAGAGATTACAGTATCCTCATTTCAAACAGCTGCTCTTCAGTTTAGAAAATAGTTTTGATTGGCTGTGATACCATGACAAGGAATCATCCAACTGTTAAAGCAGTATTTCTGATATACACTTTAATTTGGTCTCAAAGGGAACTACCGTGTTATCATTTTGTGACTGTATATTGAACAGTCAATCTTTACTCCAATACAAACGTGGAGAATTAAGTTTGGAAATCCCTGTAAAATCAATGTGTATGAGCTACTGTATATGCTTGCTTATAAGTGCAGTCCAACTGCCAACAACATAAACCTTAAACTGCCATGGGATAATGTGCCAGGAGACCAGGGTGTATGTTGTTTGTTCTACTTGTAGCAAACTGAATAGGCCCAGATCTGCTGGCTCATTATGCAATGGCAGATTTGGGTTTATGCAGTTTGCAGTTGGAGTCGAGTTCTAGACAAGTAGATATTTGTAGATATAAAATGAGGCCAGGAGTTTTGGTTGTGTCAAATGCAGTTTATGTTTCTACTAACTAAATGTGGCACCATTAAAGGAGATAATTCATTTATGGATATTTCTTAAGCTTTCAGAATTTTGTAACAAATTAAAATTACAAGCAACAACAAAATAACAATGCAATAGCCTGTCAGCTGAAACTATTGCAACATGTCATGGCATTGTTTAAACCTACATGAGCTTAAAACTCATGCCACCTGTTCCACACCTAAGGAATAAATAGCTGTTCTTATTATTAGGGTTCCTAAACTAAAATGCATGAGCAAAAAATACTAACATTACTTGAGGAGGACCTTTTCTCCATCTCATTACAGTTAACAAAAATATCAGTTTTGAAAAGATCATTTTGTGTAAAGTTTACTTTTCATCATGAAGCAGTCATGACTTTCCAATGTCTTCAGTTTTGTCATCACCCTATTCTTGACTCTAATCTTTTAATGTAATTAGTACAATGAAACTTTAAAGGATCTTTGTACATATTTTTATTGAATTTTTGCATCGAAAATATATGGAAAACAGCTGCCCTTTCGATGCATTATAAAAAGTTCTAGTCCTAATCTTAGCTACACAGTTGTAAACTGTACTTTAGGAAACTTCAGGAAATTAAACCTATTTTAATTTTGTCCCAAATGTAAATGCATGGTAGATCTGTGCACAATTAGGGACAAAAATAGATAATTAGCAGGTGTAACCTTGCGATGAAATAGTATTAGCATTTACTTGTAATCAGAAGCACACAAACATGTTTTTACTTGTTTTTAATGAAAAATATAATATTGATGGATGTTGACCCACAGGTGAGATAACCATCACTCACAGATAGCTTGCACATCTTCCCAGTTATTCTTGAGGCTGCACATGCTGTGCATTGGTCCAGTTTATTTCTTTCTTGGTTGATTCTGGGAAATAATACACTTGCACAAGCATTAAATTTCATTAAAATTTGAGACAGAAATGCTCTACTTCTGGTTTTATCCATCCGAGTAATTTGTCTTATCTTCTTCGTAACAAAACTTTGCAATTGAGAACTTTACAATAATTGTGCAATTCACAGGAAGTTTATAACTTAATTAGACCTATTTGAAGCTAGCATTTTCCCCATAAAACTTTCTGTTTTAAATTGTTTCAAAGCATATATGCAGTCCCTTTAAGAGACATTGTCTCTAAAAATCAAGGTTATTTCTTGTGCTGGGTTACCTCGTTAGTGGATATAATAAGATTTTTTTATACCACCCATCTCCATAGAGTGAGGGAATACAGAAGCCTTGTGTCCATCCGTCCTTCCATCCATCCATGTGGCCTATTCTCATGAGTGCAACTATTTGAGCTGTTGGTATAGAATGCCATGAAATGTGGTAAATGTTATGGTCATCACCTTAAGATATGCATGTCAACAAATCACTTAGCTCCCACAGTTGTTGTTAGAGTTATTGCCCTTTGTGTCAGGTAGCTTAATGCAGTGTGTGACAATCTTGTTGTGCAATTAGTCCTGCAGTTTTGGAGGAATGCCATGAAACTTTGTAAATAATATGGTCATCACCTGAAGATGCACATGTTAGCAAATCACTTTGATCCACCAATTTTGTTACAGTTATTGCCCTTTTTGTCTAGTAGCTGAATGTATTGTTAACAAATTCTTGTTAACACAACAAAGTTTTGCAATTTTTATAGCAGTTCTTTATGGATTCCTGTGAAACTTGGAAAATAACATGGTCATCACCTGAATATGTACATATCAATAAAGCACTTTGTTCCCACACTTCTTATATTGTTATTGCCATATTTGTCTTGTAGCAATGTATGACACACAAATTTGTTAGCACAACTTGTCCTGCAGTTGTTGATGGATTGCCATGAAACTTAGTGAATATTATGGTCACCATCTATGACAAGTTATATTGTGTCTCTAATTTTCTTGTTACAGTTATTGCCATTTAGTGTCAGGAAGATATTGCATTGTATGACAATCTCATCAGCACAACTAGTCCCACATTCTTTATGGATTGTTTAAAACTTGAATATTATGGTCACCACCTGACGAGTCATTTTACTTTCTTAATTTCTTTAGAGTTATTGCCCCTTTTGTCTTGTAGCTAATGCAGTGTATGGCACAATCTTGTTAGTGCAACTAGTCCCACATTTTTTATGGAGTGCTGGAAACTTGGTAAGTATTATGGGTATCACCTGATGATGCTTGCATCAATATTGGAGCTATTGTCCTTTTTGTCTTGTAACATTTGCACCTTTTGATTGATTGTCATGAAACTTGATAAATGTTATGGTCATCACCAGAAGATGTGGATATCATCAAGTCACTGTGTTCCAGCAGTTACTATAAGAGCTATAATTGCTCTTATGACTTGCAGTGGAATGCAGTGCATGGCAGAATCTTGTGAACACAACTAGTCTCAGTTTTATGGAGGAGTGCATTGTAAATTAGTCCAAGTTGTAATTGGAATTTTGAAAAAATATTACTCCCTGCTCGCTCCATTGTGTTCTTGATTGGCTATTGTGTGTTTACCATTTTGCAGTCAAGGTGAATGGCAGTTATTAACATTGCACCCAGGTTGGAAAGGCTAGATCTTTGAACTTGGAATTCATGTTATCTTTGACAGAAATTAATGAATTCCTCTTAAGGATAATGAAGCCACTTAATTTGCTTGTTATTCACTTTTATGTACCAGTTCAGAAAATTGCATGTCCTGGAAAGAAAGAAATATCGACAGTCATAACATTAATAATGTTTACCATGTGTGCAGAACTGAAGAATTCTTAGTGGGCAAAATAGGGATTCATTTTCATGTTTTTCTCAAATTAATGAAAATTATAAATATATTGGACACATTTATTTTAGCAGATAATGAATTTTGATGGGATTTACATATTTGCAGTCTCAGTGTGAGAGCTTAAATTGCTAATTATAATTTCTCCACTTCTAAAATAATCCATTGTACAGTAATGTACTTTTTAAAAATAATTCTCGTTTTTTAAAATTTTCTTTGCCATCATTGTTTTTTTCCTTTTGTCCTTTTCTGTCTCATTCATTGGTTCATTATAACTGGATCTTCACTTTACAGGATTTGATGCACATCTTTAAATTTAACTTTTTAGATGTTAAATTTCCTTCCAAGTACTGTTATGTTACCTTGTAAAATTTTTTATATCAATTTTTACAGTTAGAATATATGTTTGAAAAGACATGGAAATATTATTAACAATGTGCCAAGGTCAACTTCATGTATAATTTTTTCAAATAAAAGATTGACACAGAATGTTTCGTCAGTACAGCAATCTGAATAATGAGTGTAAGTAAACTTGACAAAGGTATGTAAGTAAGAATTTTTACTGACTTAAGACACTGCAATATATTAAAATATCTACAACAGTAAAACCTGTCTTATAAGGACAAATAGCCTTGAGATAGGTGGTCTCTCTTAAGAGGTGATCACATGGCAAAAAAAGTTGATCTGTCAATTAGGAAATATATTCTTAAATGACAGGTGGTCTTCCAAAAGCAGTTATTGTGGTCTTTCAAGTCAGTTTTTCCCGTTTTTATTAATTTTCATTAGCAATCAACATGAATTTATTTTTCAGGTTTATAGTAAGAAGAAAAGAGAGGCAGAGGCATTGAAAAAGAGGAACTATGAAATCAAAACCCTGAAAAGAGAATTGACTGATCGAGAAAGGGCATTATTTGAGTCAGAAAATAGATTATATACAATTGAACACAGCATGGTAAGTAAGAAAATAATATGAATACACCATATTGCCATTAATCTTTCAAACACTAATATTTCAAAAAACATCAATTAGTAGAGATCATAATTTTGTCCTTTAATTATTGGTACAGGGAATTTTGTAAAAATGCAGATAGTTGTTTTTAAGAATTAGCTCTAAAATACATTTATATTTGGCTTATAACTATTGATGCGCAGAAAAAAAGAAATAAATGTACTAAAAGTAACAGATAATACAGTAACCGAAACTTATTCAAAGTTTTTGAGTGTTTTGTTTACTGTTTTGCTTGAAATAGAATAGATTATTATTATTTGGGTTGTGTTCACTCATTACTGTCTGTTTATTCTAAAATTACCATTGAATTGGGATCTGTACTAGGACACATGATTGTGTGATTCATGCTGATGTCTTAACAAACTGTACAGAAAATGAATAAACTAAAAACATGCATCATATTTTAATAGCTGTAACACATTACCTGCTGCTACTGTGTTGGTTAATATTTCTTGGATGCCAGGCCCGCAGTCCAAGCTAAATATTATTTCTAGTTAGTAACTGGAGGCCCAGAATTGAAAAAAACTTGATCCCATTGTGATTCGTTGGTCATATCCTACATACAGCATACCTTCCTCATTTTTCTTGGACTTTGTACGCATAACATATGAGTCAATTTGCTCATCAAAATTCACCTTCATTGTCATTTTTAAACATCTTTTTGGCCAGACTTGTACCTTTTTTGTCCACTGAATGTGACAGGGATGAGCAGTGATCTGATAGATAGTGATCTGATCTATGCATGATTGTCTGTCAGATCTTTGTTGCTGTTCATTGGGCACCTCTCAATGGCCACCAGGCAATGGTCACCTTTATATCTCTCTGGGAAACTCAGAATATGGCTGTAGATCTAATTCCCATATGGAGACTTCACTAGTGCCCAGTCCAGATCCTGCTTCTTGCAAATTGAAAATCACAGAAGGACCAAATACTAGCATGGATTCCTGTGGGATCCTATGATCATCACCACCTGGGTTGAATTGGCATCTGACTAGAGTCCCAGTTTACAGCCCTGAACCCCACTCCTTTCTAAACACAGATGCTTCACATTTGGGGTAAGGTGCTGTTCTGGGGGTAGTTCTGCAGGACAGTGGTATTGGGAGTAAGTGACCTTTCATTTAAACAACCTAGAAATGTATGCAGTGTTTCTAACTTTGTAGGGGTTTGCCAGTTTCATCAGGCATCATTATGTTATGTCTGCCACAAACATGTCAGTAATAGCATACTTCAGATGTCAGTAACAGCATACCTCAGACATGTCAGTAATAGCATACCTCAGACATGTCAGTAATAGCATACCTCAGACGTGTCATTAATAGCTTACCTCAGGTGTCAGGTGGTACACATTCTCCTTTTCTTTGTGTGGAAGTCTGGAACCTCCAATGGACAGTCTGGAAGGAGACCACTGATTCATGATACTCTAGGCAAAAGGAATATCTGGTGGACAGCCTGTCCAGATGTGGCCATGTGATCTCCATGGAATGGTCTCAGACTGTACAGAAGATTCTCCAATTCTCACTTGGTTCATCTCAAATGATCAATCTGCCAAGACCAGTTTTTGAGTAAGATAGCCAACTGCATCAGCCATGCTAGGAGGCAATCCACTTTTAAAGTTTACAATGTAAAGTAGAGAATCTTCTGTAATTGGTTCAGTTTGAAATGCATTGTTTCCTAGCTGTCCCCTTTAAATGCAGTTGCAGACTTTTCTGTTCCCTTTAAAGGAAAGAGAATGTTCTGTTTCTGCTCTTAAGCCCTATATGGCAGCATTTCTAACACTCTCAAGTTCTGTATGGGATCCACCACTGATTTGGACTCTCATCTTTCTGATCTCATAAAGTATTTTTGAGCTTAAGAGACTGGTATCTCATCCATTAATGGTATCTCATCCTTGATGGAACCTTTTGTGTTCTTTGGGTGTTATCAAAACCCCATTATTAACATTTGAGTGAAGTTTCATCTAGAACCTTACCCTTAAGACAGTCTTTGTCCTTTCCTTAGCATCACCAAGGTGATGGAGTGAGTTTCATGCCTTGCCAGTAGAAAAGGGTTGTTTACAGTTCTGTGGTAACCATGATTTATTTTCTCATCATTGCCAACCTGGGTTTCTGGCTAAGAATTCAGGTACCTTCATTAGCTCCACTTCTGTTGAGATTTCCAGTCTAAGTCTTATCTGTGCTGTGGATAATCAAGATAGGCTCTATTGCCCAGTTATGGCATTAAGATTATATTTGGCTTTCTTTTAAGGAAGAAGGAATGGGCATAATCATCAATTTCTACCTCTCAAAGGTTTCTATGATATTTCAGCAGCCAGTATTTCCAAGTGGATTGTCCTTGCTCTCATGAGACCTTATCAATCCACAATCATAAGGGTCCTTTTTTCCATGAGAATTAAAGCCCATGATGGTAGGGATATTACTGCATCTTGGCCCTACTTGAATCACTCATCTATGGATGATGTTAGGAGAGTAGCCTTCTAGTGGTCTCACACTACCTTTCCATCCCTTTACCTGTGATCTTTGGTGCACCTGCTTGAAAGCATTTACTCATTAGGTTCAATTATGACAGCACAACATGTGGACAAGCTATCTAACAATTCACAGTAGTTAAATCAATTACTGAAAGGGCAAGTTCTTTGTTTTCTTATGCCAGTTTTTGTTTGGAGCTATCAGCCTTGCTCCTAACTGACAAATTCAGCAGTGCATTACTGGAGCAGATAAATATACAATTGCTATTTAAATGTGGCTTGGGGGTGGGGGTACAGCTAAGTTTCCTTATATAATACTTACCTGCTATTATTGCAAAAATTCCCTCCTGTCACCATGCTCTGCTATCCTGTACTCTCACTCCAAATGAAGAGAGGATGATATTCCATATGTTGGCTATGACTAATGAGTCAGACTGAGATCATGTTCTTTTCAAATTCTGGACGTCTAATATTGGAAAAGGGAATAATTAGCTTGGACTGAGAACTTGGCATCTCAGAAAAGGTAAGCAGTACAATAGTAACAGGTAAGTTTGACATAATTAAACTTTAGTTTCCCCTCCTCCCAAATAAAGAACAATGTTTTAAGGCAGTACCTTTATTTCTATATTAATTCCCTCCTATATTTAGATAAACCCATCTTTTTTTAAAAATGGACTAGGATATTTCTCCTCTTCATTTTGCTGTTCTAGAATAGACTTTTTCAAGATTAGGTCATGTTAGATCTAATTATTAAATAAGTAGCATTCATTTTTGTCAGTTCAAAGGTCACATATTAACAATCTTTAAATACAATTCAAATATTGGTAATCTAGACATTTTACATTATTTCTGTATTTTACCAAAAATTGTTTCTATTCATTTACATTAAGGCCTATTGTTGACAGTAAGTATTTGTTGACATTTTAAACTTTTGTTTGCATGCTTTAAATAGACTAAGTGTCTGGGCACATGTGTCTATTTTAATTATTTAACATTCAAGCTGCATTTATATGGTTGTTTATATTTGCTACTTTTAGTGAAATGGGTTTTGATGATTTATACAAGATAACAAAACTTCAATGTTTTTATTTCTCTCACAGCGGTGATGATTATTTTATGGTAAGGATAAAAATTCCCAGAGTTTGTGTTTATATCTAACAGTGTGCAGTTGCAGTGAAAGTTAGAAATTATATTGTAATCTAGTTTTTATCACATGAATGAGACTGAGCCAGCCATTGTGGTTTGTTCTTGCACAAAACATTTTACTTCAGTTGTCATCTTTCATGTGTTGATGTTCCATTAAACAGCAGCCAATCAATCATTATAACATATTTTTAAGTGTTATTTATCACCAACTTCATCAAAAGAATAAGGTATTACAAAATTAACTTTGTTTCATATTTCTGACATGGATGTAATTTTGATGACATAGCATGAATGAATAAAGACTAAATATAAAAGATTTGCTCATATATCCAGCTTGCACTCCATTTTGATCAGTGTTGACCCTGACTTGCCATCATACTGGCAGATCAGATTCAACATTGTTCATTCTTCTTAGAAGGTCTGCTGCACCAGTTGACACATGGAATTGGTTGCTGCACTGTTTATACTTTTTTCAATGATAGCAGAATAAGTACAGGTGATTGAAACTCAAGTTTCTGAGATTTCTGAAATAAACAAGCACCTTGCACAGATTACTAGCTGAGGTGATGTTGTTTATGAATCCTTTTTGGGAAAATCCATTAGGCTAATTTGCATAGGCAAAGTACACAAAGTGGATGAACCCAGTTTGCTTGAAGTTAAGAGATATGTGTTGAAAAAACAAAAGTTAATACTCTTCATTGCATTGAATAATAATGTTTAAGCCATCTTTTATTAAAGATTACTGGATAGTTCCTGATTATCAACAGTGTTTTATGGTAGCTGGAATAGCCATTGGTGAAACAAGTAAAGCCAAGCAAAAGTGTATTTTAGAAGTCCTGGTTGATGCAGTTTGACTTTGTGAAGTACAGCAACAATGGGGAGCATTGTATTCTCTGCACATACTGCGTATATAGTCATTCTGGCATGTATGACATTTGTTGACAGAGTAACATACCCAGCATTGGGACAATGCATCGATGCAGAGCTCAGTCCCAAAAGTAACGAAGGTACCACCATTTAAGTTTGTGTGGGGGCCAGGGATTTTGTTGAGAAAAAAAATTCTGGCTCACAGATACAAAAGCTTGAAATAAATATTCTCGCTCTTATTTATAGGGGAATAAAAGTTTTTTTATCCATTATTATATTGGTTTAAAAATAAGAACAAAATGACCCAGATTGAAAGAAAATTCCATGGCCTCAACCTCCGTACCCCTAAATTAAATGATCAACCCATAACAATGTTTAAAACATTCTAACTAGTGTGGCTATTGCCTGTCTGGAAGTCCCTCAAAGCAATGCAGATGCAAAAAGATCATTTTATGTGCAGAGAAAAATTCAACAAGATCTTTGAGTCTCAATCCCCCAATCCCCCAGCACTGTCAGGTAAACATTTGGCAACATTTTGATTTCAAGCAAACAGTATGAACTCTGGTCTGCTAGTGAACTGTGTGGAGGTAAATCTGTGTCTGTGCTGTTCACTTCAGGTACTGTTATATATGGGTATAAGGAAATGCTGACTTGGTTGAGCGCCTCAACACAACATCCACAGCATACAGTATGGAGATTAGCGCCGAAAAAAACAACTGATGACAAACAACACCAATGGCATCAGTGCAGAAATAAAGGTCACCAGACAGAAGCTGGAAAGAGTCACCAGCTTCAAGTACTTGGGATCAATTATCACAGATGAGGGCTCCAAACCAAAACTACTTTGCAGGATTGCCAGACAACAGCAGCAATAACAAGGTTGAGACCAATATGGAAAGATACCAACATTGCTTTTGGTTCCAAAATAAGGCTGATGCGCTCGATTGTCATATCCATCTTTTTGTATGCTTGTGAAACATTGACGCTCACATCAGATCTACAAAGAAGGATTCAAACCTTCGAAATGAGATGCTACCGCAAGATCTTGGGCATCTCATATATTGACTACGTAACCAATGTAGAAGTCCACAACAGGATCCAACGAGCCATCTGATCCTGTGAAGACCTCTTGACCACTGTAAAAAAGCACAAACTGAAGTGGTACAGTCATGTCTCAAGATCATCTGGACTGGCAAAAACAATCTTGCAAGGCACAGTGTGAGGGTGCAGAAGAAGAGGCAGACAGAAAAATGGTGGGAAGACAACATAAAGGAGTGGACAGGCATGGGATTTGGAGATTCCCAAACGGCAGTAGAGAACAGGGAAAGATGGAGAGAATTGGTTGTAAAGTCAACTGTGGTGCCCCAACAACCTCTTGGGTTAAGGGATTGATGATGATGATGATAAGTTGGCACAGATGGGAACTCAAATTTTGATTTGACCACTCAAAATCATGTATTTAATTGTCATTCTAAATACTGTACCAGTAATAACCCTTTCTGTGTAGTACAGTCATCATACTACACCCGTCATAGTCCCTTTTCTGTGGTACAGTCATACAACATCTGCAATACTCCCTTCTGTGTAGTACAGTCATCATACTACATCTGTGATAATCCCTTCTGTGTAAACAGTTATCATACCACACCTGTAATAATTCCTTCTGGGTAGACATCATACCACATCTGTAATAATTCCTTCTGTGTAGTACAGTCATCATATCACACCTTTAATAATCCCATCTGTGTATTACAGTTGTCATACCACACCCATAATAATCCCTTCTGTGTAGACAGCTATCATGCCACACCTGTAATAATCCCTTCTGTGTAAACAATCATCATACCACACCTGTAATAATCCCTTCTGTGTAGACAATCATCATACCACACCTGTAATAATCCCTTCAGTGTAGTACAGTCATCATACCACAACTGTAATCCTTCTGTGTAGTACAGTCATCATACCACACCCATAATAATCCTTCTGCATAGATAGTCATCATTCCACACCTGTAATAATCCCATCTGTATAGTACAACAAAATAAATGTACTGTGAATTAATTTATTTTTGTGATTTTGTGAAAAATGTAATTTTTTCACTACTTAATTTCATGGATTAGGAAAGGGGCACTATTCTTTCCACAGAAGAATCACTGTTGATAAGGTTTTTGAATTTGTGGGTTGTAGCAAACATGAAATCCTGGAAAATATTTATCCCATGAAAAATAGTAAGTTAATGGTTTTACGTTGAATGAAGTACAGTTCTAGTGTTGATGGCATGTATATTGTGATTTACTGAACCATTAAATATTCACTAGATTCAGCCAACATCTCCTATCTTTGGGAAATAAAATTATTGTCAACTTGTACATTTGTTAAGGTTTGGCAAAATGGACAATTTTTTTATTATTAAATGTGTAGTTTTGAAAGTATAAGTAGAAATTTTAAACTTGTCCATATTATTTTGAGTCAGCAATGACTAAGTGCCAATTAATTTATATATCAATGCAGATCAATAATGTTCAAAATTTTATTAATATATTTATTTATGTGTTTAATTGATTTTATTTATGTATTTATTTATTATTGCAAATTGTATAGTCATAGATTTAAGTTTTGAGTTTGCACAGATTTATGTTAAGTAGCACTTTAAGATCACATACCAATTGATAAAGAAATTCTTTTCTTGCCAGGAAATATTATTACTTCCAAAAGCCTATTACTGAACACATAAAAAATGTAACACACTATTTAATTCATGGCAGGTCAAAACTGGTCAAAGTAAACCCCCAAAATTACATCGGATGAATTTACTGTTGCAAGAAGATGTGTTAAGCTCAGTCAAACAACCATTAACAGCTTTACGTCCCTAGTACAAGAGTGACATCCATTAATCTGTTCTCCGCACTTACAAGCTTTTGTTGCTTACTCATCAATGTTAATTATTGTCAAATAATATATTTTAAAATTCTTATCATTTTTTGTGGTTTTGCTTGAACTTTATTAAGGGTCCTAACTATATCTCACAAATAAAGTCCATCTAGAGTACCAGCCATCTTTCAATAATAGCAATAATAATTTTAAAAAAAAAAAATATTTGCAGGAAAGCTGCAGTCTTTGAAATTTACAAATAAAATTTTTACGGATTGTCTGCATGCCAGACACAAAAAATTGGTAGAATTGTTTGTTTTTTTGTTCAATAAGTAACCAATTACATGTTTTTAAAGAGTGATGAAGGAACCAATAATTTTCCATTTTGTCACAATGAATTCATGTCCAATCACCTCTGATTATTTCAGATACATAAACAAATGAACAAACAGAATATATATACATATGTACATACATACAGACATGCTATATCTACTCATGTAGAAAACAAAGATGCATTCCATAATACATTGACAAACCAGGATCGACATTGTTTAGCTTGTGATATCAGACAGAATTGTAGACACTGATCTATGATCTTTTGGAAGCAGCTAAAATAAATAAATTCTTTTGTATGAGGGCCTCAAAGTAGATTAGTTCTTAGCTAATTGTGTTACCCTCTTTAAATAAAGTCATTATTATTATTATTATCTGCCATGCATATACCATGACAGGTCTAAGTGTATGCTATTCTCATTGACTTTGATCTGCCATACATATACCATGACAGGTCTAAGTGTATGCTATTCTCATTGACACTGATCTGCCATGCATATACCATGACAGGTCTAAATGTATGCTATTCTCATTGACACTGATCTGCCATGTATATACCATGACAGGTCTCAATATAAGCTATTCTCATTGACACTGATCTGCCATGCATATACCATGACAGGGGGGGCCCCGAGTGGCCGAGTGGTATAAAGCACTCTTCGTTATGGATCACTGCCATCTCACCTCTGTCTGCGTGGGTTTGAGTCTCGGATTCGGCCAATGTGGGTATGTGAGAAAGCTTGCCAGTAGCTCCTCACGGGTCGGTGGTTCTTTCCAGGGTTTTCCCGGGTTCTTCCTCCACCAATAATACTGGCCGCCATGTATAGCCTATCGTGTGCTGAAAAATGGCGTTAAACCCTACAACAACAACAACAACAACAACATACCATGACAGGTCTAAGTGTATGCTATTCTCGTTGACACTGATCTGCCATGCATATACCATGACATGTCTCAATGTATGCTATTCTCATTGACACTGATCTGCCATGTATATACCATGACAGGTCTCAGTGTATGCTAGTCTCATTGACACTGATCTGCCATACATATACCATGACAGGTCTCAGTGTATGCTATTCTCACTGACACTGATCTGCCATGCATTATACTATGACAGGTCTAAGTGTATGCTATTCTCATTGACACTGATCTGCCATGCATATGCCATGACAGGTCTAAATGTTTGCTATTCTCATTGACACTGATCTGCCATGCATATACCATGACAGGTCTAAATGTATGCTATTCTCATTGACACTGATCTGCCATTCATTATACTATGACATTTCTCAGTGTATGCTGGTCTCATTGATACTGAGCTGCCCATGCATGTACCATGACAGGTCTAAGTTTATGTTATTCACATTGGCAATTATCTGCCATGCATTATACTATGACAGGTCTAAATGTATGCTGTTCACATATATCCTGATCTGCTGTACATTATGCAATGGCAGATGTTAGTGTACAATGTTCACATAGGCCCTGATTTGTTGTACATTACATCATGGCAAATCTTACTGTACATTGTTGACAGTTGCATGCACACTATACACACATTGCAGACAGACAGACAAATGGATAGGCCAGAATATCAGATATATTGGTGTAATTCTTTTCTATCTGTTTCAGGAGAATGATAATAGATCAGATGTGATAGTAGACTGAGAAGGTGATGGAAGATGAAGAGAAAATGCAGTAACAGTCAATTTAGGAACAGGGGATCTGATGTCAAGATAGTTACAGATTAGCAGCATAGTAGTGGCATTTTTAATCCAGGAGCTTTTATAATTTAAAATACTTTAACATTTAGATAATAAGAACATATGTGAAAAAGGCATGCAACATTCCACACCCCACCTCCACCCACCCTCTCCACCCAGTATTTTTGTAGCAAAGTATGTGCATACACATGTATGCAAAGTAAAAACAGATTTAAGTAGGGCAAGTATGCTCTTGTGATGATTGTTTTCTTTTTAATCAAATTAATTATTTCCATTACTTAATCAACAATGTTTTTGTAATGTGTTGTTGAATCTTTTTGATGAATTACAGAAAATACCGGGCCCCAGGTAGCCGAGTGGTCTAAGGCTCTTGCCTTTACACATCACCTACATCTCACCTGTATGAGTGGGTTCGAGTCTTAGGCTTGGCCTATGTGGGTATGTGAGAAAGCTTGCCAGTAACTTCTGTGGGTTAGTGGTTCTTCCCAGGAGTTTTCTGGGTTCTTCCTCCACCAGATATACTGTCCGCCATCTATAGCCAATCATGTGCTGAAAACTAGCATTAAACCCAAAATAACAACAATAGACCATACCATCTCAATAGATGTATAGTTAAATTATTTCATCTTTAATAAGCAAATATAAAAAAGTAAATATGACATTCACTGAGTTTAATAATAATCATGTTCATATTATACACCACTAGTGAAACTTCTCTATTGAGGGAAATACATTCAATATATACTCACTTATAACTTCAAACTGCACAGACCCATATCTGCAATGGCCGGCAGATCTGGGTCTATGCAGTTTGTCAGTAGTAATCAGTAAGACAAACAACATAGACCCTGATATGTCAAAGCATTATGCAACAGCAGATCAGGGCCAATGTTTTTTGCAGTGGGACTTGACTTATAAGTGAGCATATACAGTAAATTTTGTTCTTTATTTGGAGATGTCCTTTATACAGAAATGAAATATGCAAGTGAAATTAAGAAAAGTGGTCCACCAATATTGTCAATTATTATCAGTTGTTAGTTATATATAGGTGTCCCTAAGGCAGGTGTCATTGTATTAGGTGTTAATGGTCCTAATAAGATAATTTTTTGCATTTTATAGAGTTTGCTGTTCATGGGTACTAGGTCCATTGTGAAATCTATTGTCAAAATTCTCCTTACAAATGAAACAAATTTGATTCCATTGGATAACTATATACTACAGAGTAATGTAAAATAATAATTTACTCAAATCATAGTTTAAGAGGGAGGTTGAATAAGTCTTTGCATGTATATTTAAGAAGTAAATTTTAAGATCTCAGTATATGTTTGCATTAAAGTTTAAACTCTCATAAGAAAATTAACAGAATGATAATTATAGAAGATATGTTGGAGTTGCCGAGAATGCTACTTGTTTTATGAATCTACATGTGCACATTTTGTTAAATTTATTTTCAGTTTTCCATTGGTGCATGAAATGATTACATATTTCATTGTCAAAGTAATGTGTCAGTGCTCAGTTATATTGTGAAGTTTATTGGTACAATACCTGGATTCATTATTTTCTTGTTCTGTTTGAAACAGGAGTCTATTATGATCAATTTAAACTTTTCTTTTACAGTGTATAATTTGCACTGTTTTCAGTGTATAATTTGTACTGTTTACTTGAGTTGTGAAGAAGTGAACTACTCATAGTTTAGTCTTGAAAGCCTATATTAAGTTGTAAAAGGCAGCTTTGATATTTTTTAAAAGGTTGCCATCTGTTGGAATTATTTGTTCAAGTTTGACTGATAATTCCATAATTGTGTATGTTCTGAAAGAAAGCACTTGTTTGTAATACAAACATTAATATAAACAGTCTAAAGAATTTATATACATGTTATATCTTTTATTTTATTGCAGACCAATTATCTCATTCATATTAGCCATTAGTTGTTGGCACTTAATGTCATAATTTTCAGTCGAGTTTCTTAGGTTATATCATATGAATATTAAAAAGGTTGTATCATATGAATATTAAAAAGGTTGTATCATATGAATATTAAAAAGGTTATATCATATGAATATTAAAAAGGTTGTATCATATGAATATTAAAAAGGTTGTATCATATGAATATTAAAAAGGTTGTATCATATGAATATTAAAAAGGTTGTATCATATGAATATTAAAAAGGTTGTATCATATGAATATTAAAAAGGTTGTATCATATGAATATTAAAAAGGTTGTATCATATGAATATTAAAAAGGTTACTATGCTCTATATTTTTTTCAAAGCAAGTAGTCCTTCAGTTTATAGGAATATTGCACTGTGGGGTATTTCTGGATAATTGTTTCTTCTATTACAATTTATATTTATATTCATAAATAGTATAGTTTACATGGAATCTAAAGTTGCAACATATTTCCTCCATGAAAGTATTCTTTCTTTCATACTCATGTGGGTATGAATTTTTTCATAAAATATACATCAAAACCTTTGCACAGCAAGGTATACACTTGATATATACATACATTTATTTTTTCTTTTGTTTGATGATGAATAGCAAGTTTGCTTTATCAAATCATTATCAATGCATGATCTAAATTATATAACAGGCATAATAGTTGATATTTACTGCCAGTTTTAAGCATGTCTGCATTGCCAAACAATAATTTAGATACAAGGGTGTCCTCCATTTTGGTGAAAAAATATCTAAAATTTTTTCTATTTCCTAAATTGACACTTTAAAATATGTTCTCGTGATGCTAAAAAATTTGGATTCAGTTGAGCCAGTAGTTTTTATGATACAGGATCAGAATGATTGGACTTGCATGAAAATAAATAAATTCTTATACAATGCACTGCTACTTATGCAGTTGGAAGGTACATACAAGCATCATCCCACAAGTACAGTATCATCTTGTCAAACAGCTGGATCACCAGTGACCGATGATTATGAAATCAATTACCCCTCCCTAAAACTAGTATTATAAACTTTGTGCTGAAGAAATGAAATTAAAAGTGCAAGAAAATGGTTGTTGCATGTACAAGAGAAGCCTTAGTTTATCACATTTTAATGTTAGATCTGTGTGTGCATTTTACTGAAATATAACTACAGCCTACTGTAACTGTGGTGAAATAGCATTGCATATGTTCATACAAACAAAATTTCTGCTTTATATGAAACAGTGATCAAAACACTTGGAGGCTCAAATGCACAGCAAGTCTTTTCATACTAGTGTACTTAAAACATTCAGGGAACAGTCATTTGGTTGAATGACCTCTTGTGTATGTGTGTACGTGTGTGTGTGTGAGTGTGTGTGTGTGAGAGAGAGAGAGAGAGGGTAAAGAATGAAATCCAACCTAATTGGATTACTACTGAAATCCTAGACACTATGAAAACACGAGACCAATTCAAGGCTATGGGAAACCATGCACAATATAAAGTATGGAGAAATAAAATAACAAGTATAATTAATAAAGGTAAAAAAAATTATTATCAATCATAGCTTGAAAACAAAAAGAGCAACAAAAACTCCATTTGGAAAGTCTTCAATGAACTCACTGGAGGAACACACAAAGATCAGATAAATAAAATTCACTCACTTCTGGTGAATGGCACCATAGTCACTGATGACAATGACATTGCAAATGTTTTCAGTGGTTTTTTTCACTAACGTTACCACAAAGTTAAAAGAACCAGTGATTCAAAACATCTTTAATGAAATGAAAAAGTTCTGCGGCAGCAAAATCTCTAAGGAGGTATGTTTCTCTATCCCACCAGTATCAAAAAACTTTGTTAAAAAATGTCTCAGTGAGCTTGATACATGTACCAAGAAAGCTACAGGACTTGATCAGATTGGTCCACGACTCATTAAATCTTCTGCCTTTGCTATTGTAGATAGCATAACATTCATAATCAATTTAAGTATAGCAACCTCATCTGTCCCCAAAATATGGAAAACTGCAAAAGTAACTCCTATTCACAAATCTGGTTCTAAGGATGAATCTGATAACTACCGGCCAATCTCAATACTACCAAACTTGTCAAAATTGATTGAAAAACATGTCCATGACTCATTCATGTCATATTTAACCAAACACTTGCTGTTACACCCTAATCAATCAGGCTTTAGACAGAAACATTCATGTGAGACTGCCTTGATCTCCCTAACTGATAAATGGCTTCAAGCACTTGACCAAGGTAGAATAATAGGATCTGTATTTGTAGATTTCAGGAAAGCTTTTGACATGGTGAATCATGAAATCCTTTTGAAGAAACTGAAAATCTACCAGTGTGATGAAAGCATAGTTAGATGGTTTACTTCATACTTAAGTGAGAGAACACAACATGTTTATGTAAATAATGTTCTGTCTGAACCTGGAACAATTAGATGTGGAGTACCACAAGGCTCAATTCTAGGTCCATTACTATTTATTTTATTTATTAATGACCTACCACTTGTACTAAGGGACTCAATATCATCTACAGATCTCTATGCAGATGATACAACATTGTCAGACATCCAAAACACAAAGCATGAACTCAGAATGCCCTAAACAAACTGGACAACTGGTGCACATGCAATGGCATGGTGGTAAATACTGGTAAAACTAAAATATTACTTATCTCAACATGGCAAAAAAGGACAAAACTTGATAGTGATGAACTATGTCTGACATGGAAGGATAGAAATTTGCAAATGGTCTGTCATGATAGACTACTTGGCGTTTTGGTAGACAATAACCTATCATGGACTGAACATATCAAACATATCAGTAAAAAAGTCAATTCAAGTTTATGGCTTCTCAGTAGGATAAGACACTTTCTCCCTGAAAGGTACAGAAAACTATTTTATAACAGTTACATACAACCCTATTTAGACTACTGTAATACAGTATGGGGTAATTCAAATGATAAAAACTTAGCAAAGCTGGCACATCTTCAAAAAAGAGCATTTGGGCTAATATCAATACAGAAAGAAAGCATGGAAAATTTAGCTGGTAAGTTTAAAGTATTACCTATTAAAGACTGAATCTGTTTTGAGAAAAGCCAAATTAATGTACAGCATATCCAATAATAGTGCTCCTGAATATTTACAATCACTATTCAAGTATAGGCTACCTGGTAATACTCCCCACCTGCGATCCATGTCTACCAAACAGTATAAAATTCCCAAACCAAATAAGGAATTATTTTAAAAAAGTTTCCAATACTCTGGAACTTTGCTCTGGAATAGTATTCCAGTTGATTAGAAATGCCCACTCTATTTCCTTCTTCCAAACCCAGTATATCCAGTGGCTTCAGAGATGCAGCTAATATAAATAAATTCCATTGTATAAGGGCCTCAAGGTAGATTAGCTCTTAGCTAAATGAGTTACCCTCTTTAAATAAAGTCTTTATTATTATTATTATTATTATTATTATTATAGAGAGAATTTGCTTCTCCATGCTGAAATGTAATGAACTTTGCTCCAAGTGCAACTAAGTGTTTTAAAATATTTCTTATAAATGCTCAGCAGATTTGAATGATTATTTTTACTTTCTGGTAATGCAAAATTAAAATGTAATGATCAGGACTGAAACAGTAAAAATAAAGTACACTTTTATGGATTGTTTTAAAAAAATGTATTTTGTGCTATGACTGTCTGCCTTTTGCTAACCCCATGAATGAGGTCTCAAAAAGTTAGCAATTATTAGGTAAGAGATCAGAAAATATAAACAAATATTATGTTTTAGGATTGTCCAAAAAGAATAAATGCCATAAGGTTTTACATTTTCATATCCATGTATAGCAAAAGGTTTTTAAATTCTTACTTAGATCCATTTTGAGTCATGGAAACCAAATTTTTTAAAACTCCACTGGAAGCCAATATTTTGAAGCTTATCACCAGCATATAAGATTCTTTTGTTGTACATGTTGAATCGAGAGGTCACACAAACATTCTACAAATTTTAAGACATGAGAAAATGTTATTTAGGTCCCTTTACTTTCTTTATGTAGAATATTCAGTTACTATCATGTCGAGGTAACATTAAAATTTAATTTAAATGAAACCATATGAAATATAATATTTTAATGCTCTAGTTTCCATCCAAGTCATACAGTTTTGCTCTAGTTTCCATCCAGGTCATGCATTTTTGCTCTAGTTTCTATCCAGGTCATACTTGAATGCTCTAGTTTTCCATCCAGGTCACTCTTTAATGCTCTTGTTTACATCCAAGTCACATTTTAATGCTCCATTTTACATCCGGGTCAAACTTTAATGCTCTAGTTTACATCCAGATTACACTTTACTGCTCTGGTTTACATCCAAGTTACACTTGAATGCTCTAGTTTGCATCCAGATCATATTTTAATGCTCTAGTTTCCATCCAGGTCATACAGTTTTACTCTAGTTTCCATCCAGGTCGTGCATTTTTGCTCTAGTTTCTATCCAGGTCATACTTAAATGCTCTAGTTTTCCATCCAGGTTACTCTTTAATGCTCTTGTTTACATCCAAGTCACATTTTAATGCTCCATTTTACATCTGGGTCAAACTTTAATGCACTAGTTTACATCCAGATTACACTTTACTGCTCTGGTTTACATCCAAGTTACACTTGAATGCTCTAGTTTGCATCCAGATCATATTTTAATGCTCTAGTTTACATCCAGGTTACACTTGAATGCTCTAGTTTACATCCAGATTACTCTTGAATGCTCAGGTGTACATCCAGGTTACACTTGAATGCTCTGGTGTACATCCAGGTTACACTTTAATGCTCTAGTTTACATCCAGATCACACTTTAATGCTCTAGTTTACATCGAGGTCACACTTTCATGCTTTGTTTATGTCCAGGTCACACTTGAATGCTCTAGTTTACATTCAGGTCACACTTTGATGCTTTAGTTCACATCTAGGTCACACTTTCATGCTCTAGTTTACATCCAGGTCACATGTCTTCAGGCTATCAGTATCCAGTGATTATCATGGCTGGAGCAACATGAATTACATGATGGCTAATAGACCTCTTCCAAATCTCCATTCAGAGAATTGATGTCCTTATTTCTCCGACAACATATTAAGAATGAGACCAAGAATGTAAAGCCGCTGTCTGACTGCTTATCGAGAACGATGCTAAGGGTAAAAGACTCTATATTAAGAATTTGGCTAAGGGTATTAAGCTGCTGTCTGACTGCATATCGAGAACGAGGCTAAGGGTAAAAGACTCTATATTAAGAATTAGGCTAAGGGTATTAAGCCACTGTCTGACTGCATATTTGGAATTAAGATCTTTTGACAGGGTCAATAAGACAAGAAAAACAAAATAAATCTTTTATTTTTAAGCTAATCAGACTTTTCACAATCAACTTAACAGATAGGTTATGTACATCTGGGTGGATCCTTAAATCCAAAGACATTAGATATAAAATTTATGTCATTGAATTGATTTGGAAGAGACATTTATTAGGTCCTTACTTAAAATACATTATATACTTGCTTTTAAGTTGAATCCAACTGCAAACTGCTCATGCCCAAATCTACCATTGCATAATGTGCCAGCAGATCCAGGTCTGTGCAGTTTGTTGGAACTAATCAGTAGAACAAACATCATAGACCCTGATCTGCCAGCACATTGTGCAATGGCAGATTTGGGTCTGTGCATTTTGCAATTGAACTTGGCTAGTGTGTGATATATATATATATATATATATATATATATATATATATATATATATATATGGTAGGGCATTGTCAATTTTGAATATGTACAGTTTTGTTATTTAGAAACAGGTTTAAATCAAATAAACAGTATTTGATAGCAGCTGTTGTGACACAGGAATGTATCACATGTGTTGAAAAGATATGGCACTTTTGTGTACCTCTTTTAAGTACTGCCAGCTGGGTTAAATAGCAGTGCATTGTAGAATATTTGCAATTTCCTGTGGAATTATCAAACAAGACAAAAGATTTGAAGAAACACCTAATATGATTCCTGAAGGGAGTTTTAGCTCTACTGTAATATATTGACATATATTGACATTTATAGATCTGATGAATTTATGATTGATATTGATGCTCGAACTTTGCGGAATTTTTTTCAGGCCTAAAATTTCAAACCGCTGAGTCATGAAAATGGGACGATTAGTTTTTGTCAAATTTACTAACTTATACAATTAATATTTTTCTATTTAGTTTTCTGATATTTGACAAATTCAAGGTATATTATTATCCTCCCTTCTTGCCTTAATTTTGTGATAGAACTTTATTGCTCAGTATCCAATTTCCTCGGAAGCTCCATGTGGCAGTGGTCTGCAGTAATTTAAATATTGACTTTCAATTATTTTATGTATTTTAAATTTGTATTTTCAGTGGTATGTTTTGGATCACTATGTATTATAGATGTTATTGCTCAAACTTTATGTTCGGTCATGAGGGGAGATAAAAATGTTGCATTCAAGATGGTATGGTTGCTCAGCCGTATGGATTGAACTTAGAAAATCAAATTGTTAAGCTCCACTTTTTGATGGTAGCTACAAATTTAAAATTTAATACTTTATGCCATGATGGAATTTTTAAAAGTTGAGTCAGTGATGCTTACAATTATTTTAACTTGTCCTTCTCTGAACATATTATCTATTATTTGTTAGTTATTTAGAGGTCAAGATAATATAAGTGCCTTATTGGTTGTATTTGGAAGAAGAAGCGGAATAGGTTTGATAAGTTTTAGTTCATTTCACCATACTGAAAATTGCTAAGTTTTATGAATAATTTTCAAAATGGAAGTTCAGGGCTGCAAGTCGCCAATAACTATGAAACCAACCTGAAGAGAAAAAGATCATCCTTTACTTGAGAATGCAAAGGAAAAGACTTTACGTCATGGAAGCAACTTCCCACTGATGAGAATTCCTTAGTAGAATGACAGAGTTTAGGCAGGTTTATTTTTGTCAAGCCCACTTTAGTTAAAAGTGAGATATAACAGTTACTGTTCTAATGGAGATGAAAGGTTGTCAATGAATTGTTAAGGTTTTGGTTACAGTTTTTCTTTTGCATATATTTTCTAAACCCTGCGATGGACTTGACATTCAGGTTGGCCTTCTCATATGTAAAATGCTACTCTTTGTGTAGAACAAATAGTCATTTGTGCTCAGAAAAATGCCTCAAACCTTCTTTTTTTTATAACTGTTTAACTGGAGTAAAATTCAGCAGAGGTGAGAATTTCCACAAGTTAGCAGCATGAATGTTTGCTGTAAATTCTTTTTATTATGGATAGCTGAATTTTTAGCTTCATGCTCCCTATCTGAGAATAGTCACAACAATGAACAAAATCTTTGTCTCCGATTACAATGTAATTATTTTTATTACAGGATGAATTTTCATTTTAAAATTAGTGTAAATGTTACAATCTCAAAGGTATCCATTATATAAGGTCATTGTTTTGAAGAGACTTGTGCCCAGAGCCTTGTATGTGTGTGTGTATTAGTCAATGGAAATTTTATATATAAACTATTTGGACTGCAGACATTTTTAATTTTCCTTAAAGAATGAAATCACTGTCCAAGAACAATCCTGGTTGATTATTATTGTTTTCATTTAAATAAAGAAGAATTCATTTTTATCTCAAATAAAATTATTTAATTTTTATTCAGCTTGAGCAAGACAGAATTCATATTCACATTTATGAAGAACATCAGTTGTTCTGTCATTTAATTGATAGGTTGCATATTTTTAAAGATTTTTTTTAAAAACTTTGTAAGAAAGCTGTGATACAGTTTAAATGTGAATTCTTACATGTGTAGACTTGAGTGAACATGTATCATGAGTAGAGTAGGTTATACTTTTTTTTATAAATATTTAAATGTGTAAATCTTATTTTATTTTTATCTCTATTTGTCAGATTCTTGAAAGAGCTCGTAGAAATAAACTGTTATGATTCTTAATATGCTCTATTTAAGTGTTTACTTATTTCCCATATGGAGTACTCTTGGTTTTTCAGCACAAGTTTTGTTGTTACTACTCCTAAATTCCTTAGAGCATTGTCATGAAAATTTACATGCGTAACCCAATATTGTCTAGTTGGTCCTGAATGAAAATGTTTCCACCTGGACATCTAATATGGCCACCACAGTGGCCAGCTTATACATTTTGGTATCACTACTAATAATCCTGAATTGTACATGTACTGATATTGGGTTTTCACTAACAGAGGACCTCATTTGATGTCTGGTGCCAATCTAACATCTAATATGGCCCCCTTGAAAATCTTGTTATTGCTACTCCTTCTTATTGGATAGTCATATGTATACAAGTTTTACACTAAACAATTTCTTATGATGGCTGGGTTGGTCCTAAATGAAGATGGTGCTGATCTGATATCCAGTATATCCATCATAGTGGTCATCTTGAAATTCTCATTGCTTCTCTTCCTGAGCAGGTAGTCATATCAAAATAGGGTTTTCAAAATAGACCTCATATGATGTCTAGTTGGCACTTAATTAAAATGGTGCTGATCTCATATCCAATATGGCCACCATGGCAATCATCTTGAGAATCTATTGATTGCTTCTTTTCCTCCATGGATGATTGTATTGACATGAGGTTTTCACTAAAAGACTTCTTATGATGTCTGGTTGGTCCTAAATTACAAAGTTGCCCATGAACATCCAGTAAGATTTAATATAATTTTTTCTAATTGGTCCTCAAAACTGTAGTGACTTTCCAAAATTTGAAAATCTCATAACATATATTTCGAAACATATGGCCATGCCAACAGTTACAAATAAACTACTACTTTCTTGCAACATATAGTTAATGCTGTATTTAAGTGATGCTGACCTAACCTCAAAAATGGCTGCCTTGACTGACATTCTAAATTTATATTACTCCTTCTCTTGAACGGATGGTCTTGTCAGCATGGGGTTTTTAATGAAACACTACTATAGCAATATAGAACTTCTGAATGAATGAAAAGGGTGCTTATTAAAGCAATTAACAAATATTAATAATAATATTAATATCATTTCTTTAAAACAACATTATTGTCTTCATTTTTTTGATCTTAAATTTTGTTGAACATTTACATTAACTTGCACTACAACTGTACTTTGCACGTAAGAAATGTACATGACAATCAGATACTAATGAGTGTGGACTCATAATTTTCATGTTCTTACCCCCCTCCCTCTCTCTCTCTCTCTCTCTCTCTCTCTCATGCAATTTATATGTTCATACTAAGGTCAAACTGTATTTGTTTTTTTATACTAGTTATTAGGGGATCGTTCTCTAATTCTTCAAGGAAATGCAGTTGACATCTACATCTGGCTACATCAGAAGCACTAAACCTAACTTGAGAAAACATGATTGCAAAAGATGCAACCCACTTACAAAGTTGCAATATTGTTTTCACTTGCTCTGAATTATTTGTATACATACTGTAAAAAGTGCAAATTGAAAATCCCATGCCATTCAGTTATCCCTTCAGAAGCAGTAGGAAAGAAATTTTCAAGATGGCCACCACGTCTCAGTACTTTCTTCCTAATAGTTTAAGAGGTATAGTGATTAGAAACAATTGCTAATGGATGACATGTGACAGATGTCCAATGAGCAACAGACAGCAGATATGACAGATGCCCAGTGAATAATAGACAACATGTGATAGATGTCTGATGCCCAGTGAATATGGACAACATATGACAGATGTCCAAGGAGCAACAGACAATATGTGACATGTCCAATGAGCAAGAAAAATGTGATACATGTCCAATGAATAGACAATATATGATAGATGTCCAATAAGCAACTGACAACCCCCTATAGATGTCAGTAAAAATGATGGAATATGTTGGATTGTAGTGACTGATATCTCTCTGAGTGATCAAAACACATGTATGCATTAATGTGGGATATTTCAGAGAACTAAAGGATGTTTATGATAAATTAATATCAAGGTCAGTTTCATATATTGCAAACTTGACTATTTCAAACTGATGGTCAACTATTTCCAATAATATTTGTTTCTCTTGAGCACATCATATTTCTACAAATCAACAATAGGTACATTTGAATTCTGCTTTATTAAAAGTCACATACACTTACTGGATGTCATTTACCAAAGATGCCAACAGACATGAAGGAAGAATCTCATTTCTGTCTGGTTTGTACTGAATTATATTAGACTGCAGTCAGTACTTACTGTAAGCCACAAAACTTGCTGGGCCAAACTTTCAATTTACTCTCAGTAATTTTAAGTAGAATGAAATGATTCAAAATCTGCATCCTTGATGTCCGATGTCTTTTGTCAAATTTCCTCCAGTGTTGAGTAATTTATGAGGAGATATAATTTTAATGTTTTTTTCTATCTCTAGTAATGACAGCTACATTTGATGAAGGACTGACCTTTTAAATGTCATTAAAAATACTCAGTGTGGGGATGGTTAGTTCCAAATTTGGTAGCATTTGGGCCATTGCTTTTTATGAAGATGTTGAAAATAACCATTGTGGATGGATGGACAAACACCGCATCTGATGCAGGGCCATACTATAAGCTCACCTGGCCTTGTTGCCATATAAACTAAAAAAAAATGCTCAAATATTATGGGTCCTTTACAGGGAGGTAGTTACTATCCCATGGCCCGTACAATGTAGGCAGCCCAAAATCCCAAGTTTTTATTGGAGGAGGGGGATTTGAAGTTACACCACTAATCCTACAGGATATTAATATAGGTAATAATGAGAAATGGAGACTTAAATTGAGTACATTGATACGAAGTCTCAGGATTGAGGAATTTTCTCTTTCATTTTCAAGTGATGAATTGTTGTTGTTGTTGTTGTTGTTGTTGTTGTTGTAGGGTTTAACGCCATTTTTCAGCACAAGATAGGCTATACATGGCAGCCAGTATAACTGGTGGAGGAAGAACCCTGGAAAACTCTGGGAAGAACCACCAACCTACAAGAAGCTACTAGCAGGCTTTCTCATGTACCCACGTTAGCCGAGCCTGAGACTCGAACCCATGCAGACAGGTGAGATGGCAGTGATCTGGAATGGTGAGCGCTATAGACCACTCGGCCACTCAGGGCCCCCAAGTGATGAATTGTCAGAACCAAGATAAACATGCCTTTACTCATTAGCAGAGCATACCTGTAAAATCTAAATTTTGCTTTGAAAATTTTATTAGATGTACTTTCAGTTGATAATGAAAATTCACGCAACTTAAAGGAGGTGTTTTTTTTAAACAAAAGCATGTCTCCACCCACCATGACAATAGTTATCATTCTGTGGCTGGTATTTGATAGAAAGAAAAATAAACCTAGCAAGGTGAAGAAAATGAACGTTTTGTTAGGAGTGCGATACAAAAGTTCTCTGTTAAGGTCAAGTTTTTAGTTTTATAAAATCAAAAAAGTTCTGTCAATTTAAATAACACAGATATCATCAGCTCTGCAAAAGTTAGATACATTTGAAATGTCTCCAAAAGGGCCAGGAGGCTAAAAAATTTTACCTCGCCTCCCCACAATAAGCTGTGTTTGTAAAACACTGCAAATAAAACAAAATCTAAGCCCAAACAATAAAAAAACCCACATTACCAACCTGCATAGATATCTTGTAGTTACATATCTGGAATCCCATTAAATGGACTAATCTTTTCTCAGAAATAAAACTGCCTATTATTTGTATTTATACAAAACACTGCTTACAACAAAAGCAGCCATCAAATGTCATTACTGTACTTGCAATTGTATTGAAGAAAGAGAGCTACATGCAAAACTTCATTCTTCACAACAAAAATAGTAACAATAGCAGCAACAATAAGAACAATAATAATAATAATAATAATAATAATAATAATAATGTTAATATTATTATTATTATTATTATTATTATTATTATTATTATTATTATTATTAACAACAACAAAAACAAAATGTCCCATATGAACCAATACTTGCTCAGAATCAATCCATGGGTAAGCAAACAATTTTTGTTCAAGCTACAGCTGCATTTACTTCTCACCAATGGTTTCATACAATAAGTAAAAACGATAGCAACAATAAACTGAGTTTATCAAATTAACAGTTTAGTATCACAGATTTTAGTACATTTGGTGATGCATATATCTTTGGTATACAAATACAAACTAAGGTTATAAGGATCAAATAAATACATACAAGGAATATGATATATACTGATGTACAAGTCAGGTTCAACTGCAAAACTACACAGACCCAGATCTGCCATTACATAATGTGCTGGTAGAAGTGGGTTTGCATAGTTTCTTACAAGTAATCAGTACAACACAACAAAACCTTGATCTGCCAACACATTATGCAAGGCAAATCAGGTTCTATGTTTGTGACTGAACTTTACTTATCAGCAAGTATACTTAGTAGAAAATAAACCCAAGAGTCAAAAGCCATCTTTGCTAGCCAAGGTTTCGATATGATAACCCTATCTACACCTTGGTGGATCAAACAGATGTACTGGTGCTTTATCCTAGAAACAGCTATTGGATTTCATGAGTTGCCCCCCTTAGTATGTAATGCCAACTAACCAATAGTGTGGTGCATTGTACATCAGCCAAAATTTTGGAGGCAACTTACCTAAAAAGGATCCTTTGTAAGTTTAACATTGAAAGTATGACTATGTATTATAAAGGGAAGCCATTACAGGACTATTTGAGTGAAAGCTACTTGTGCAAACACAGACCAGCAGTAGAAAATTGCTTCTTTACAAGTCCATTCAAGTTGTGTGCTCACCTTGTCTCGATCACGTAGGAACAGTGTTCAAATTTGGACAACTTAATTTTGATTGGGACACAGTGGTTTGCTGCCACATCCAATGAAATTCACAGACCCAAAGCACAAAAATATCTGCTCGATATGCCAAGGTGTAGATAGAGCTATCATATTGGAACCGTGACTAGCGAAGACGGTCAAAATCATAATTTTAAAAAAAAGCTTTGCTTGCTTATATTATTCTGAAAACAAATTTGACTTTCTTGAAGATATTTCAAAATCAAAAGAAATCTTACATGTTTAAAATCATTGATGGTAAAACAATGTCTATTATTAGTCTAAAACAGGTTTTATTTCAGCAGGGTAAAGTATATTTTATTTTTAGAGCATGATTCATTATAACCGACACTGTAATAAACAATAGTAGACATTATTAAACACATGAAAACAAAGCATAAAGACTGAAAGGAATATCTGATTATGAATATAAAAATAGTTTTTGAAAAATTAGGTCAATCACAGAAAAAATAAAACACTACAAGAATAGAATTAGTATTGCTGAATGGGAAATTATAATAACAGGATTTGTATTACTGTACTATATTATTCGTCCTTTCACATGTTTTATTTCATGTTCACCAATAATTGTATTGTAATAATAATAAGAATTATTTTTATGAGCCTAAAATTTGCAAATTTTCTCTTTGTCAAAAATTAGAGGAAATAAAAAATTACAGAAAATACATTGCCATATATACTCACTTATAAGGTGAGTCCAAATGCAAACAACACAGAATCAGATCTCCCATTATATAATGTGCTGGTAGATCAGGGTTGATGTTCTACTGATAACTCCTAACAAAACTGCATAGATTTGGATCTTCTGGCACATCATGTGATGACAGATCTGGATCTATGTAGTTTGCAGTTGGACTCAACTTATAATTGAGTATGTACAGTACTCTATGCCATGTACATTGAAAGGTTTACCCTTCTTTTCATTTCTGTATTAAAGAAATTCTAACATTTAAGTTTTTAGTGAAAAGTACAATTACAGTAGAACCTGTCTTTAAAAAGACCACTCCTTCAGCCAAAAGATTATAGTCTCTAAAGACTCAAAAATAAAACTGCCTATTATTTGTATTTATACAAAACACTGCTCACAACAAAAGCAGCTATCAAATGTCATTACTGTACTTGCAATTGTATTGAAGAAAGAGAGCTACATGCAAAACTTCATTCTTCACAACAAAAATAGTAACAATAACAGCAATAATAAGAACAATAATAATAATAATAATAATAATAATAATAATAATAATAATTACAGTAGAACCTGTCTTTAAAAAGACCACCCCTTCAGCCAAAAGATTATAGTCTCTATAGACAGGTGAACTCTAGTTACAGGTCAATATACTATATACTTATTCAATATATGCTTTCTGAACCTGATTTCTCAAGGCATGTGATCTCTCACAGTAGTGGCCTTTCATGCAGGGTTTTACTCCATGTAAAGCAAAGATAACTTGTCTGTAAAAGTTGATAGAATCCACTAAATCCACTGTTGGCAAATGGTGTGGGGTGACTTATGAAGTTGGGCTAAAAACTAGGGAAATTGAAAAAAATTGCTCATAATGGAATTAAATGGGAAATTTTTCAAACAAAAGTAAGAACTGTCTCCTATGCTTTCACTTTCAGTGTAACATGTCTGGTACAGTGGGATCTACTTTAGTACATGATTTTATTTTTTGAAAAGGCTGAAAAGCGTGTTGTGTCAACTTCTGCTTCCCTCAAATTCAGCAGCAGCAGATCATGTCAGGATTGTCAATTGGACATAAATCTGGTTCCAAGTTTTGTCTAAGAAAATTGTTTCAACTAGAATGATTATGTTTTTTGTCGAACAAGTAACAATGACTACCATTACAATGAAGAGAACAGTATTCAAGTAGTAAAATCTCTGAAGGTAGAAAAATATATTGCATATGACTTCAGCCCAGCTGAATTGTAAATTATTACATAGTTAATTCTAATTCTATTTCTCTGTGTATAAAAATTACATATATGTTTATTTATATTGATACAAAAATGGGTAACAGTGCAGTTACAAAACAGTTTCACATTGCTCCAAGCTAACCAAGCTCCTTGTCAAGACAAGACACAATCTAGAAAAGCAAAACAAGCACACGGCAAAACTTGCCAAGAGAAAACCTAAATTATTTGCAAGTCTGAAGGACTGGAAGTCTACAAAATGGTGTTAAATTAAGGAAAAATGTGCAACCTACATGCCTCTTTCCAGCTGGGGTTAGAACAGCAAAAGTTTATAACAAAATTAAAATGCATATTATCTGTGTGCAGAGCCAGATTGCTTTCACCTAATGATTGACCAAAGACAAAGGAGGGAAACCATGAAGAGTAAAAAGCAAGCTATATATGGAGATGGTAGCAGAGGAAGTGTGTTGTAAGAATGTTGTAGTTGGATACTTAAAAATAACAACAATCATATAAATAATAAATTTCATGTAAAGAATGAAGTAGTATTTACTTATGTACACTAATATGGTTCCCTTATGTAGCAAAGGATAACTCTGTACAACTGATTAAATTGACCTAACAGTACTCTTCAGTTTAAATAGACAATAATGTTTCAACAAAAATTATATTTCATACCATTAGCTATTACAATCCTCTGTGTGTGTGTGTGTGTGTGTGTGTGTGGGTGTGTGTGTGTGTGTAAAGTGATATTTAGTCATTGAGATTTAATTTACAATATGTGTGAAGAAAGTGGCAAGAAAGTAACATAAAACTCTGGGTTCTCAATAGATTTCAAAACTGAAGTCATTTGACCCTTGACCCCCATAATATCATGAGAAAACTGAAAATTTCAAGAGTTGAAACTAAAATCTGAACAGTCATTAGTATTTGGCAGTCACAGCTGGGATTACTCATTATTTGTGGAGCAAATAGATGTTTCAGTTTTCTTGTGTCATGCTGAATAAAGAGCAGTACTTGAACTGTATTTGTAAGAAAGAGACCAGTAGAAAGTGAGACTCTACTGAATTTTGTACAGATGTTTTTCCTTCTAACTATGTGTGTATATTTGGTATATTAAACAGAAAAAGGATTATTTTATGCTCTCCTGGGAGATTGAACCTGCCCTCATTGGCAGATAGGTTTGATTTTCCAGCATCCTTACACCAGTCACATATCAACACTTTCTTTCCATCTTTCATAACTATATAACCCACAGAAATTCACTTTTCTACTCTTCCTTAATTTTTTTCAAACTTTAGGAAATTTATTCTTCTTCACCTTTGAGCTGTATCTAACTTCATTTCTTTGTAGTTTCAGGATTTGAATAATCATCACAGGCCGTTTCTTAGACTGAGACAGTAAAGAAAATACACTTCTTTAGTCACTGAGATTCAGGAGTTCACAAATATATCTAATATAACAAAATTATATCTGTAAATTATTTGCATTTAGACACAAAAGCTGGATATTAAATAGTTTAAATTTGAGGACAATATTTTCAGACTTCTATGGTGAAAAAGTGACTGGTCGGTCTGTAACACTGCCTTCGATTTTCAGATACAGGTCAATTCAATCTTGTAAATCTGTGACCATATTTGGATTCTGATTATAAAAACTTTTTTGTTGCTCATCACTGCTGTCTGCAATTTCATCAATTAAAACCTAATTTGGGACTATCTATTATTCTGTAACGTAAACCTAGATGCAAGCTGAAAACTCCCATTTCAATATCGACTTCTTCTTCTTCTGCAAACTTTGATCTGGGAGAAGATACATGCGTCTAATTTTCCAGGGCATCTATGGATGGCTCTAGGTCAATAACAACTGAGTCTGACAGTGACTCAGATAGTATGTCCATATCCAAGACAACTTCTCCTTCATGAGGTAGATTCCTTGATTTTGAATTACAATCTCTTTTTAATGACTTTTGTTTTCTTCCATCTCCATCTTTAGATTTAGATTTTTTACCTCCACTTTTAATATGAGAAGTGTCATCATCACCAATGTTGATGGTAACATTTCTTGGTGTAGCAAAATCGTTATCTTTCTCATCTCTTGTTTGTTCTTTTGACTTTTTTCTACCCTCATGTTTAAGGCTTGTTTTCTCTGGGCTAGTGAAAATGATCTTTGGTACTGCAAAACCTGGATGGGATTTCTTCTTCATGGTATCCAAAGTTTTCTTACTTGAAACAACACTCTTTTCAATATTCTCTGACACCCTGACTTCCATCGCTGTCTCCATCGGTAGGATAACATCATGTGAACCAAGACCTGGCATGTCATCTTCCACTGGGATGTTTGCTGTTGCTTTGGGTGGAGAGCTTGCCTGTGAGCTTGTCTGCCAAGTTTTATCCATTTTTCCAAAGTCTGACTGTTTTATTTTATAATATTTCCATTCTTCTATGCCTGGTGACATTTTGATAGTTTCATCCTCGTCCTCTTCCAGATCCCCATCTTCACCTTGTTTATTGGACCCAAGTTTTTTCACTGCTTTGGGTCTCATGAGTAATTTTCCTTTTACTGCACTCATTGCCTTCTTTATCTTACTCTTTGATACATTTTCCATATCAATAGTCCTGATGCCATCTGTTCCAAGATTAACTCTGGGAGAATTGCCTCCCTTTATGCTACTATCTGGCTTTGAAATCTGTTCCTCCATATCCAATTCTCCTGGTATAGGTATATGTATATCATTAAAGTTTACTCTTTCATCGGAATTGACAACAATACTCTCTAAGTCTGGTGAAGTGCTCTCACTTGGTATAGTGACCTTAATGGATGGCGGTGGTCGAGTTTCATGAGTAGTGATTTTTTTAAAATCTGAATCACTTGCTGCCCTAGCAGAATCAACTGAAATCTCAGAAGAGGACAACACTCGTACATTGGGATTGCTGTAAAATACTTTAGATGAGCTTGTAATTTGGAGCTCCGAGGCACTGTACACTTTCATACTTGCAGGAATAGTATAATTCATGCAAGGAATCAATGGATACTTTTCCCGAACAATTTTTTTTACTGCAGTTTTCAATGGCATATTTAACATGCCAACTAAAAACACTTTTCGGCTGAATTTCTGGATCAGACAAACTTCTAGCTGCAAGTTCTTCTCCTTTACAATATCCTGATCTATATCTTCATATTCTAGAGGCCTTTTAAACTTGAATGACACTGGAGTAAACACATGTTGTTCACTGACTCCTTTACCAGACTTTGCAGTGTGAACATGACTTTGTGAACTTTCAACTTTGATTTCTTCAGTCTTTCGCTTAGATTCCTTCTTTTTGTCTGGCTGCAGAAATGCTCGGACATAAATTGCATGAATCATTGATGTATGAGCTGAAAGCAGAAGAATAAATTTTAATCAATTTCAGATAAACTAACGTTACTTGTTCCTCTCACATTAAATTGGTAAAAACTCTGGAAACTGAAAGTGTGGCAGGCCAAAGTGTTTTGCTTGACTTTTATATTTTTGAAGGCTTTATATTTAAAGTGTTTATTGGAAGTTCCCCCCCACCAAAAAAAACAATATACTGGTACATGACTCCTCTGAACACAGTATACCAAGACCATACTACTACATCAAACTATTATGAGGACAAGGTCCCTAGTATATTTTCAAAATAAATGTTGTTGTTGTTGTTTGTTAAACACCATTTTTCAGCATATGATAGGCTATACTTTGCGGCCAGTATAACTGGTGGAGAAAGAACCTGGGAAAACCCTGGTAAGAACTGACCCATGGGAAGCTACTGGCAAGCCTTCTTAAATACCCACATTGGCAGATCCCTAGACTCAAACCCATGCAGACAGAGGTCAGATGGCAATGATCCGTAAAGGTGTGCATTTAAGACCACTCAGTAAAAGACTCTTATTGAGCTTAGTTCATGTACATAAATGAATCATTAACATGGTGGACAATATTAAACTTGAGGGAATAATCAATTCCTTTTTTAGTATCTATGTATAAAGGTTCCTGGAACAATTTAAGATATTCAAAATATTCAAAGTGAATTTTGTAATATTTTCATTGTTTTTGAACTTAAAAAATTTATGTATAGTGGCCTGCCTCTTGAGAGACCCCAATCAAGAAAGACATCCCCCTAAACAGAGGCCACATTGTACCGCACCAAAATAGTATAATTTTACCATTTTGCTCATCTCAAGAGAAGCCATCCATTTTGTAAGACCAATTTTTTTTAAGCACTGAATGACTGACTTCAAAAAAAGATAAGGCTACTGTAATGTAAAAAGTATAATCATGAAATAAGTGCACAGCCTGTGACATTAGTGATATTGTGATGCAAGTATAAGGCCCTGCAAAATCTAGAATATTTAGTGAATTAAGTATGAGGCCCTGTAAAATCTGGAATATTTAGTGAATTAAGTATGAGGCCCTGTAAAATCTGGCATATTTAGTGAATTAAGTATGAGGCCCTGTAAAATCTGGAATATTTAGTGAATTAAGTATGAGGCCCTGTAAAATCTGGAATATTTAGGGAATTAAGTATGAGGCCCTGTAAAATCTGGAATATTTAGTAAATTAAGTATGAGGCCCTGTAAAATCTGGAATATTTAGTGAATTAAGTATGAGGCCCTGTAAAATCTGGAATATTTAGTGAATTAAGTATGAGGCCCTGTAAAATCTGGAATATTTAGTGAATTAAGTATGAGGCCCTGTAAAATCTGGAATATTTAGGGAATTAAGTATGAGGCCCTGTAAAATCTGGAATATTTAGTAAATTAAGTATGAGGCCCTGTAAAATTGGAATATTTAGTGAATTAAGTATGAGGCCTTGTAAACTTTAGGATATCATATGAAATAAGTACAAGGCTCTGTAAAATTTGTGATATTTGGTGACTAAAATCACAAAGCTGTATAAACTTGAGATATCTAGTGAATTAAGTACCAAGTCCTGTATAATTTAGGATATCTGGTGAAACAAGAACAAGGCCCTCTATAATTTAGACTGTCTAGTGAAATAAATACAAAGCTCTGTAAATTTGAGATGTCTAGTGAAAAAAGTACAAGGCCCTGTTTAATTAAGGATATCTAGTGAAATACATACAATGCTCCGAAATAATTTAGGATATCTAGTGAAATAATCACAAGGCCCTATAAATTTGAGATATCAAGTAAAATAAGTACAAGGCCCTGTAGAATGTAGAACATCTAGTGAAATAAGTACAAGGCCCTGTAGAATTTAGAACATCTAGTCAAATAAGTACAAGGCCCTGTAGAATTTAGAACATCTAGTCAAATAAGTACAAGGCCCTGTAGAATTTAGAACATCTAGTGAAATAAGTACAAGGCCCTGTAGAATTTAGAACATCTAGTGAAATAAGTACAAGGCCCTGTAGAATTTAGAACATCTAGTCAAATAAGTACAAGGCCCTGTAGAATTTAGAACATCTAGTCAAATAAGTACAAGGCCCTGTAGAATTTTGAACATCTAGTCAAATATGTACAAGGCCCTGTATTCTTCATTGTTCAAACTGATTAGCATAAAACTATAACACACACCAAAGGTTACAATTTCGTGTACATCTTTTGACACTAAAAATTTACCATGCAAGGAGAGGAATCTAAGTAAAGAAAATTATTTATGTACTATTTGCATCACTTTGTTCAAATAAAAAAAAATGTAAAACATACATGGTGGAAGCAAAAGGTCACTTATTTGTGACACGCATATCTTCAAGGTCTTCTTCTTTGCATGATATTCCACAGACATGTGAAGGAACCCAAGATCTGAAAAATAATGACAACATTTGTTACAAAACAAAATATCATACATACTCACTTATAAGCCAAGTTCAATTGCAAACTGCACAGACCCAGATTTGCTGTCATTTAATGCACTGGCAGATCTGGCTTTCTGCAGTTTATTAGGAGTAATCAGTTGAACAAACAACATAGACCCTGATCTGCCACTGCATTATGAGATGGCATATCATTGTCCATGTTGTTTGCAGTTGGACTCGACTTATAAAGAAGTATACATGGTATGTAAATTTGTTTCTCATATGATACAAATCAAAAGTTGCCTTGATGACCAGGACCTTTGAACTTTAACTTTTAACCTTTTGCTTGACACTATTTCTGGATATTCATTGTGGTGTGTCTGTGCAAGGTACTTTACTCTGGTGTACATATTCCTTTAAATACCAACCAAAATTATCTCTTAGAGAACATATTTACAAATTCTGTTGAAAATCCAAAGATTTCAATAGTATAAAAGTCTACAACTTATCCATTTTGCAAGACCATAATGTGGTATAACATTAAGCTTTGCACCTCTGTGGTCCCAAGTTCTATCCTTTGAACTAACACATGTGCAGGCCATGCCTAATCTTCTCAACTGTTTTTCCATTTTTCACCCATTTGAATCATTACTTGTAAAATGTTATGGTATTTTAATGTTTTGAAAAACTGAAATCACATTAAAAATTATAGCTTGTGTGCATTTCCTTGCACAACTCTTTGTTGAATATCTGTTCCCAAGTAAGATTCATTATGGAGAAAATTATGGAAAAATGTACCAAACCACCAAATGAACTTAAAATAAAAGCTAAATATATTAAAAAATTCATCATATATGCACAGCTTGAATAGTGAAGATTCCTCCTATCAAATACATATATAATAGACTATGTTAGTAAGTAAATATTTTCATTGTGACACATGTAACACAATCACTGAAACTGCATTGGTTACAATGAGGGATATTCTATTAATGATACCCATAAAGTGACTGGTATTATGAGGCAGAGAACTGTATACTAAGGGATGCCACATTTATGGGAACCATAATAGTGACTGGCATTATAAGTGCAGAAACCATATATTAAGGGATGTCCTATTCATAGGAGCCATAACACTGACTGGCATTATAAATGAGGGAATCTTTTATTGAGGGATGTCCCATTCATGGAAGCTATAAAAGCGACTGGTATTATAACTGCAGAAACCATATATTGAGGGATGTCCCATTCATAATAGCCATAACAGTGACTGCAGTTATAAATGATGGAACTTTATACAGTGATCCCATTCATTACAGCCATAAAGTGACTGGAATTGTACATGAGGGAATGTTATACTGAGGGATGTTTTGACAAGGTTGTGTTATAATAGTACATAAAAACACAAAATATTGTATTTAATGATGTGAAGTCAGATTATAATTGGTTCTATTTAGCCATGAATTAAAACAAAGTCATATAATTCCAAGTAGCAGTGATAAAAGAAAATTAATTTTGACTAATGGCATCGATGATCATGCTGGGTTCCTTTTTGTACAAAAGGTTGAATGAAATGGCATCATAATCATGTGGGGTCCCTTAGGATATGAAAGATTCAATGAAGTGACATCCATGATCATGTGGGATCCCTTAGGGTACAAAAGGTTCAATGGAATGGCATCCATGATCATGTGGGGTCCCTTAGGGTACAAAAGGTTCAATGAAATGACATCCATGATCATGTGGGGTCCCTAAGAATAAAAAAGGTTCAATGAAATGGCATCTGTGATCATGTGGGGTCCCTTAGGGTATGAAAGGTTCAGTGAAATGACATCCATGATCATGTGGGGTCCCTTAGGGTACCAAAGGTTCAATGAAATGGCATCCATGACAATGAAATGGCATCCATGATCATGTGGGGTCCCTTAGGGTACAAAAGATTCAATGAAATGGCATCCATGATCATGTGGGGTCCCTTAGGGTATGAAAGGTTCAATGAAATGGCATCCATGATCATGCGGGGTTTCTTAGGGTACAAAAGGTTCAATGAAATGGCATCCATGATCATGTGGGGTCCCTTAGGGTATGAAAGGTTCAATGAAATGGCATCTATGATCATGTGGGGTCCCTTAGGGTATGAAAGGTTCAATGAAATGACATCCATGATCATGTGGGGTCCCTTAGAGTATGAAAGGTTCAATGAAATGGCATCCATGATCATATGGGGTCCCTTAGGGTACAAAAGGTTCAATGATTAAGAGACTATCAATGTTTTTTAGACAAGAGATAAACTCATGTTTGGTTTGAGATCAACTCATATTTGGCTTGAGATCAACTCATGTTTGGTTTGAGATCAACTCATGTTTGTTTAGAGATAAACTCCTGTTTAACATGAGATCAACTCATGTTTGGTTTGAGATCAACTCATGTTTGTTTAGAAATATCCTCATGTTTGGTTTGAGACAAACTTGTGTTTGGTGAGAGATAAACTCATGTTTGGTGAGAGATAAACTCATGTTTGGCTCCTTAAAAATGCAAATATCAAGCACTGCTGTTGCAATCTATCAGGAGAGAGAAGAAAGAATGAGTAAAATGAATGGAAGAAACTGGCAAATATAATAAAATAGTGTTCCAATGTCTAATTGTAGTATTACATTAAAAATTTTGTTTGACAACTGGAGAGGAGGATAGTCTACTTACTGATTTCCTATTTATTTAGTGAGTAAAACTATGAGGTTTCATGTAGGCCTGTATGGTACAAACATGGTAACACACTACCTTTGCACTTCTTTTTTCTGGGTTTAAATCACATATTTTTCCTGTACAGGAGTAAATGATCACCAATACAAAATCAGAGGTTTCATCCGAGCTCCACAATATTCTCTACCTGATCATTAAATCTAAACACTAAAGCCAAAAATATTTTAAAATGGAAAAATTTCTATAGTCTACAAAACTATGGTGATGAAAGCCATCACAAATATCCAAGACAATGTAGCTTTTATCAGGATTTTAAATCTTCACTGTCATTTGCTCATGCTGGTCAAACCATGTGATCCTCTTCCCCCAGTCAATGAAGATGGAGTGAAAACAGAACCAATCATATATGGTATAGATATGACCCTTGGTCCCTCCCACTCCGCCTTACCCTGGGGGCTGGATTTAGGATACAAAACTTTCTACCTTCAAAGTGAAAAATCCTACAAAATATGATCACACTCTCTCCATCATTGAAGATGGAATTTAAGCTACAAGGAAAACAGTGATGAATGAATGTACAGATGAGCAGAAGTGTGTGTGTGTGTGTGTGTGTGTGTGTGTGTGTGTGTGTGTGTGTGTGTGTGTGTGTGTGTGTGTGTGTGTGTGTGTGTGTGTGTGTGTGTGACCAAAAATACAGGTATAACGACAAATATTCAAACGTTTGGAAATTTATTTAAAATTTACCTGGCACTTTGTCTTCTTTATTAACTGTCAAGCTTCCCACTGCATTTATTGATGGAGAGATTGTTGTACTCTCCAAATGTATATCATCATCACTGCCTTTAACAATAGCCTTGTGTGACTTTGATTTTGACATCTTCATTAGGTCTTGTACCTCTGAAATAATACAAACAGACAATCATTTTAAACTTAAAGAGAGACGGATGGTGTAAAATTCAAAATACTGCATGTGAACCAGTTCATCAGTATGGGTAATGATGACCATGGCAATGACCTCTGACCTCAAAATCATAGAGCTTTCACAATCTTCATAAAAAACATTTCAAAGTAAGCAAAGACGAGATCTATTGTTTTTTTCAAAGAAATGTAAACAATGACACTAGATGGACTGTGGATTACAAATATTTACAATGCCCAAAAAATGAATTAAAACACATTTCCTGAATTTACAAATTTTTAATCCACATCTACCTTCTTCCTATCTCTTTGACTTACGTTGTTTCTCTAGTATTAGTCTGCATTCTGGTGTTGCAACATCCAAACAATTCTTGCCCTCATTGTCTTTGACATCATACCTGCCTCTGGCCTTGATAAGAAGATCAAGGCATTCAGCATGTCCATTTTCTGCTGCATAGTGGACAGCTGTCCTGCTTTGAAGGTAGTCCTGCTTGTTTGGATCTCCTTCAATAAAAAAGATCAGAATAAAAATATATGACTGAAATCCACTGACTTGAATAAAATTAATTTTGCCCCTTATCAAAACTAAAACTTCCAGCAAAAATTGGTGTCTGCAGATCAACAAATTTTGGTGTAATTGCGACAACTCATAAAATGTATAATATATAATAACATGATTTTGTCACAAGTGAAACAAAAACAAATGTTCTATTTAAAGTTGTGTCTCACCACTGAACACTGCACCATGACACAGCTTTCTGATTATACCTGCAAGATATGAAATCAAAGTATATACATGTACAAACCTTAGATGCAGTGTTCCCTCCTTATAATGATGATCATGGCAGCCATTATTGTGATCCACATTACAGCTGAAGAAACCGTAAACATATGGATGTTCTAACAAGGCTGTGTCATAATAGTGCATAAGAACACAAAAAAGGGTATTTAACAATGTGCAGTCACATTATAACTGGTTCTTATTACTTAAGAACTAAAATTAAGTGAAAAGGCTTACTTAGTAATAATTAATAGATCTCAAAGAATTTTTAATGGGATTTACAACTAACCACCTGTTATAAGGTGGACAGTGGTATACCAAGGAACTGTATAGTGTGGGACCACTGTATGTAGGGATATTATACCAAAATCTTGTTTAAATACATCAAAAACTTAAAGACTAAATGGTACTTCACTAGACAATAATGAGCACCTGCACCTGCTGTGGACCCAAAGTGTGCTTCCACTAAAACAATAATGAACACCTCCCGTGGACCCAAAGTATCATTCCACTA
This sequence comes from Megalonaias nervosa, assembly GCA_016617855.1. NCBI lineage: Eukaryota > Metazoa > Mollusca > Bivalvia > Unionida > Unionidae > Megalonaias > Megalonaias nervosa. The sequence continues at coordinate 119,733 of JAECUM010000160.1, read as the reverse complement.
GACAATAATGAGCACCAGCTATGGATCCAAAGGGTACAAGATTATAAATATGTGAAGAATATATGGCTACAAGGTATATATTGTTTGCAGAGCTGATGGATTGTGAATCATTCACTATATAAGAGTACAACCTTAATATTGTACACTTCTTCCTTGTTGATTCCATAATTAACCATAAAAGGTTATCTCCCTTAAACTGGTCACCTTTGTTGCACGTGTAATACTAGGCTCTGACCATATTATTTATGAGATGTTTATGATTATGTAGTTGATTCGATTTAATAAAAGTGCATACACTGAAGATACCCTCATGCATGAAATATACGACTGTTACCATTTTCATTGATTTTTAACAACTGCATGATCTGTTCATGATGTATTGATAGAAATATATTTTCATTTCAATATGCTGCTTAAATTTGTTAATTCATGAAGCTACTTGTTATTACTGTTGGTCAATGTTAAATTGTGCAGTTCCACAGGACTTCTTCCATTCTATCATCAAGTGTCTGAGCAGACTAAAACCATACTCCAAAACTGAGGCATACCTAATGGCAAAGAAATATAATGAACCCATTTCCATGGCTCATCAAATGTAATTCTATTATCATTTACTTATTTATGGATTACTAGCTAATCACTGATATGCATAAACTCTTCAAAATGTCAAGTTTTCTGTGTCTGACTCCATGTATATCAACTTACCCTTCTTTTCAAGTAGCAATTTCAGAATCTCCACTTCTCCATTATGTGCTGCTTCATGTAGGGCACTCCACTGGTAGAGCCCAATCATATTAGGATCATACCCATGTGAAAGAGCTGATTTTACCTCCTCTAGGTCACCATATCGTACAGCCTCGTTTAATTTTGTATCAAATGTTCCCTCAAGACTTCCCATCCTGGTCGTTATAGATCATCATCACTACAATCGTCATGGAAACATATAAAAAGGTTAATCTTGATTATGTGATTTCACTGATACAAAAATAGCCATCTCTTTTACCCTGAGACTTCACTGTCATATATAAGTATGTCAAGCTGTTCCAATATTATGTCAGTAACAATATATGAGGATTTCAGTCTACATTAAAAAAGTTTTTTGTCCTTTTTTTTAATAATCCTAAAATAAACGGATCTTTTCCATTATAATTATTAAAATGTACCATGAAAAACAAATTGTACTAATATATCATTTATACAGCTTGTAAAATAATGTACAAATTTATCAACTACATGTGTTTAAAATCTTGGAAACTTTGTTGAAAAAATGGAACTACATGTTAAAGTAACAGAGGAAAAATAAAATTATTCATTTGAAATAGTGTAAAGTCAAATTTCCAAGAATTCTGAGTCTTAAAGGTTTACCTAGTGATTCAGGACAAATATATTCATTAAACTTTATAATTGCACATGCAGCAGTGTTTGAGAAATAAAACTATAATATGTACCACTCTGACAGCACACACAACAATGGTAACAGAACACTTAAACCAGTTGGTATACTTCATCTATGCTTCCAAGAAGATATGAAGATAAGAAAATTGTAGCACTTTTTTAAACACGTCAAGTGGCTATTTTGCTAATGATTCCAGCTTTGATTTTCAAAAAAAGATGTACAACAATGTAATGTCAACTTCTCAAGTTTGAAGACTTTTTATATTGAATTGAGAATAACACTGAGCTAAGCTTTACAACCTAGCAAACTGGGTGTGAAAGAAGTTGTATACCAAATTACTGAAAGTAATCAAAAGGAATAAAAACAAATCAAAATGAACCACTGAAATAATGGTTTCATTTGGGATTTGTTGTGGCTTTAATGCCATTTTTCATCAGATGATACATGGTAGCCGGTACATTTGGTGGAAGAAGAACCTAGGAAAATCCAGGGAGGAGCCACCAAGCCATGGAAAGCTACTGGCAAGCTTTCTTACATACCCACACTGGCCAAGTATTAACTCAAAGCCATGCAGAGAGGGATGAGATGTCAGTGAGCTGTAAAGGCAAGGCCTTAAACCAACTCAGCCACTCAGAACCCATCCACTGAAATAAGAAATGCCAAATGATGTACATGTATTATGATTATTGTATGGGTTTTTTTTCTCTGATGTGAAGAAATAAAAATTTTCCAAAATGGGTGAGCTGTAACAGATACCCATCTGTGTCATCACCTTATTCAACACAGTACACTTATCCACTATACTACTTATAGTCTTACTAAAAAACCACTGGCACCCAATGCAAGCTTGATACTAAAATGGGTCCAAACCGTAACAACTGATGTATTATGTTTGGAGTGAAGACAATGAGTTTAATCCCCTTCTAATAATACATGGTCCCTTAGATAAATATATAAGAGACATGGTTTGTAGCTTGAGAAATCACAGTTTCACACTTAGTCATTGATTTCTTATGGTTTTTGAGTACTTAGTAACCCTTTCCAGTACTCTGTCATTTTAATGTGAAGAAGAATTGATTCTCAATGAGTTAACATACATAATAATGAGTTAGACACACATGGGGAGCTAAGATCCAGAAAATGTCAACAATATTGTATTTTTCATCTGGTCAAACAGTGATGCACTCACCACAGGTCACCAGCATTTTATAGACTGTACAGCTTTACTAATACATTGCCATGCAAAAGTGAAGATGCCACCATATATTTGTATAAGTATGTAATTACTTTTCACATGAAAAAAATGTTGCTAACTTGCATTAACTGAAGAATTCCAAGTTTCTCCACAATTTCCACGATCTTTTTATACTACGTATTCCTTTTGAGTCGATTGGCCAAAATAATTGTTAGGTTATTGCATCATGAACCCAATTAAATTAAGACATGGTTGATCAGCTGTTGTCTCAATATTATGTGCTTCATAAGTAGATTACAATGCCATATGCATTGTTTGAAAGTTAGTGAGAGTTGGTAGAGATACTTCAAATACTTCTTTCAATTGTTAAGTTAGCAATATTTTTTTATGAGAAGTAATATCATACTTAAAAATATATCTTGAAACAAATAGTGCAGCAGTAGTTCTTTGATTTGTATTATTTTATGTTACATATGCAGTGGAACCCCGCAAAACCAAAAACCCTTGGGATGCCAAATTGTTGTTGGTTCTGAGAAGTTTTTGGCTTACTAAGGCTTTTTGCAGATGTACAAAAAGTCTTTTTCTAAGCACTTATGTGATATGAGAGAGAGAATGTTATTATGAGAGGTACATTACCTGTGTGTGTAAGATTGCAAAAGAAGAAGAAAGCTGTTTTGTAAAATACAAGTATATAATGAAGAATGAGTTGAAAATCATATCCTGTCACATAAATAAGACTGTTCCACAAAGAAAAACAGACCTCATCACAAGAATGAGGAATGAGATACTTTTATACCTTTACTATAAGTCCATTAGAATTATGAATGGTACACCACAATGTTTAAATATTCCATATAATTCAGAATATTCACAGTTTGAGAGCATTGCTTGAAGAAGGTATGTAACATTGCATGTTTTTCTTATATCTTCCTTTAAGTAATGTGGCTTGTGTTAATGACTCCATTTATTGTGCCATAGCTAAATAATGCTCTTCCACTGCAATCGCGATGTTGATCTCTGCATATGATCTCAAATATCAGGGAATTTCACTGAGTAAATCTGACTTTTAGAATACATGTTTGACCGCCTTCATTGACAAAGCATCAAAAGTGAGGCCACATGCCTGGTTAATAAAAAGCCCTCATGCTTAAAAAAACAAAACAATGTTCTATCAATAATGTATGCAAATGAACATCATCAATCACAATTAGGCATTATGCCAAAAAACATAGTCTTTCTTAATAGGCTTACTTAGAAGCATTTAGGTATTAATTACCTTAATAATTGGCTCTTTTGTATTGTGCAAAGACTTACAATTAATCTATTGTTAGTCTGAATCTGTGTTGGTGTGCATGTCAAGTATTGTTTTAACCTTGTGTACCATTGGGACATTTTCTGGGTCTTCATCTCACAGATCAGCTGACAACAGTACTTTCTAACTGTAACTAATCTGTTCCAGCATGTATTGGGAATTTAGAAGCCAAAATATATTTCCAAATTTAAACCAAGTTTAAGTTTTATGGGAATTTTAAAGTGTACAATTTAAATTTGGGATCCAAATTAAGTGGGATTCTGAGTTGAGGGGTTTCAGTTTTTTCAGAATAAAAATGACAATATTAATGAATGATAAATTCAGGAAAAAAATAAAATTGGTCTTGAAGAGGTTCCAGTTTACTGAGGTTTTGGTTTTGAGGTGTTTCACTGTAGTTTCCATCTTACTCTACAAGAAATACTACAAATAAATTAGACTTGAATGACCACTGTCATAATTGTTATCAAGCTGTCACATATGACCAGATTCTTTATGTACATATTAGTTTGGTACATGAGGTGAAGACCTCTGACCTCTGTTGAAAAACCAAATCTGTCTTGAGAGATCATTTTTTTTTTGTTGACAGAAAGGGGTGGGTGTAGAGATGGTGGTCTCTTAAGACAATATATTAGCTCTTTCATGCACTAAATCACCGAGCATGGTTGTATAGCTGGATATTCTGGATCAAATTTACAGACTTAGATATACCCAATATGGAAAGACATATATGTTTACAACTAATAAAATGTTCTGATTCTTGAAATGGATTTAAATAATGCAAAACACTCTTATTTAATGATATCATGATAAAAATACATAAAACATGCACAAACATTTCACTTTTGAATTTAATTCAGCACCCACCTTCACTCTCCCATTAATTTTTCCATCAACCATAGCACATATATGACATCAATGTGCTCAGTCATTTAAGTCCCAACAGCTGGATGGTTTTTACATTCCAGTATAATGAGGTGACTTTCAGGAAATAATTATGTTTAACACCTAACTTTACTCTGTTATTGTACTATATGGTTATGTAATGTTCTTGAAAATGATTGCAGGATTTCTCTCCAAACAATTCAATACAATTATTTAAACTGTTAACATATTTTAATTTAAAACTGTATTGTTCCTTGCAGAAAAGATGGAGTCCTTTATGGCACATTGAATCAGGCAGTACTTGTATGGGAGACAACACATAATTCCTATTGCAAAAGAAATAAAATCCACCAATTGAGGCAAAACTAAATTTTATATACCATTCTGAGTCAATTATCTTGTACTGTATAGGGACTTAAAATTGGCAATGCGCCAACCAGTTTTTCTTTATCTGTACTCACTCTGTTTTGATAATAAAATGTCGTAGTATAAACTTATAACCTTTTTATTTGTTTTCCTTTTATTTTCTTCTTGTCTTTAACAAGTGCAAGCCAACCCATGCATAGCTGTCAAACTTAACACAGTACTGAACGAAGACAGATAGATGCAATGTATTCCATAGTTAACAGTGCAACACCAGTCAAAAAATAAAACATTGGAATTTATTTAACAGATACTAATCACAACTACTCAATCTTCAGAAAAGAAAATTTGTACCTTTTCGTAATATGTACAGTCACATTTTTTTCTAAATAAAGTCTTTTTTTTTTTTGGTAAATGCTGATGATGCGCGATGCAACAGAGTCGTTAAGATTTAGCACCAAAAACCAATAAAGATTTCCCTCTCGCACCTGTTACTAAAGACGCCATTCCTCCTAGTCTCATTTTGAAATATCGCGTGACTTATGAGTGAGAATTGTGGGATGTCAATGGTGGCCTGGGTAACTCGTAAGAGACAGGCCATTTCAAAACATCGTGTATGCTTCGTCAACGAACATTCTAATTGAGAAACTATTTTTTAGAGTTGTTAAAGAGATATATGTACTGCACTCATGTTCAAGTACATTGTTATGGGATTGCGTGGTTTCTTCGTGCTGGCAGCAAAGATATGGAGTTTTATATGTTACTGCTTTAGGCGTCAAATAAGAGCGGTGAGTTTTGCTTTCCGGTCAAGAATCGGCTTGTTGAATATTTTGAAATGCATTATTTTTGGAACATTTTCAGATTGAAACAACATGTTATGAACCATGTGGGACAATTTTTCATTGTAACTTCAAATGCAAGCGCTCTTTTGTACTTACTGACATCCCCCAAAGTGCCTCATTCGTTTCTCGTTAGGCCTAAGTGATTATGAACATTTTCAGATGTTGCGCGTAAGTTGTGAACATGCTTCAATAATCAAAGCAACTTACTTCTTATAATAGGGGATTGTAATCGAACCCTAGAAAGATCAAGATGTCAGTCTAATTTTAGAAATGATTCAAGAAATAAAGTGCTGACCTAGTTCAGGAGAGAAAATGGGTCATGTGTTTGAATATGGGTCAGTATGTTTAGCACAATTATGTTGTTTAAGTCGGGTAGCATTTTATAGTATTTTAGAGGAGAAATTTATTAGTTAAACACTATGCTTGATTGTGACTCCACATATATTGTAGGGTTGGCTGAAAAAAAAGGTATTGTTAGAGAAATCAACCCAAGTTTTCATGTGTATGTATGGGAGAATTTGCTTGTTGAGGTCAGAACAAGGTCTAATATATCTCTTTCGCCACTGGAAAAGTAGGCTGTTGATGTAAGCAATTATCATTCTCATCCAGAGACTGGCCTTCTGAATATCTAAACATATTCCCCAGTTTGCATGTTGTATTATTCCGTCTGTGTTATTATAATTTTTTTTAAAAATCCCCCATAATGTACATGTGAGCTTTATGTCCATTCTTATCAGAATTTATCTTCTCAAACTGTCCTGTCAGTAAAGAAATGTTGTCACAGTAACTGCTAGTCCCTTAATACCTGCTACCTATGTAATAAGCTGATCCATTGACAATAATTTTGGCCCAAACAGGATTCTCTGTGCATGTGTGATTTGGATTTTTAACATAGCATTAACAATTTTTCAGTCATATTGCAATGATGTCTGCAGTATGGCAGTTTATGGTGATGTCTAACACTGGGGCATCATGCCGCAGACATGTAGCAGGATGTCCCACCCAGTCACATTATCCTGACACCAGGCCAACCAGTCCTAACACTAACCTCATAATGCTGAGCGCCAAGCGAGACAGTTGTTAGTATCATTTTTATAAGTTTTTGATATGACTCGGCTGGGGATCAAACCCGCGACCTCCCGCATCCGAGGCGGATGCTGTAACCACTAGGCCTCCGGAGTGGTCCACAGAATTCTGATCCTGCCAATTCAGTCAGAGGCAACTATGTAAGATCTGTATGTACCAGCAATAGGCAAAAAAATGTTTCCTAACCAGTTCAATTAGTTATATGCACAAATCATATATAAATTTTTAAAAAAATATTTTTATTTTATTTTTGTTTAAATATTATATATATATATATTATAATGATTAATACATATAATAATGTACTAAGCACTTCAAATATGGGGTTAAACCATGTCAATTCTGATGCACACATCAATTTCATGAATTTTTTTTTCCCCAGTGAGAAAAAAGTGCTAGGGTCTGCAACAAAAAACAGGGACAGTTGGACGATTAGAAGCACACATATTTATTTTGCCTTATGTAACATTTACAGAGAAAAGTAACTGCAACAGCAAACACTCAATGCCATTTATGTTATTGATACAAACTTAAGATTTTATTTCATCAGTTCACTGTTGTTGTATTTGGTTTTGTATTGAATTTTACACAGTGTTAGGGCCAAGACTAAGTTCAGTATTACCTGTCAAATTTAGGAATAATAACAAGTTTGTATGGCACCCTTTATTAAATTTTCTTGAGAATTCTGTTGTGGTTGTTTTGTAATTGCCAGGTTTGTTGACATTGTAAAATATTGCAGGAGGTTGGAGTCTGGTCTGCAAAATTATCTTTGTACACTCTGTTTGGGGGCATAATGTGCTAAAGTGATTGTAAAAGATAAAAGGTGAAACTGGCTTAGTGATATCATCTATGTGAAGGGCAGTATTGATAGGTTTTCATCATAGATGAATTGACAAAGTACAGGACAATTTGGGACATACACCAATATGGCAGGTAGCCTAAAAAAATTTGTTTAGAGTTAAAATTTGGCCAAATTACAAAATATGTTAGTATTAAAAAGTGTGGTCAAAAAGGTTAGTGTTGGGATTTTTTCTCCTTGTGTTGATTAATTTTTGTCACTTTGCAATTTAATGTCTATCTTTCAGATTCCACCTGCATCAAAGAGCCATATTTTTTTACTATAATTGTTACACAGTGTTAATACATTATTATACTCTAAAAAAAGAAATATAAAACTCTCTTAAACTGACTCATTTTCTGTGCTTATTTGCCTCTCAGAATAGTATACTTCAGTAAAGATGCTGTGTGACCTTGGCTTTCTAAACACTTTGATTTGACTTCACATAAAGCACTGTTCTGCATCCACCTCAGATGAGGTCGGTTGCAGGTTCATACCAAAGACTTACACAAATGGTACTTACAGCTGCCTTGTTAGGTGCTCAGCATTAAGGGGTTAGTGTTAGGACTGGTGTCAGGATAATGTGACTGGGTGGGACATGATGCTACATGTCTATGGCATGATGCCCCAGTGCTAGACATCACTATAAACTGCCATACTGCAGACATCGTAGTGATATGACTGAAATTTTGTTAAAAGTTGAAAAGTTACATTGAAAATCAAAATCACACACACACACTGTTCCTCAGGCTTTCATGTAAATGGCACTCAGTACCAAAACAGTTTATACCATTTATGTCTGACGTTTTCACTCAAATTTGGATTACTTTTCATTTAAGGCAATGTTTCCCTCCAGGTCCTGATGTTAACCAGCATCCAATTGCTCTATTAATGTTCTCATTACTGAGTGGGTCAGTCAGGATGATGTTCGTAAACATCTGAAATGCGATAGCTATGGGTCTTTTTTTATTTTAATCAGTAAAAACGTTTCATAATTAGCTCATCATGGCGTAGTGGAGGCATCACAGTTACAGGAAACACCTACTCCATATAATAGTCAAATCAGCAGGTACAAAATCTTTGAACTAAATGGATTAAAATGCAATTTAATTATCCCTTTTCTTTTATGGTGAAAACATTCCAACATTCATAAAGGACAAGTGAGCACTTGTGATAGGTGAAATACAGAAAACAGAAATAATTGTTCCTTTGCATAGATCATGTCTTTGACTTTTAACACAAAGTTTGTAGTTTTTTATACAAGTATGCAGACGATGTTCATAAGGGTGTAGGACCTGCAAATGGAGCCCCAGTAGGGAGCTGAATAATAATATGTTACCAATGTTTTTAATAACTGCATGTCAGGCATATTAGATACGTGTAGCTTTAGACGGACCTCAGGCGTCAGGCAATCCAATTGTTTGAGTACTTCTTTCATTCTTCCTCTTATATTTAAATTTTGAATTTTTTGTCAGTTTATATCTTTTTTGCAGTTTCAAATTTTCTTTCATTGTTCATTTATTGGATACCATGATAAATAATAGCAATTTTCAATGATTACATGTGCATGTTCATTTTTTCTGCTGTTAATAGATATTGAAAATGTTCTTACTCTCACACTTGCTGTAATCTATGAATCAGAGACTGTAAACAGCATATTACATCATTAATTAACACTAATTGCCAAATACAAAACCATGGCCATGCTAAACATAGAATACAGCCTAGCCATGGGTACCAGAATTAAAACACTGGAAAGATCAAATGATAATGTCACCAGCATACAATAAGGTTTGATTTGGTGTACAGTAGTCACCCTCTTGAATGGCCCCCCTGACCAGCGGCCACCCGCTCCTTACAGCCAGAATCTGACGGCACCGACGAATTTGTGTTCAAAAGTACCACTCACGAAAGGCCACCCCCGCTAACGCGACCTGCGGCCAGCATATTAGTGCAAAAATATAAAATTTACCTCTCACAAGAGACCGCATTTTATTTTGTAATATGTATCCAGAACCAATTTTACTCATAACATGTGTTAAGTAATCCGATTTCTGTTTCCCGATGTCAGGTTTTTGTTCCTGAAAGAAGTGTTGACTAAAGTTCATGTACCACTAAGGTTAATATTATATCATTTACGCCTCACGAGAAGCCACATTTATTCCATAAAGCCGAGAAAGACTAAAATTTTAATCCATACAAAAAAGTAAGTACACGTAATCCGATTAGCCTTATTGCTGTGTTATCATGAGATGTCCGGTTTAGTCACTCTGATAATTATTAAGATTACAATTATTGAACAGTAGTAACAGCTGAGAAGTGGCGGTATTGATGTACAATACACAAGTCAGCGGGAAAATGGTTTGATAGCCTTTATGGCTTCCCTTAGTAAGATGTTGAGCTCGTTCATTTCATAATTAGTGGCTATTACTACTGACAATAATTGTCAAGATTACAAATCCTAACGGCCGTGAGGTGCTATTGTTCAGATCAAATCTGCCTACATATCGAAGCTGTTTTGGCTTCTCTCCCTTAGTGTAAAGAAATGTAAACACAAATAGGGTACCAGACTGTGACTAATGAATCATGTGACAAGAATGCTATCTTTAAAAAACACATGGCATTTTGTTTAAATGCAGAAAAGTTGTTTTATCAGTCTTGTATTTGGCAACACTGATGATTACAACCGGATGTAATTGTCAAGATCATAACAGGGTCAGCATAGTCTAAAAATAGATTTTTGCAGACACACACAGAGAAATTAGCCTTGAACAAATCAGGGTACCAGACAAAGACCGAAAAATCACGTGACAACACATTTCTTTATGAAGAAGGCAATTCGTCCGCTCTGCAAAAGTTTCGTCTGCATAATTAAATTGCATACAGTTAGCAACATCCGAATAAATCATTACAAAACATTAACATGTCATCACGTAAATGGAGACGATTATTTTAGAAAAAAGTCGGTTATTCTACTCGACATCGGGTGAAGTGGGGAGGGGGAACTTGTCGAACGATTTTAGGTAGAAAAGACTTGAATAAAACAATTTTATGTTGAAAAGACTCAAATAAACAACATCGTAACCGATAAGGAGGTTATTCAGTAGCAGTGGGAAAATGGAGCAAATGGAAAGAGAATTATGTATGTACCAAGATTTAAATGACGTTTTTGAATGGTTTTGCAATGTACATGACAACAACACCCGCTCGCATATCACGCTTACACAAGAATAAGAACTATTAATGCATATTCAGTTGAAATAAGTCTATTATTATAACAAGAAGAACCTTTTAATAATTAATGTTACTTTTAAACGAAGATATTAAATGCTTTGAAGAATGTAGCTTTCTTACTGCGTACATTACATACACTTCTCTCAAAAAATTTATTCCCCCTCTGGAAAGGCCACCTGTCTTATAAGGCCACTTTTCCGGTGCAGAACGGGTGGCCGTACAAGAGGGGGACTACTGTAGTTTAATTTAGCAACACATCAGCCAAACTAAGGCAACTGGAGTATAATGCTGGCCTGGTCTGGGTAGGAGTAAAACCTTGGCTGGCTGGTCCAGCATGCTGACTACTAAACCACCATGGCTCCTTATACAGCAATAAGCTGAAAGGGGAAATTCAGAAAATAGAGCACTGTAAAAAACAAAAATTATAACAGTAGAATGCACATGGTGCTTGAAGCAGCTGGCAGTTGGAAATAAAGTGCAGTTAGCCTTACAGTTAAGTTGTAAAATATATATAAGAGAAAATGTTTTCTTGTTTCAAAACATCAACACTTTTGGGCAGAGTTCAGTAATTGATTAAATTACAATACAATTTTAATCACAACTGAGCACTTTTGGTTGCTTTAACTTTGAACTGTTTGTTTTCATTTGACACATTTTAAACTAGCAATGCCTTGAAAAAGTATGCCCTCACAACTGGAACTATTTTATTATGAAAAAGTTAAAGATACTATAGCATTTTAAATCATTATATATAAATTTCATTTTATATTTTCATGAGTGGTAATCATCTAGTTATCAGAATATATTATGGTTACAGATTTCTCTCATTATAACAGGATTCAGGGTATAAGAACCCCATGACCAAAATCATAAGAATGTATAACAGTATGTATTGAAAGAAGACAAGATGAAGCTTAATGTTATATTTTATTTCCTTTTCAAAACACCATTATGTAAAAATTTTGATTGTTCCCACTATACTGTGGTTCTGTATCTAATGCTGTCTTCAATATTTCATGGTCCCATACATAATGTGCTTCTTGTTAATACCACAATTTCAGTATATAACATCGTTGGCAGTTATGGACCGTGACTACTGTGTTATAACAATTGACTTATCACTTGTCAATCACACTGGATCAATTAACCAATCAGCGAGCGTAAATTAGACACACCTCCAGGCATTGCTTAAGTCTGCCATTTTCCCCCGACAAGCTGTTTGTAGCAACAGTGAATTGATTATGATATGTATTTACAAATTTTGCAATGATTTGTTGATTTCTCGATCGATAACAGTGAAAAGAAGTCTTGTAATTCTGACAGTCAATATCCAGATCATCTAAATGGAGGAATTAGATGTGTTCCTTTCCTGAAACATAGGCGAAACTTTGATGGATAACAACTTGTCACGTGTACGATCAGCTGAATAAAGACAATTGATGGCAATTACAACGTGTTTGTTTGCATAAAAGTATGTCCCGTTGATAGCTTGAAAAAAAGAAGAATTTGAAATTGAAAAATATATATGTAAAAATTATTGTTTCAAGAATATAGGTGGAGAACCCCCTAACTTTCGGGCTTTGATATATATTATTCATTTGTGTATAGGAAGCACTGAATCCAAGGCTGCATTATTTTAAAATTTGAAAATTTACACTTTAATGTTGGCTTGTCCCAAAATTAATGATTTATCGTCTCGATCTTTCAGACACTAGAGTGATGCTTTACTTTCTCATTGGGTTGATGGAGGGATGGGGATACAAAAATGTAATTAGTAATAAAAAAATACAAAATAAAGGTTTCAAATAATTATCTTCCAATATATTAAGTATCATTTACATGTTTACATCAACAGACATCATTGATCAAAATTCCATCTGACGAACATAGCAGACCTTAAAATTATTATGCACAACAGTATACTGCTACATATATGTAATTTAATTACCTGTGTGATAGTTTTAAATTCTTTTTATTTTAATTTTGTTTCATTACATTTTATTGTAATGATAATTTTCATTGGATTTGAGTCTCTTTTCGGAAAATTGGCTTGACCCGATTAGAATGTAACTGTTGCTTAAACACTATTTTTAGCTCATCTTGGTTTGTAGATCTTGTAAACATAGGGTGAATACAATTGGCTATTACCAAGGTCATTTTCGGCCCACATGTTAGCTGAGTTGTAAGCAGCTTTTCTTTTTTAATTTATTTCCAGTGTGAGAATTTGATTCTTAGATAGAGCTATTCTTGCTTATGTGATAAATGGCATTTTTTTCTATTGCACTGTTCAAATTTGCAGTCACGTCGCCTGTCATGTGAGCTACCATGTGATCTAAAATAGAGGCTTAAAACAGCCAATTGATATTAAATTTATTCAGTTGTATCTTTACACCTTGAGGGTACAAGGTGTTTCTATTGTTGATGTCAGATTGTTTTTGAAGTTCATCTGTTTTTTGGGATTTAATAATTTGTTCTCTACAAAACTAAACAAGTGTGCTTTTTTTTAAAACATTCTGGGACAAAGAAATTCAGTGGAAATTTATTCTGGAATTCAAAACAGAAACATAAACTGTGATTCAACGAGGATTTTTTGCCATAGGTACAACGACCTCATCTGATGTCATCACCTCCATATTGGAATTTCATCGAGGTTCGAACCTGGATTCAATTAGAATCGTTTAGTGATAGGACTTATATTTTTCAACTGTAGGATTAAATTTTGGATTATATTCACAAACCGTAAGTCCTATTTCATATTTTTACGTTGTTTTCTAGGGAAATAAAATATTTTGTTAAAATTTACAAAGCTTGTTGGCTTCACTCTTTTCTTTTGTTACATTTGTACGAGCCTACACGTAACAATACTTCTAAACAGTAATTATTTATGATTTTGTTATTAATTTTTAATTCATATTCTTCCAAGGCAGCATAAACATAAGTCAGATAAAGTTAACAAGGATAACATTATTTGCTAAATACATCAGCATCTTTTGGAGCAAGTTTCCTTTCATATGAATAAGTTCTTAAACAGCTTTACAATTGATTGTTATTATTTACTGAAATAAAACACTTAGGTTATTAATGTATGAACTTGAACTACATATATAAATATTGTCTACTGCAGTATAATTAATGCAACTTTGTAATTTTATATTTTTAAGAATAATACAGATCACATTAAATAAACATATCATTTAAACTGAAACATATTTCTTTGCCAAATACTGCATGTTTGTGGGAGGTTAAGTCACATGATTTGGTAGGTGGAGCGATTTATTTTCTTGCAATTGAGGGCAATATATTTGGCAGAGATGGCGGTGGCTTCAAAAAAGTTGTCCCCAAAAAATAGCCAATCCCAATATTTTGTCGCCAATTCTCAAAAAAGGTCGCCATTTTCATAATACAGTACTATCCATTTATCTCGACATCCTCGGAGCCAAGGTTATCAACATAACCAGATGGTTAGATAAGGGGGGGGGGGGGCTGAAAATAAATTTAAATTTTGCATGCAAGTGAAATTTTTAAGAGATGACCTGTTGTCAGTGGCTAGGATTTCGGCAGAGAAAAAATGGAACTTTGGATTAAATGAAGAGAACTAGTCTGAAATGCACTTGTATACTGACAACTTACGTTAGTGTAAAAAAAATTATGAATTCGACTATTCGGTCATGTTAGAAAATTCATGTATCAGTCAAATCTGTTAGAAAACACAACTAAAACGGATAGATAAAAAAAACGTTAGTCCTTTTTTGATCTATATCCCATTGCCAACAAAGTTTCCCTAACCAATTCACTCTGATTATTATTATCGTAGTAGCACGTGGCTGTATAGTTGTTTATATGCTACATGTACATGTACTTAAATTGGCCTCGATTTTGGTCAGTCAGAGACAACTACCATGATGCCGAGGCTACCAAGGGTATGAGGCTGTTCATAGGGAAATGAAAACATGTGAACAAATTTAAAAAGTTTCACATCCTTGCAAGATGTCCCACCTTCATTTAACTCGACAGCCAGATATTTATTGTTTCAAAATATTAGAACTTTAATATCACCATTGGTAGCAATCGTAAGCTTGAGCTTTCTTTTGCAAACAGGAAACATTCACGGCACAATAAATATGTTCCAATCACAATGTAAAATGAAACGATGCTAAGTTTGTTGCCGACTTTCTTTGATCAAAGGTCGTCAGCTTGCTTTGTTGAAGGTTCATGTGTTATTGAAGTCGCAGCTAAAGGTGCTTTTTGAAGGACCAAATGAATGCCCGTCTGTTATTGCTGCGGCAACATCAAATTGTAAAACAATGATGGAGACACCTTTTTTCATTTACTTAGTATATATACAGAACGATCGATGCATCAAAGGTAATCAGTTTTCTTTGAAGTTTCAGCAAAGCTAATTTTTTCTGGTACATTTTCAAAAAGGAAACAAATTGCCATCTTCAGGTAGATTGTAGTCATTCAGTACCTGCCTTCAGAGGTGGTTGATTGTAGCTAGTCAGGTAACATTATTACAGCACAGGGTATTAAGGCCAGATATCAGCATAAGCGGATTATGAAATAGCAATGCCGTGTTAGTGTGGTTTGTCGATATGAACAAAGGATTTGTTTATGTAACAATAGATTCCAGCACAATTTTATATCTAAGTTTGTGGTTTTTCCTGTCATGGTGCCATTGAATTTCTCAACTCCAAACTAAAGTCTGTATGTACAGTTTTTAACAGCCACAAATGTTGTCGCCAATAAGGGAAAAAAAAATTGCAATTTGCAACATTGGCGAAACTCAGCATGATCCTTGTTTTGGGTAATTGTTTAACATTAACACTTAGAACCCATTTAATATGATCACTGATAATGATCTACTGCAGGGCTGGTTATCAATACGTCAAACAATTCCCATGACAACTGCTGACCAGATAAAAGATTTATAGCAGTGACTTAAACCTAGGTTTAATATGTTGAAACAATAACAAATAATATTCAATCTGAACCTTCTTGTTTGATTTATTGTACTTGAATAATGTATTTCTACTTCAGGTAATCCAACATCAGACAGTAAAATATGAAGCTGTTCCACTGTCACCATTGTCCAAGCACAGACTAAGTGAGTTATTGTTCCTTAAAACTTATTTATTTTGATTCTTAACCTTTTTTGCAATACCATCATAGATTATAAATTGCTCTTAAGTTGGAAATGGGTTATTTTGGTTGCATAAAGAATCTAACATGCATATACTGACCGTGGATTAGGTAAAGTGGCTGTGACAAATAGATGATATTTATATATGGGTTCAAAAAGTTATGATAACAGGCCAAGTCTTGATCATCAAGACATTAATCATGTCTTTAAGACAACATGAAACAGATTAATAACAAAGAATAATTCAGCGTGTGTTTGGTAGATTAATAACAAAGAATAATTCAGCGTGTGTTTAGTTATATGGCTTAGCTTGACTGTCTTCAAATGGTGGTATTGTACTATTATTTCAAACATAGGAAGTTGTCCTGATGCATGTACCATCATAAGACATGGACTGTGCTTATGGCTATAATAAAGTGAAAACTTTAAATGCTTAACTTTATTTTAATTTGAACATATTAAACAATTTCTTTATGTATTTTAAGCCAATTTGTTTCTGTAAAACAGCTGTTTTCTTTATGAATTAGTAATTACAAAGCACAGGAAGTAAAAAAAAAGTGTATGTAGAAAATACTTGTCTTAGTTTTAGTTTCATTTTTGTCTGTATAACTAACAGTTGCATTTAATGTGTTCACCTATCAATAGTAAATGGAATGTTTCAGTTTGATTTGGCTCAAGTGAGGCAAATACCAACTAAATACCATATGTACTCGATTATTAAGTCAAGTCCAGCTGCAAACAACATACACCTTCAGCCTTCACATGATGTTCAGGCAGATCAGAGTTTATGTTGTTTGGTCTACTGATTACTTCTAACAAGCTGTATAGACCCCAATCTGCCAGTGCATTATGCAACAGCAGACCTGAGATTCTAAAGTTTGAAGTTGGACTTTACTTATTAGCAAGTATATATGGTATTCATGTTAACATGCCTAAACAGCATTTAAGTGCCTCGTCAATACTTATTATAGATCTGAAACTGCATTTTGTGATGTGTAGTGTATCAAAAGTGAGCAAACATCCAGCCCTAATCACCAAGTCATGGTATGGTTGTGTTTTGTAGTGAAGTTGGAAAATTCTCCTTTTCATTAAAGATGTTCTTTTCTCATGAAACAAGTCCTATCAAGACAGAGATTTTTCACTTGATAAAAATGAGTAGATTTTGACCAGACAGTTCTATTAAATTTTGCCTGCAGTTAATGCAAGACAGCTTGTACAGTGGCCTTATTCTGTGTTTAAGGTGTCAACTGTGCATGACATCTCCATTTCTTTTTTAAAATTTACCTGCTAATTTCAACCATTAAATTATATGGCACAATATAATTATCCCCTAAAAAAATAAAGGGGTATTGATACCTGCTAACTCTCAGTCTATCTGTCTGTCTGACTGTCCACAACTTCTCATAAGCCAAAGGGTGCATATTCATGAAAGTTGTTATGTTGCCCTGGTAACCATCTACAAGAT
The DNA here is from genome assembly GCA_016617855.1 of Megalonaias nervosa. Taxonomy (NCBI): domain Eukaryota; kingdom Metazoa; phylum Mollusca; class Bivalvia; order Unionida; family Unionidae; genus Megalonaias; species Megalonaias nervosa. The sequence continues at coordinate 101,980 of JAECUM010000160.1, read as the reverse complement.
GGTATATCATCATTGGGTACTTCAGAGAATTCAGAGGTCATATTTTTAAAAATATGTAAATTTAAATGATACTTTTAAATATTTATAGTTCAGACTATATATGCAGTCATAGCAGAAAGACATGTATGTAGTGGAGTTTGCATTATGACTGCTGGGTCACTGGCTGTGGGTAGAGGTGGGTGGAGAATGGAGAGGAGGTTGGAATATGCAGTAGAAAGTATGGATATTTGCAATAGCAATCCACTGCATTTGCTGTTGTTGAAATTGTAGTAACTTCAAGGAAACTCAATTTTGCTCTAAATTTCATTTTTTGTATTACTTGTATTTAACCAGAATCTCTGTTGTTTGGTTATCATCATTGTTTATCTTACTTACCAATGTAAACAGTTTGCCTATATGCTGACTTATGTCTTATCTCAGGCCATTGTTTATCCTGACTAGCTCTTAGACTTAATTAAAAGCAGCATTACCCTCCCGCCATGACTTAAGGATGTAGAATAGACCTGATGCACCCCTCTTCCCATCCCCACCCTATGCATGATTTAAAATGTGACTAATGGAGGCAGAAGCATGAGCCAGACTCCTGACTGAGCAGATACTGGTTAAAATCCTACCACTGGGTCAGCATAAGTCAGCATAGGTCAGCAACCAGGATGTGTTTTTGGGCAAGGCACTTTACTGTATGTGCCTCAAGACTACAGTACATGACCTACTCATGTTGCTGTTTTGTAAAACACCAAAACCACCACTACATATTGTTGATATTGGTAAAATACTGTTTTTTCCTATAAGTTCCAGGGTTTTGTTTTCATTTTAAAAGGTATAGCTTTAGGTTTACTTCTGAAAATATTATGAGAATAATTTATATTTAATTTAAAAGTCGATAACCTGCATTCCCTTGGACTCCTAGATTGTCTGCATAAATGTTCAACTGGATATTTGATATAGAGAAACTTGCTTATAAAGGACAATCTGGATTTCATAGAATTTGTTCTTAAGCCTGAGGTGTGCATCTATAGAGGTTTCAGATGATAAACTATTAAGAAATGGTAGTTGAGACAAAGTTTTTACAATGATACAAAGAACAACATTTAGATCCAGAGGACATTGCCAGGGTTCATGTGAGTGAATAGTCCTGATAACTCAAGAGATAGAATATTTGTGAAAATCCAAGCATGTACCAGAGAAACAGATTTTGAGTTTTGGAAAATCCAGTCTCCCAGCAGACATTTCTGGTTGCCAAATGAATTGTAGCAGTTGCCCCCATAGATATTGTGAATCATATATATATTGTGTGTGTGGTTCATTACAAACCTAACTTTTGTATCCTTTAAGAATACATCTGTGGTTTTTTTGGGTAATGGAACAGTCAGTGATGTTCTCTTTTCTTATAATTGTAATGTATTTATGTGTATGTGTCTTTTTAAATGCATCTGTGTATATGCATGTGACTTTTGTATTATGTGTATGTGTCTGATTTTTTACTTACTTGTCTGTGTGTAGAGTGTTTTTTAATTTGTGGCACAATGTTTATTTCCCAGCTGTATTTTACATATTTGCCTGTACATATGTAGGTATTTGAGGGGCACAAGGAATTCTACTTTTTGTACTAAAAGTGTCACCCTCATAAAAATAAAGATTTTATTATTATTATACTGCTCCAGTGGCCTAGTGGTTAGAGCGTCCGCCTTGGATGCGGGAGGTCGCGGGTTCAATCCCCGGCCGAGTCATACCAAAGACTTTTAAAAAATGGTACTAACAGCTGCCTCGCTTCGCGCTCAGCATTAAGAGGTTAGTGTTAGGACTGGTTGGCCTGGTGTCAGGATAATGTGACTGGGTGGGACATCATGCTACTTGTCTGTGGCATGATGCCCCAGTGCTAGACATCTCTATAAACTGTCACACTGCAGACATCATAGCGATATGACTGAAAAAATGTTAAAAGCTACGTTAAAAAATCTAAATCACACACACACACATTATTATTATTATTATCACACATGCATGTATCATTGCACAAGTCTTTGTCGAAAGAGAAAACCTCAAGTAGAAATCTCAGTAGAAACAATTCAGATCCATTTCTTCAATCCATTTTGATTTGTTATTGAAATTTATTCACATTAATTATTTGAGACCTGAAATTGTTTTTAAGACAAACTTTACAGGAATAGCACAAGTTCAAACATTATAAATATCATAATTATTTATAATCATCAGCTAATGGAAAATGTCTTACAAATCTACTCCCTAATTCATTTGAGATCTTCAGTGTAACAAACATTGTTGCACACAATATTTGTAACCCATCAGTCCTGGTAATGGAAGGTCTTACAAAAGTCTGCACACTTATTTAATCTGAGATCAATACTGAAAAGATAATTTAAAGTTTTCATTTTTGACAGTATATTTTTTCTATATTTATACCATCCACCTGAAGGATTGATACAATAGTTTTGACTGTCAGTGTGATTACCTGAATCAGATAATGAGTACCCGACACCGCAGATTATTATAGCCCCTAAGCAATATGAGTTGCCACCACTCAACTATACATTATATGGAGATATAGCAGTTACTCTGCCATAGTTACCTGGTGGGCTAATGGAATGATCAAATGTTTCTCACTGGAAAATATAATAAATTTCAATATTTTTTAAAAATATTTTTTGATTGCTTGACCAGGCTTCCAGATTGTAAAAAATAATGTTTACATGGGATAAATTGTTAGTTGTCCCCAGCTTTTGAGCAATGGAATTTTGTATCCCAGGACAGTAATTTTCTTTTAGATAATTTTGCAGTGAGAAACATTTCTAAATCACACAAAATTTGCAATCAGAGCAATTTGCTCCAAATTATTACGTTTCCACTTGGTCTAATATTTTCCAGCTTGAAAATCTTGTTATTGGTACTCCTTCATAATGGAAAGCCATATTGAATATTGATCTGGTATTTTCATGAGAAGACTTCTTTGGTAGGTCTCAAATGAATGGCACAGTAGCAATCTTGAAAATATTTGTCATTGCTTTTATAAGATGGATGATCAACATTTTCACCAAAAGACTCCTTGTGATATCATGATGGCCCTGTGTGAATTTAGTGCAGATTTGAAGTCAAATACGGTCACAGTGGCTGCTGTCATGAACATTTTCTTATTGCTACTCCTTGCCAGAATGTCATATAGTATAGGGATAACAGGCTAAATTTAAAATTTCATCTCAGGTTAATAAATATGGTATTTTTGAGAAGGCCAGAGCATCAGAAATAATAAATTAGCATATAAAATATAATCCTTTTCATGGTTTTTGCTCATAGCAAGAGCAAACAACATATTTTATTACCTGCAAAAAAAAATTCTCCCAAAAGTGAGCATTTTTTGGTACAGTGTATGTATTGAATACAAATCCAGTAATGGAATGCTTTTTTGGGTTAATTAATGAAATAGTCACTACAGAATATAACCAGACTGTTCTTGAAGTATAATTTACAAATGTACGTGGTATATAAAAGGAAATTTTTGGGAAAGGTGCCTCGGCTAATACAGAAGTTGCAGCTTTAATTACTCAGAATTTACAATGATGAGTGTATGTCCAATCTAAAAGCCAAATTATGTGAAAAGCTTGACTTTATTCATGTCTTATTCATGCAAAAGTGAAAAACAAAAGGGATTGGTAACATCCACCTCCTTACTTTTAAAAAAAATCTATAACGACAATGTAACAATCCAGGTAGGTATTCCTTATAAATGCCTACCTGCATGAGAATTTTTTTTAGACATCATCAAAAAATATTGTTTTTATGAATGCAGGTTTATGTAAAATATTTTTTTCTCTAATATTTCCTATGAAAAGTTAAATACAGTACTGTATATACTTTTTTCTTTTTTTTTTTACTTTGTTGTTTTATTGCACATTTGGATTGTGTAGTTATTTTTTGTCATAATTTGAACTTATTTCTTAAACAGTGTAAAATAATGATAAAATCACAGACAAATGAAGATGTTAATGCAGGGGGTATGGATGCTACAACAACCTGAGCTGTGAGTAGCCTTCAAAACTTGAGAAGGTTTTTTTTTTTTTTTTTAATTACGGGAGAGGGGTCTTATTCTTCTAACATCTGTGAAGACACAAGCACAAATTTATATTAATCTTTACTGCTACATTAATTTCATATCCAAAGGTATCAAGTGGGTTTGATACAATTTTGTAGCAGTAATAATAAAAACAATCCGCTTGGTTATGGATAGCAGTAGCAACGATATTTATTATCAGTAAGTATAGAGTTGCTACCAAAGGAGTCTGACGTTTTTGCAGTATAGTACCTTACAATAAATCACCTTATATGTACTATAAATATATGTATATTTATTGTATTGATAAGGTGATTTCGTGTTGTCACAGATTTTGTTGTACTTTATTGATAAAACATCAGACTTCTGTGGTTGCTATCTCTACCTGCTGCTCAGGGGAGAGAACTGACGCATTTCCGGTTAAAGATGAGATGGGGGAATGTTATAATACAGCTGTATTCCCACGAAACGAAGATAAGTACCATAAAGTTGTTGACTCATTCCACATTTAGACATGTAAATAAAACCTCTCCCGCATGAAACCTTCCCTCATCCACATTTTGTGTGTTTTTCAGGAAAATGTTTCTCTGAGCCATATCAAATTCTTACCAATATAGTTTCAAACAAAAGCCAAATGGTTTCCTTTTCGCAGGTTATGTTATAATATTTTCCAGCTATTCATGAAACTATCCAATCAAAGTTAAAAGAATGGGAGCCCCGTAATGAGGGGTACCCTCTTTGTACAAAAATAGTAAAATGGTGGCATTCAGCCCAACTGAAGCACCCCCTAGTTACGTTGTTATTGCTATATGTTATTGAAATAAGGCTTTCATGAGAAGACTGCTTATGATGCCTACTTGGTCATAAATAAAAATGATCTCACTCTTACCTCCAACATGGTTACGATGCTAGTTATTTTTAAATTCTTGTTGTTGGTACCCTAGTCCAATAAATCAGCCTCTCCTCCCCCCACCCCATCTGTGTCAAGATTGATGGACAATTTGTGGTTCTGAATTCACCAAATCATAAAATCGAGGAATTGTTCACAGATAGTTCTGTCTGCAACACAGCGGTATACATTTTAGACATTGTTATTTCTTATATCTCTGGAGCAGCTGTCGGTTAAATGGTCCTTTTGGTGATATGTATAGACTATTTTCGGATCAAATCCTGCATTTGATGACTTGTAAAACCATGTGAAAAGCATAACCCTATGCCCTCTTGCCATTTTCAGTTTTGTGGCTACAGAAAGCTGATACCAGTACCAGTAAGTGTCTAAATTATCCACCACTGTGTTCGGGACAGATTTATATGTAGCAGAATTGCACATTTTAGTGAGCATGTGACATCAGGCCCATAAGTCATCCTTCAGTATCAACACAGATTTGTAGGGTATTGATTTATAGGACTGTTGGTACTCCTCCAGAATTTATGGTCACATTCAAATGTGTATTTGGCCCTAAAGGATGAAGATGATGACTTTACATCCAATATTGTTTATACAGAGGCTGACATGTGAATCTTGTTATTGCTTAGACAGTTTGTTGTCTTGAATTCCTGGAACTTCTTTTCAGTCATTAGAGCGTAAGTCCCATAAAGGGACTTTTGTTTAATGGAAGATGACTGAGAATGGTTATATTTGATCACAAAGACAGGCTTTCTAATCCAGATAAAGCATCATTTTTGTATAGAGTGTCCTAAATATCCCTACTATGGGATGTTGTGATACCCATTGACTGCCAATCACTGAGTCTACAGCAGATCTTCAAGATTTTGATATGAAAAAAGGACTAGAAGGTAAGGGAGGAACCCACTTATTCGAATCTAACTGTAGAAGTAAAGTGTATATTGCAGCATCTGCATATATCATGATAAATACACATGCATGTATATACATTTATGTTCATATGCCAAAAACTATTAGCCAGATCTCATCCAGCAAAGGTCAAATCAAGTGTCTTGTAGTACATTATTTTTGTGCTTATATTCTTTAGGGGGAAAGACATTGATTTCACATGTCCTGAATTTCTGCCAAAAATTCCTATTCATTGTATAACAATGTACCATCTTGGCTCTCATACACACTGTAACAGATATAAATAAAAAGATTAGAAATATGGTACAGTAGAACCTGTCTTGAAAGACCACCTCTTTTGCCAACAAATTATGGTCTCTCAAGACAGGTGGTCTCATAGCAGGCAACAATGCTATATAATCACTAAATTTGTTCATTGAGAGTGTGGTCTCTCAAGACAGGTGGTCTCACATAGCAGTGGTCTTTCAAGACAGGTTTTACTGTAATAGAATGTTGATGCACCACCATAGTGTCTAGCCTAACAACTGTCTCCGAAAGCAGATGTATCTAGGTGAATTGTGGTGAATGGACAGAACAATAGCATCAGGACCCTACTAATGTCATGATATGGTATACAAATTTTTAAAAGTTCAATTTAAAAAAAAAAAATATAACACTGGTACATACAACCCTGAACCAGAAGCTATGAAGGAACAAGTCCAGTATTGGAAGTAATATATGTCAGCTCAGGTCAGTCAATAAGCAAACATATTCTATTTAGTGATATTGTGGATCCTGTATCTGGTATCACATACCATATATATTCATCTATAGGCCAAGTCCAGATGTAGACATCATAGACCTTGAGCTGTCATCACATATGCACAGGCAGGTCAGGGTCTGTATTTGTTTAACTGGCTACTCCTAACAAACTTCATTGACTGAGATCTGCTGGTACATTATGAGTCCATGCAATTTGAAGTTGGACTTGATTTGTAAGTGAGTGTGTATGGTATATCTGTTCTGGTGTATTGTAATAATGTGAGATCAATAATTGGTGAAGATCATAGGAATAAAGGACAAAACAGTAACTGAAAACTCAGCTTTGGCAGGGACAGTTGAAGGAAGGGACAATGGTTAAGGTAATGGTGAACCAGGTTAGCTTTTTTCTGTTGTTACAACTCTTGTCTTAAACCAAGTAACAGAAAGAGTCAAAACCAACAGGTGTTGTAAAATGCAACTAATAATTTATTTTCCTAGAATACAAAAGTGAACAATTGAAAATAACATACAGTATGGTGAATGAAATCCTATATAGTCCTAAAAGTTCTATCACAAGTACAAAAGTATCCACTATTCCAAATGAGGTCCAGTGGTGTTGTGAATGAGAAGTCATATCTGTTGTGCTGATGTGTCAATAGTCTTGATGTATCACAGTGATATAAGCCAAATTGTATTTCAGTGAATTCACTGCAATTCCAACACAGCTACTTAAGCTAAAGTTTACGAGCACCTTGTAATTCCAATGAATAATTGAAATAAATTCTCACAACTGAACACAACTAAATTGCTCCACTAAGACTGATGTTTAAGCTGGGAATAACTACCGTATATACTCGCGCATAAGCCGAATAATTTAGGAAAAACTAAAGCCCTGGAAGAAAGGGGGGGGGGGTCGGCTTATCCGCGGGCCAGTGTCTAAACTTGATAGTTTTTAAGTCTTTTTGTTGACTATTGTAATGGCTGTAAATCTGGGAAATGAAAAAATAATTGTATCCGTGTCTAAGACATATGCATGTAAAAACAGTCATTTTCGGTGTCCCGACACTTACTTAACTTTTAGAAAGTACTTTGGTGGATTTTGTTATTATTTTGCATGTGCATATTTTCTGATTTCTACAACACGAAATTAAAGGTAAATACAGACTTTACCTGGCAGACCAGGCTGAACTATAATGTACAGTATTTACACAGTGCAGAGCGTGCATAGCGTCACTTGAATCCTTATTTATTCCCAAACATATTAGATGCAGATTTTGCTTTATTCATTGTTTTGACCAAATTGCATTCTTCCAGATAACATTTCAGCTAGTCCTTAATAGCTGTTTCATTTACGTTGAATCACGCGCTCACAAGTTACTCATTTTCAATGATATAAGGATAAGCGAGCCTACAAACTGAGGTAATATTTGTGAAAAGGTACGCACGTTTAATTGTAGAAGGCACATAACCAGCACAACTTAACATCATCACGAAGAGTTGTAATAGTAAAGGCTAAACTTCTCATTATAATCAACTAAGATCATCATCCATCTACTTTAGTTTTGTGTTTTGGCTGAACATAGCTTTCCACAGAATGGAAAGCTTGATGATTGGGCGTCTTGTTTGTTGATAGTTGGCCTGATTTTTCGTTGTTTTCCGACAGCAATACAGGCCAGTTAATCACAAAAACCCTGGAACTGGCTTGTGTTAAGAGGGAATTTTAACCGGCAACAATACCAGTACGTTATGTGTAATTACCTTTCATTCCATAATATTAGCACGATTACCGTAGTTTTGTTAAACGGGCATACCTGTAAACTTTTAAAAATCCAAGTAGGGAGTCTGAATAAAACAGTAGGGAGATTGGGACCTAAAATCGGGATGTTTTTCGTGGCATTTTTAAAGCCTTGGTTTCACTAAATATTGACCGATCTTCCGGGTCCAATATGCGTGAAATTCGCAAAGGACGCCTCGTTTTTCCCTGTGAGGCACTTTATTTTTCCCCCCGGACATGCCCTATTTTCATATTCTGGTCAGCTGAGGCCAAACTCCACAATAGCTAAGGTTAGTCTTAAATAAACAAGCAAGAAAGCCAGCGCGACTAATTAAAAGTTAATCCAGCTTATCGATGCAACTATTTTGTGAAAACGACTGGCCCTCCGTCATAATTCATTGAAACCATGTACACTAATGTGTGTTATGCAAGCAGTGGCAAATGGATTCCCAATTTTGTTGAACTAAACGTACCTAAATAGGAAGCCACACGGTACCGTACATGTGGCAAATATTTTTCGCCTCGTTGTTTATCCGACATTGTTTCCTTATTGTTAACTCGTAAGACATTTAGTATTGTTTACTATAAAACACGTATTCTGAATTAGTTTTTTGAGGACACATCTGCTGCGTGTTATGTATTTTCATTCCTCCTTGTAATTTAACGATAGTAATTAACGTTCGTATATACGGTATAAAAATGCCAGGTGTTCACTCGTAAGTTTCTTTGGTGTGAATGGCGCTACAGCATATGGAGTTAAGTATTCATAGCGATTATTTTTGGGATTGAAATTAATTGTCGACAATTTTATTGTTGTGGTTTATATTTTCTTCTGGTTTATTTTCTGATTTTTGTATTCTTGTAGAGGTGAAAAAAAAAAGAAAAAAAAAAAACCATCGTAAATTCACGGGAATAATGTTTAAACGTAACATTCTATTTACTGAACAAGCGAATTCTTTCTAGTAAAGCAATTATTTCGTCACAAAAATATTCACAGGTGATACAACAGAAAATGGCTTCCATAGATTGCATACGATATATCTATTTATGTAGGACTTTTCTTTTTAAGGATAAATGAAAATCGAAGACATAATGTGATAATCGGGAGTTCTCTGCAAAAATCGGGAGATGTTATAAAATCGGGAGGTTGGCGTGGAACGACCCTAAGAATCAAGAGGGTTTTTTTTTTTTTTCTCCCGGCGTGAGAGTTGACGTGTGGTGAAAGGTCGCTGGCATCAAAGCAAACTACAACTTAGCTTTTATGGCATTAGCATAATATTGGAAGAATTATTTCTGAAACTTCATTGTTGTGTTTTGGAGATATCATTAAAGTTTAGTGTAGTGGTGCCCATGATTCGACTCCAAGGGATATACTTTCTTCAGAGGAATGTACTTCATTCAGCGCATGTTTAAACCTACAATGTACATGCGGTGGCGCCATTATGTAAATACGTTCAGTAGTGTAATTGCGAGCGTTCAATCAAACCGTTTTGTTGTTCGTTGTGTTGTCATACTGGGATCACATTTTAATGCGTTAGCTGTTTACAATTGATGGAAAAATAAAAACGTAATTGCTGGTGCACTGATATAAAATGTCCAGTGCAATAATGCATAAACAAACAATAATTGAGTCAAAAGGAAGAGGTAGTGTTACAGCAACTCGCGAATGCTCAATTCCTGTCATCGTTGGATCAAGTTATACACAAATCTAAATTAGGCAGAAACAATAAGAAAACAGAAAATTAAATAAATTACTTTTCAAACAAGTTTATATCATTTCTTTTTAATAATCATAGATGCCAACCCGAGAGAAGTATACGTGTAATTTATGTTAATATAAGTTTGCCTAAATAAATGCATTTAGAACTTACCGCGTGCATCTTATGATGTCACGGAGTTGTGGGTCGGCTTCTACGCAGGACATGTACTTTTTAGTGTTTATACCTATTCAGTTGGGGGGGGGGGTCGTCAGCTTATACACGAACGGGCTTATACGCGAGTATATACGGTAATTCTCAGATAAACATCCCGTTATATATGAACAACTAAGATTCAGTTTCAGAACCATGTTCAGAATATTCTTCTTGTCAAATATTCTGCTTTTCAACAAGATCAGGTCCTCTAGCAGCTTACTATTGATGAATTAGGTCAGCTGGTTTTCCAAGGAAATCTCCTGACCTAAACTCAAATTCATCAGCAAGATTTCTTGTTCAGCTTCCAAGATCAAAAGGTGACAATGACATGTTTACCAAACAAAATGACCTCATTCTAAAGTAAAAACTAACTGTCTTGAAGCAGAGCTTGAACATAGTGTTGATGGGTGACAGATCCAGCTTCTTTTAGCCTCAAAGGGAGCCAGGGCTGCAATGCATATAAACAGTCTGCGTTGCAGAGCTGTTATGAGGAACATCAGATTCAATACAAAAGCATAGTTACATATATGAGCTTAATAAGTGAATAGAGTACTTTTTTTTAAACAATGCAGTTTCCTTTCTTTATTGATCTGAATAAAATATCCAGTAGTCTTAAATGGTCTTTGTTTTCACTGACACAGGACTTGATATTAAAATAAATGAAGTCAAATCAACCTTTAATTTTGTTGTACCATAGTATAAGGCACTGGTCCTGTTGGCTAAATTGGGGAACTTAAAAAAGGTTGAACACATTTTTTTTCTATATCTTGATCATATTCAACCCATGCCCAATTTGTTTTCCAGTGTGCTTAATGTGCAAACACGGTGTTTGGCATACTTTGCATCCTTGTTTGGCTTATTCTTTTTTGCTCGGGCGGGGTCTGTTCTCATCATTTTTGGGTTCCAGCAGCTTTTTGTTTTGCCGATTGATGAGAAACCAAAGTTAAAATACATAAACTTATGACTTATATTGATGATCTGTTATGTTCATTGCCAAGGGACCAAGTCTTGCATGTCAATTTGGTCATTTTAGTGTTGTAGTCAGCTGCCAATTCAACCTTATGGTATAGGACCAGTTGTGCAGTGTGGTTGAACACATTTTTTTTTATAGCCAGCCATTACAACGGAAATATTGAGTCCCCTTGAACAAGGCTTCTAGTGGATGACTTTGGAATTGTCTCATTCCAAGTAACAAGGTGAAGCCCCATTAAATGAGGTTAGACATTTGTTCTTGAGACTTTGATACTTACGTGGAAGGGTACTTGGATTTAAAGATAAAATAGTACTGGCTCACACACTTTTCTATACATGTTGTTCCAGTCTGACTATCATGTACACATCAAAACATTTCTAGGGCTAGAGTAACATTGCTTATGCGTAATTGTGCATATATATTTTTTGACATTTTACTCATTGCTTAAGAAACAATTCTGAGATTGATGAGGAATACTTTTTATTTCCATTTTTGGGGGGGGGGTAGAAGTGGTAGGTCTGACATGCTTCTGCACAGTTTATCTCTCCAGTCCAACTGGGAAAACTGCAGGTCCCAAACCTTGGACCACTCCTATTTTCAGGCCCTGTGAAGCTATGTAATGTTTTTCAAAATGACCCAAAACTATAATCATAAAAATTAACACATATAAAAATTAACACATATAATATACACCTACATAACACTTAACAATATCTCTTTTAAATGAGCCCAGGTTGGGAAAAAAAAGCCATTAGCCTAAATTCATTATGAGTAATGTGGTGATGTGGGGAGCTAGATTTTTATATTTATACTTGATGTTAATTTCCATAATTACCATACTTAGTATACAGTTTTGCTGAGTTCTGCTTTTATTTTAAGGGGTCATTACATTGTTCAGCAATCATTCACCCATTACACAACAACAGAAGTACGCATAGCATACAGTGAGTCGCTGACCAAAATTGATTGAGCAACCAGTTTAGTATTGTACTGGCAGCATAGTCAATCAATATGGTCTATTTACCTGTTCTTACTTAAGTATATGTGCATGTATGATACAACAACCCATTGACCAAACTTGAGAGCAAGTGGGTTCCATCTTCCCTCACACATATCTGTAGACTGTTGCATTTAAAGAGTACAGAGTAGGAGATTGTTTTGTTTTGTTGTTGATGACTATTTTTGTTTATGCATACTCATGAAAAGTAAGAAAATGTCAGCACAGACATTATAGGTAATAAAGGAGCATGGTGGATTGTTACCTGTTATAGTAACGATGAGGCTTATAATTATAGACCCTGTTTCAAGTCAAACTCAGACAAATGTAAAATTAGAATTTTTATTTGGCTTGGTATTTGCCTTTTTGCACATTTGACTGGCATGCAGTCAATTTTTGTCCATCCAGAATGTACATCAGACTCGTATTTAACACCATTTTCAGGCTAAGAATCACCCACTGGTATCTCCATTAACACTTTCCCAACTCCAATAATTTGATAGATTTCATAACTTTATTAATTATTGTCATCATAACTATCATCAGCCAGTATTTGGCGAATGAAATTGTCATCTGAAGATGGGCCAAGCTGGGAATTGGTCATTTTGGATGTTTTAGATAGCCAATATTTTAAACAAGCATTTGTAAAGCTTACTTAATGCAAGGTTCAAACTAGGGGTGAAACAATTTGATATGATGTGAGTACTCTAATTAGTATATACAGTAGTCAGTAATTGTCAGAATACATTTAACTAAGTTGTGAGAATTTCATGAAAATTTAGTAAAAATGTGTTTGGATTTATAAGAATTGAAATATACATATTACATAGCAGCTATTATATAGTTGAACCACACAGTTTCACTGTTACGTATATGTAATTTAATTACTTGTGTGTTAGTTTAAAATTTTTTATTTTTTTTTTATTTTTATTACATGTTATATTAATGATAACTTTATTCACTGGATTTGATATTTTTCTGGAAAATTGAATTGAGTTTTTTTATTTAAAATAATTTGTTTTCCCTGGAAATATCTAGTGCTCATCAAAATTCTTGAACAAAAACATTTACTGAAAATTATTCAGAATTCTAAAGCCAGGATATTATTTTTAGTGATTCAACAAGGAACTGTCGACATGACAACACAGAACAGGTTATAGAAGATGTCATTGCCTTCCATCTTGGAACTTCATCGGGATTCGAACTTTGATTCAATTAGAACCTTTTAGTGATAGGACTTATATTTTTAATTATTGGATTAATTTTTGGATTTGATTCATAAACCGTAAGTCTTTTTTCATATTTTTACCTTGTTTTCTAGGGAAATAAATTATTATGTTAAATTAACAAAGCTTATTGGCTTTCCTCTTTTGTTTGTTACTTTCGTACAAGCCTAGACACGTAACATTCACAAACAAAAAATCAGTGAGGTCAAGATTTGGATTTCGGTGATCTGATTCTGGAGTGGTTCATTAGAATGTTATGTGATGATTCATTTTGAGCTGATCCCTTCTGAGTTTATCTTTGGATAGATATTGTTTTATGTACTTGTGACAAATACAGATTTACAAGGAATCATATGACTGGTAACACTTGGATAGTAGATACAATATGAATGGCAACACATTAAGGTCAGTACAGTGAATAGAGTGAACAATTTGATAAAGGTCAGTGCAGTGATATGAGTGTCAGCACTATGATATCAATGGTAACACATTGATCCCAATAATATGGTATGAATGGTAACACTAATTGAGGTCAGTGCAATTAATTATGATACAAGTGGCAACACTAATAAGGTCAATATAATATGAATGACAACATCGATTTTTTACCTGCCAGGGATTATGGTTTTGGTGTAGTCCTTAAGATTTCATAGATGTAATTACATTTACAGTCACATGTGTATAGATAACAGAAATAGATGTAAATCTTTAACACAGTTTATTGTAATTAAGGCAAAAAATTAGTAGATAATACTTTTTATGCTAAGACTGTGTTTCTGGACCACTTGGATTACACTTTTGCTTTTCGTGATTATGAAAGACACATGTATGTGATTGAGATCAGTACACTGATACTCATTGATTGAGGTCAGTACACTGATACACATTGATTGAGATCACAACACTGATACACATTGATTGAAATCAAAACACTGATACACATTGATTGAGGTCAATACACTGATACTCATTGATTGAGGTCAGTACACTGATACACATTGACTGAGGTCAGTACACTGAAACACACTGAGGTCAATACACTGATACACATTGACTAAGGTCAGTACAGTAAGTAGAGGTTAATGTGTGACTTTGATCTTATATTTGACTGAGACTGAATAAGCCTGAGATTGCGATACCCAACTGTGGGCTTAAGCCAGATGTCCATTATTGGTCAAGGGCTGGTTAAGTAGATGATAAGGTTAGAGTCATATATGAATCTTTATTTATCATATATTTTACATTAAAAGGACAATTGGAATCCTTTACAGATATATATGAGAAAGGATAATAATCCTTTACAAGGATATATGAAAATGACAATTAGAATCCTTACAAGGAAATAAGAAAAGGGACAATCATAAACCTTTACATTGATTATGAAAAAAGACAATTAAAGGTTAACATTTACATTTATTATCCATTCTATCTCTGATTTTTATCCAGTCAGTATGAAGAGATGAAGTAAAGCAATATAGGATTACCTGTAAGCTTTAAAAATTTCATGTTTTACACACTAGCACTTTTTCTATATGCTAAGAGCATACAAAAAAAGAGACACAAATAATCAGCAAATGTTAATTAGACTTCTGCAAATAAATTCAGTACAATTTATTTTGTGACCTACTGTGACCAATTTATAGAGACAAAAATAGGGGCATTAAATGTACTACAGCCTGTAAATATTGTTTGTGGTTTAAACTTTTTGTTCAGGCATTTTTGTACATAGTTGCAATGTGCCACCCCGACCGCTGATCACTTCCTTTAAAGCATATAAACCCATGTTCTTTTTTGATAATATAGACCAGCTCTGAGATTTTATTTGTTGGCAGTTCTAAAATTTTCTCTGCCCAAATCTGCTACACATCTGTCATTTTCCTGCTGAGAAGCCGCTTCACGTGACACGTTGGCATTGGTAACAGACTGGTTTATGAGTATTTTAATTCTAAATAGAAAAAAAATGAAGTTGCAAGCAATTCAGATTAAAGATATCGAGTCAGATAGAGATGATAAGCCTTTTTATTTTGCTTTTATCAGACTGGGTATGCTGAATAAAACTGCATGAACTTCATTAGTACTATAACGTTACAATAAAATTCGTTACAGTACCATGTGAGTACTTTGTTTATTTGAGTCTGAAAATTTTATATATATATATATATATATATATATATATATAAAATAAATTATGATTCATTTGTCAGTACTTTGATACAGATCAATACAATGAGTGTCAACACTTGGTAGAGGTCAGCAAAATGATATGGCCGTTGTCACTTTGATAAAGGTTAGTACAGTGAGATGAATGTCAACACTTTGAAAGAGGTCAACACTGTGAAATCACTATTGTTACTTTGATACAGGTCATTGCAATGATGTGAGTGTCAACACTTGATAGATGTCAGCATAGTGATACAAATATCATCACACTGTTTCAGGTCAGTACAGTGATATGAATGTCAACACTTGATAGAGGTCAACACAATGTTATAACTGTCATCAGTTTGAAAGAGGTCAACACAGTGATGTAACTGTCATCACTTTCATACAGGTCAATACAATATAAATATTGATAGATATCAGCATAGTGATACAACTTGTCATCACTATGATAAAGGTGAGTACAGTGATATGAATGTCAGCACTTGATAGAGGTCAACACAATTACTTAACTAATCACTATTTATACAAGTCAGTACAGTGATATGAGTGTCAACACTTTGAATCAGGTCCATACTATATGAATGGCAGGTCTCTAATACAAGTCAATACCCTGATATGAGGCAATACTTAATACAAATCAAGACAGTGTTATGAGTGGCAACACTGATACAGGTAAGTACAATGATGCAGATGTCAATACTTGATGCAGATCAATATGCTGAAATGAGTGACAACACTTTGAAGTCAGTATGATGATACAAGTGATAACACTTGATACAGGTCAATACCTTGATAAAAGTGTGAACACTTGATACAGGTCAATACCTTGATACAAGTGTGAACACTTGATACAGATCAGTTTGGTTATATGAATACAACACAGGTTGAGATCAATACAGTGTATACAAGCATCAACACTTTGATACAGGTCAATACAATGATCTAAGTGTCAACACTTTGATACTCGTAAGTATAAAGATATGAGTGTCAACACTTGATACAGGCCAGTATAATAATGTGAGTAACAGTACTGCTTGAGGTTAATACAACTGTCAGCAGTTTGATACAGGTCAATCAGAATAAAAATCATTAACTCGACAGTAACATTAGTACATTGCTTTTTTAATGGTCACAGTTTGTGTTGGATTAACAAAACTAGACTGTAATAATCCTTTGCCTTTCTATTCATCAGGCCAAAAATAATTTACATGTATTTCCTATAGCACCAGTTTTAAAATATGGGTAAGTTGTTATTTATCTTTTTAAAACATATACATGTATATTAAGTATTGCGCTAAACCAGCTCAGTTAGATGCACAAATAAATTTTTTTGAAATTTTTTTTTATTTGACCCCGGGGATAAAATGTGCTAGTGTCAGCAATGAAAAACAGGGATGGTCGGCCGATCAGAAACACCTAATTGTTTTTGGCCTCATAGTTCAATAAAAATGAGTATTATCATAATCAATCTTAACAGTTGGAATTCAACTGTAATTGTCCTTGACATTCTTTTCATCATGCTTCTATCAAAGGCATATTTGTGTTGATTTTGCTGATTTGCAGAAGAAAAGGCACTTAAAACCTTTTGAGGAAAGCACAGATATACATGTACACTATTAGCTGAGTACAAACAGGGATAAAGCAGATTTATGGTCATTGAATTTGTGTACATGTTGAATCATTTTGCATACATAATAAACAAGCACTTTGTAGTAATGTTACTTTGTGTTTTTGATACATTGTGATTTCTTAAGCAGTGCTGTGTTATTGCTGTTGCAGATCACAAGTACATATGACCATGTTTTTTTTTTACATTATGTTGAAAACCAAGTTTATGCAGGAATAACTTCAGATTCTGCAATATATCCTTAGCTTTACAGTATAAATTGTATACATTTTTTTCTCAGTAAAAAGAGTTGTGGATTAAAAATTTGCACTGAAAATCACAGCTTTGAAAATGGCAGTTACTATACAGTGAATATAGTGTGGATATAACAAAGTAATTTAATATATAGTCCAAAGTCAATATAGTATGGATACAACATAGTAATTTAATATATAGTCGAAAGAGAATATAGTATGGATACAACATTGTAATTTAATATATAGTCCAAAGTGAATATAGTATGGATACAACATAGTAATTTAATATATAGTCTAAAGAGAATATAGTATGGATACAACATTGTAATTTAATATATAGTCCAAAGTAATATAGTATGGATACAACATAGTAATTTAATATATAGTCTAAAGAGAATATAGTATGGATACAACATTGTAATTTAATGTATAGTCCAAAGTGAATATAGTATGGATACAACATAGTAATTTAATATATAGTCCCAAGTGAATATAGTATGGATGCAACATAGTAATTTAATATATAGTCCAAAGAGAATATAGTATGGATACAACATAGTAATTTAATACATAGTCCCAAGTGAATATAGTATGGATACAACATAGTAATTTAATATATAGTCCAAAGTGAATATAGTATGGATGCAACATAGTAATTTCATATATAGTCCCAAGTGAATATAGTAGGGACACAACACAGTAATTTAATGTGTATTCCCAAAGTAATTTAATATATAGTCCCATAGTAACATAATGTATAGTTCCGAGTGGTTTATTATTAACATTCTTTAACGTAATTGAATTTATTTAAAAATTTTTTGTAGCACTTGTTTTTCCAAAGATACTAATGTGTCGTATATACTTGCATGTATGTTGGATCCAACAGCAAACTTCACAGAACCAGATCTGTTGCCAAACTGGAATATATGAGTTGAGGAGTAAGCATTAAATCATAGGTCCTAATTAGCTGGTGCCATATACAATGGCAGATTAGGGTACAAGTTGGACCCAACTTATAAATAAATATTTACAGTATTTCAAGAGCCGTATAAATGCTGTAAATGTACTGTACATGTACATATTATCACTTAACTATTGGATACTTTTGATTCTATAAAAATTCAAGAAATAAAACTAAAATTCCCAAAATCTTTATCATGCCCTTCGTGTGTGCTTCTAAAATTACAAGTTTGCCCTTGTAATTTGCAGAAATCTGATGTGATTGTCACTCTTCTATAAATTGAATAAATTTAAACTAGATGACCCTTTGAAAGGTTAATCATGCTTCCTGAAAGTTTATGTCCTTATTTGTATGTTATTTCCTTGTGTATCAAAGGCTATGCTCAGACCGTGTACAGGCAGACAAATTGATGATCTTGTCTTTATTTGATCACTAGCATTGTCAGGGTCAGATGGAACGTTATTTGAGTTATGACTGCACAGTCTAACACGGGGGTCTCAAACTCACATCATGAGGACCACATGAGGACTAGTACAGTGGCCCAACAGCCGCATGATCGAAACCTTTCCATATGCAGAAGCAATTCATATAAAAGTTGGCCAGTGGAAATGTTGGAAACAACTGAAACCTTTCCATACAGCAAAAGCGATTCATATAAAAGTTAGCTAGTGGAAATGTTGGAAACAAGATGTAAGCCATGTAATAATCAAATTCTTATCAAAACTGGCTGGCTGTGAAGAAAAAATTCGCATTATTAATTATTTTACAAATTCTGGGTGTCATTGCAGGCCACAGGAAATACTCTGTGGGCTTCGTATTTGTCCTGGTCTAACATACCAGTAGTATATCATTGTGTAATTGCTTGTCCCATTGGCCTCCACTGTGCCTCAAGACTTGGAGAGGTCGCCTCTTTTACAAAAGGACTGTAGAAGGGATGACCCCTAAAAATCTTTATGAAATGTGCCTTAAACCCTACCAATGCTCACTTACATAAACAAATCTTTATTTTATAAGAAATTATTAAATTTTTCAGATGTTTCACTTTAGCCGAAAGCAAGACTACATTCAGATTTGAGAAAAATCGGACCAATAGGGGCGGAGTGGTTTTAGTCAGAATTGATATACATTTCATGTATTCCAGATCTGTTTGTTAAAGAGTGCTCCATCATGTTGTTCCAGATAATTATGTAATATTATGTGACAGCAGTGGTCCCTCTATGGATAAATTGTATTCTTTAAGACCATTGTCTGCGATTGGTGAGCTGCTGCAAAGGGGGGCAGTTGATGAAGATGCTTAATACACAGTGGAAGATATTTTCTGTTATCACATCGATTCATTTGTCAATAGTTTTTAATATATATAAAAATCATTTGAATCTCGTAAAGGTATGTGCAAGATGGGTCCAGCATTTGTTGACTGCTGATGAAAAAACAGACTTGGGTAGAAATTGACCTTATGCGGGATGATAGATTGCTCCGCCTACCAAATCAAGTGACATGACCATCTGTTAACCTCCAACAAACATGCAGTATTTGGCAAAAAAACATGTTTCAGTTTAAGTTATGCTTATTAAAACTGATTTGCATTATTCTTAAAAATGTAAAATTACGAAGTTGCATAAATTATACTGCAGTAGACAACATATATATTTGTACTTCAAGTTCGTATATAATAACCAAAGTGTTTTATTCCAGTAAATAATAAAAACAATTTTAAAGCTGCTCAAGAACTTATTCATGTAAAAGGAAATGCGCTCCAAAAGATGATAATGTATTTAGTATATAATCTTATCCTTATTAATATAATGTGGCTTATGTTTATGCTGCCTTGGAGGTAATGAATTAAAAATTAATAACAAAATCCTAAATAATTACTGTTTAGAAGTATACTGTTGTACATAATAATTTTAAAGTTCTACTGTGTTCATCAGATGGAATTTTGATCAAAGACGTTTGTTGATGGAAATATGTAAATGCATGCTTAATATATTGGACAATAATTATCTGAAACCATTGTTTTTTGTATTTCTTTATTATTACATTTTTGTATACCAACCCCTCCTTCAGTCCTTTGAGAAAGTAAAGAGTCACTTGTCTGAAAAATCGAGACGATAAATCATTATTTTTGGGATAAGCTAACATTAAAGTGGAAATTTTCAAACTTTAAAATAATGCAAACTGGGATTCAGTGCATCCTATACAAGAAAAATAATATACATCAAAGCCCGAAAGTTAGGGGGTTCTCCACCCATATTCTAGAAATGTGTATTGTACAAATATTTTTCAATTTTGAAATATTTTTTTTCTTCAAGCCATCAACGGGACATGCTTTTCTACATACTTTTATGAAAACAGACATATTGTAATTGCCATTGATCATTTCCATATTCCGCTGATCGTACACTTGACCGCAAAAAAGTCTTTATCCATTAAGTTTTGTCTCTGTTTCAGAAAGGAATAAATCTAATTCTTCCATTTAGACTATCTGGATATTGACTGTCAGAATTACAAGGCTTTCACTGACTTCTTTTCACTCTTATCGATGGAGAAATCAACAAATCATTGAAAAATTTGTAAATACTTATCATCAGTTTATTATTTTCACAAGAAGCTTGTTGGAGGAAAATGGCAGATGTAAGGAATGCCTGAAGTGTTTAATTTATGCTCACTGATTGGTTAATTGATCAGCATGATTGACAATTGGCAAGAAGTCAATTGCCAAACAGCCACTTTAAATGAGATTGTTACAGATACTGAAAGATGGATTTTCTTGACTTGAGAGAAAATAGCTTGAATCAGAGAAAACAAACAAACACAAATCATTCAGCATCGACTGTCAAGATGACCAATCTTCAGGTACATGTGCCTGACTCAGTTACTGTCACTGACCTCCAAAGTATTACCAGTAGTTATGGTACACTGCCAAACCCTTTTATGCATGGGTACCAGATATATCCTTCCACTACAAAACAATGCACTGGCACATAAATCAGCTATCTTGACAATACCTTCTGAAGGAGCACAGCATCCAAACTTTTCCATATCATTCATAAAGTCCTTGTTTAGCTCTAATTGAATTTTGTCAGAATCCCATTATCAGAGGCTCACTAAAGGGCAGGCGATTGAAAACCACATGCATTTGGAAGTGAGCAACATGAAAAATTGTGAATGCAAAATGGCATTTAATAATTGTATAATCAGACTGAGAAAGTAGGTAGAGGTGTATAAGGGATATTTTGAGGGGATTCACTGATGTCCTGTTCACTAATAACTTAGAATTTTGTTCTATACACTGATATTCAGAGCTTTTAAAATATCCTTCATGTGTTCCAGAAAATTAATTTCACACAATCAGATTTTGGTCATTAACATCATCAATGATCATATTTCTTTAGTAACTGTTTGAGCAAAAGTTTATTCTGGGTGGGTACATTTGTTTTGTACTTCCTTAATTAGACAAGTCAAGTTTTTAAAGAGATTTTTCAACCACAAATAATGCAGGTATGATTATTGGATTCCATTGCTTTATGTAATGGAAAACCTAGATATATGTAGAGTGTTCCATTACATTATGTACATGCACTACAATTAGGCCATCCATGTACAATTCTCTCATTTAAAATGCAGTTTATGGGAGACATCCAAAACCAAAATTGCAAGTTTTTTTTAAGATTGCAGCAAGTTTGCAATATAACCTTGCGCAAGCTTAGATTTGAAACTGCGCAAGCTTGCCAATTACGAGCTTGCGCCAGGTTACTGATTATTGGTTTGGGATGAAAGTGAATGGCATTATAAGTGAGGGGGCTATATACTAAGGGTTATTCCAACAAGGTTTTGTGATAATGTTGCACAAAGACACATCAGAATGTGAAATCACAGTATGATTGATTCTTATTTGTCAAGAGGGTGGAGGCAATTCAAGAAACAAAATTTAAACTATGGGATTCAAGATCATACCGTTATTAAAATGGGCAGCAGTATGCTTGGGAACTTTATAAAGAGGTACCCAGTGTAAAATGAATTCATGTCTAACACAGAACTCTTTTGTGGCTCCCTTGAAAAGTGTTATAGTGGAGACCACTGTAGTCACACATTTGGCTTAAGATAATAATCTTCCTACTTGATGTGGAGTGATAGAAAGATGATAAGTACAGTTGATTGACATGTTGGGCAGGTCTATTTGTCTGTACTTGTTAAGCAATACACTGTTATCAAACATTATCAGCATAATTTAGTCATTCAGTACTAGGAGCTGTATGGCTATTTGTATTTCATGGTCCAATTATACACTTTGATACGAAATAATACAGGTAATGATGCATGTATTTGTGACCTATTTTATTAGAACAAGAAGAATCTTACAAACACCTGGAAAGTTTCTCTTATTATGAGATGCTTATGAAATGTAAATAAAAATATAAATTGTTGAATTGTTAACAAAGCAAAATATTCTTTTCCCCAGTTCATGCTTACGAGGGTCAAAAAGCTCTAAAATCAATGCACAATCATCTAAGCAATCATAGTCTTCAAAAATTCTCCTGTCTATAATTAAAATTGCCCCATTTTTCAGAGATGTCATCGTTTCCAAGTTGACGATGTCATAGACTTAGTGACATCATTTTCTATGTCGTGTACACAAGATGGCAAAAAAGCAGATGGGTCTGCTTTAGAACAGCGAGTGATTGCAAAATTTTATGCAAAATTAAGAGAGTCTGTGACACAGATACAAAATTTTATGCAAAATTAAGAGAGTCTGTGACACACATACAAAATTTTATGCAAAATTAAGAGAGTGTGACACACATACAAAATTTTATGCAAAATTAAGAGTGTGACACAGATACAAAATTTTATGCAAAATTAAGAGAGTCTGTGACACACATACAAAATTTTATGCAAAATTAAGAGAGTCTGTGACACAGATACAAAATTTTATGCAAAATTAAGAGAGTCTGTGACACATACAAAATTTTATGCAAAATTAAGAGAGTCTGTGACACAGATAAAACATGAGTGGGATGTAGTTTATTGCCCTGCATCTGGTGATGGGTTAAACATTGTAATGTTGATGATAGTTGATTCAGTGGAGAACATGTGAAGGAAGATGGATGTATTACTGTCAAAGAGGAAGCAGATAATTTCAATATTTCACATGGAAAGAAGAGATTCTGATCAAGTAATTAGGAATGTACAGGGTTTGTACCCATTGCATGATAAGGAACAAATGGATTTAATGGTAAAAATCTGCAGGGAATTATTATATAGGCACAGAGTAGAAAGCTGTAACGTCTTAAATTGGACCATTACATGTGATGAAACTTGGACGCAGTATTTCAATACAAGAGTTAAAAACAAAGCTGTGTATGGAAGCACACAAGTTAAAGGTTATGCGCATTATGTTCTTCAACACACTGAAAATAAATTTAAACCACATCATACCAGAAAGCACTGTGTATAGACAATATTATGCCACAGTAATCAGACGTAATTTATGTGAGGCTATTCACACAGTGTGTTCAGACCAAGAGAGGAATGGCTTCATTTTACACCAGGATGGAGCCAGGATAACACCACACACAATACACAAATATATGCAACTTTTTAATGCAGATGATACAAATAATAGGCATTAAACACTAATTGCCCACAATACGGCCAGATTTCACTTATTATGACATCGGCTTTTTCCATAATTTAAAGATTTATTAACAAGAAACCATTATGAAAACAGACAAGATCTAAGGGATAAAATCACCAGCTTGCTACAGATGCCATCACCTGATGGGCTGCTGTTCATGACATGGGTCAGCAGATGGGGAAAAGTGCATTAAGGAAATTATTTTGAGGACCACTACTAAAATTAGTGTAAATAGGTAGATTTGTTTTGGACAGCATTTTTATAGAACGTTTTGATCAGCCCTCGTAGAGTGTTAGGAATAGATCGTAGTAAACTTACTCAGGGTCCTTGTATGTAAGTTTTATATTTCATTTCTTTCATTTTCAGATCCCTAAAGTAGCAGGATTTTGCAAGTGCAAGTTTGTCCATTCATATTTCAGAAATCCTCACAGTACATTTTTGACAAGCATGGTAGGGTTTGCTGCCATTCAAGTGACTGTCAGTTGCCTACAAGTTTAATGATACCATTATTGTATCAGGTTTTGGTTTTTAAAGCCACAACATCTTTAGCAGCATTTTTATTATGAATTTTAATGTATTTTTGTTGTGGCCATCAGCATAAACTGGTCTTTCATAATACATTGGTTGAGTGTTTACATGAAAATTAAAAATTAATTGGTATATGCTGTAATGCCATATGTACTTGCTTACAAGTCATGTCCAGATGCAAACAGCATAGACCCTAATCTGCTATTGCATAATGTGCCAGCAGATTAGGGTCCATCTTGTTTCTTCTACAAATTATTCCTAACATAATGCATAGACCCAGATCTGCCAGAGCAATATGCAGTTACAGGTCTGGGTCTATGCAGTTTGCAGTTGGATCCAACTTACATGTATTTATGAGAGTATACTTAGTACTTAAAAATAAACGTATTGAAGCATTGGCACTCCCGTTAGATTCATAAAAATGCTATCCAAATTAGAAATCTATTTGAATTATTCTCAGAGTGATCTGTCTGGAGATGAGATAGGCATTTATACTGCTAATTAATGGCCCTCGTAAGCAATATAATTACGTGGAGGTACTTAATCACTAATCATTTCACTCAAACATGCATTCACTTACTCACAAAAATACTTGTCCATGTTATTAATTTTGTTTGGTTTAATAAACAGAAAAACAGGATGCCTAAACATGTAGTTCATGTCTGTATATTCCTTGCTTTTTCATGCATTTTCCGATATGATACAATTTTTGTCACACACTTCATACATCCACAAACAATGTAAATGTTTACGAGTCAGTCTTATTTAAACCATCTTGCATAGCTGTGAATTTATATGCAGAAAGTTTTCATTGTACTTAGATACTCGTATGTCTGTGCTTCAAGTCTGAAAAAAATTCCCAGTACAACTTTTCACCTAAAACATGACGTTCTCCTATAAATTTGTGAAATGCATGCATAAAAATTGAAATTTAAAATAACATAGATGTGTTTGTCCATGACTATTAGTTTTAACCATATAGTATAAAAACATTACTTTTAAAGGACAAGTACATACATGTAGACATGAACTAGATCATAAGGGTCTTTACCTTTTAGTGAATCATCAATACTTGAATAAAGCATGAAAAGCATTTCTTAAACAAAAGCAGCAAATTTCTGCAGTTAGGCCTTTCATAATTAGTACAGATGATGTCACAGCACTAACAATATTGATGGCAAAAGATATCCTGCAATATTTATATGGTTATACATGTATTGAAATAATTCAATAGCCTACAGTGTAGATTGTTTTCACTGTTTAGATTCCTTGGTACTCACATAGTAATTTCTCTCCCAAAGTTAGTATTGTGAAGGGCACTTTTTTTCAAAGTTTTGATTGAAATTTTTATATTAAAATTGGAAAATAAAACAGATTTTGGCATTTAGACTGGCTGAATTTTGGCCCCAGAACAAGACCAGAAAAATAATAATTAATCAATGACTATTTTAGGTCCAATACCATGTAGGTCCAAAACTATACTTATAGTACAGTCCTTGTGCATTAAACTGTTTCTACAGATGCTTTTGGGATTGTGAATCAGGCAGAATTTTGGCCCTAAACAGGCCCAGAAAAATTCTATAATCCATGATTATGCTACATTTACATTAGGTAAACATTTTCAGTCATTGTTAGTACAGCATCTTCAAGGCATATATTATGGGTGTGATACATGTATAGAAAGGGGTGGCAAAATCATCAGTATCCATGCACATTCAGGCAATTTTAATGCCAGAGCCAATGTAACTTGAAGATCACTTAGATTAATGCATGATTGCAGTGGGTGTAATAGACCACTCATGGTTGCAATGGATCAACATTGATGCTAATACTTTCGCTGTAGCTACTATTAGTTTTTTATGTGGAGTATTGAAGTACTTTTACTGATCTCTGAATGTCTTACTAGATTTTATAAAATCGATGTTTTAACTGCAGCTGAGATTTAATTACATGAAAATGGGGTTTGATAGCTATGTCTATTGTGATAGATTACCTTCACTAGTTAACTGTGTGTTGTACATGTTAATGAGTATAAGAATTAGTCAGTTATATGTGAGACCCTAGTGTTAGTGCTGATGAAGGTAATTAGCGATGTGAAAAACTTTGATTTTCAAGATCTATGCATATTGATGAGGTTATCTTGCATCTGAAGGGCTGAACTTGTTACCACTGTGGACCATATTTCTAATACAGTTTTGATCAAACTTGAAATATTGGCCTATATGTGTATCAAGAACTTGAGTGAGTTTTTCATTGAGCAAGATGAAGTGATTCGCATTAATTGGCCAAGTTTGTGTCCTCTCTGGAAGTGATATTTCTGATCTATTTTGATTAAACTTGGGGACACAGGCTTATATCACCAGGATCTTAGATGAGTTAGATCCATGAATATTAATGCAGTGAACTTGCATATAATTTGCAATGTGTGTTATCACTCTGGAAGCCATCTTTCTGATTCAGTTTTGATCAGACTTGAAATATAACCTCATACAATCAAGATCTCACATAATTTTTGTAATGAGTGAGAGATCATTAAGATGTTGGATGAATAAAGCATTCTTTAATATAAACGGTTCATCAGTATTGAACATTATCATCCTACTTTTATCCTTCACACTGGTCATTTTCTTGAAACTTATTTAAAACAATTTTAAATAAGATTGTTTTACCTTAGTTTATAATTAGTTCTATATCTTGGACTTTTCAGGTATGCTGAAAAGAAAAACCCTAGTTTTAGACCTTGATGAGACATTGATACATTCAACCCACGATGGTATTATACGGCATTCAGTTAAACCAGGAACTCCACCAGATTTTGTTTTAAAAGTGAGTATATTTATTATGATGAAAATTGTGCAGCTGTACAGATTTTTTGTATGCATGTTTTGTGTTACATATTATTCTGCAAATCAGTTTGCTCCTGAAATATTTGAGTTATTGCCCTTTTTATCGTGTAGTTTAATGCAGTGTATGACACATTTTTGTAAACGCAACCAATCTGACAGTTTCAGTGAAACATGGTAAATATTATGGACCTGACATGAAGATGCACTTTTCAACAAACTACTTTGCTACATCATTTTTTTGCGTGCACAGTTATGGCATTTTTTATCTAGTAGCTTAATGCTGTGTATAACACATTCTCATTAGCACAGTTAGTCCTGCAGTTTTTCTTTTTCGTTTTAATAGGTCACTGTGAAACTTTCTATATATTAAGGTCTGCATCAAATGATGGACATAATGACAAATCACTGTGCTCTCAGGATTTTTGTAAATGATGCCTAACAGCTGGAATCACTGTGTGACAGAACCTTGTGAATGAAGCACTCTTGCAGTTTTTATTGGATAGCTTTGAAACTAAATTTTTATTATTATTTTCACTGTGAGTGAAAGAAAAACAATAGCTTCTGCATAATAACTAGAGTTCTCCACCATCAACAGTTATCATATTTTGTGGATGAGTTGCACTTATGGTAAGAAAAAATGCTATCGATATTGGTGTCAAATGTCAGGTCACTGAGACTGGAGAAGAAAAATGGTTTCCACTCTATAACATTAGTTTTACATCACCAACCTGGACCACATTTTGTAGATGGTTTGCACTTGAGATAAGGAAGAAATGGTCAAAAGGTCAAAGGTTTAAGTCATTGAGTGAAAGAAGGAAAATGGTATTTGGACAAAAATTTCAGCTTCCAATAAACAGAATTGTTAAACTTGCTGCAGACATATAAATGTGCTGGTCATAGTATTTTTGTTGGCAACTTTTCAATTTTTTTTTTTTAGCTTTGACCTTTTTTTTGGTAGTGGTGGTGGAGGTGGTGGAAGACCATTTTGTAAACAAATCTAGTTCTTATGTTTTTTCTATTCCAGGTTATGATAGACAGGCATCCTGTCAGATTTTTTGTACACAAGAGACCTCATGTAGATTATTTTCTTGAAATAGTAAGTATAATCGAGTCAGGAGACAAAGATATAGTTTTTGACAATTTTGCAAACATTGATGTTTTTGTCTTACATCTGATATTCTATGGTAGTGTCTCATTGGAGCCATGCAATAGTTGAATCATCCTTACTTTATTCAGATCCAAAAGGTGCATATTCTACTCCCAGCTGTAACCCTCCTCCTTTCCAGTACTCACTCCCCCACCCCCTAACTTGATAGTGACTCAGGGATTGTAATGCAAAGTCAATTACATGTATGTGTCTCCCTGCTATGACAGTAGGTATGAATTTGGTAAGAAAATATTTGAAAATGGCCTCATAACTAAAATATTAATACAGTACATTAGATATTTGACCTCTTCCCAGGCATTTCATGGGTGGAAAAAAGTAATACCCCACTTGCAGATGGCTGTTCCAATGATTACATTAACAACAAAGATGATGTGATATGTGATAGACAGATTGATGGTATTATGATATATTTAGCTCAGCTCTGTGAGGTAAAGTAGAGCAGAACTATTGTACTACCACCCTACCCCACCCCAACCCACCCCAAACACAGATGCTGCCAGGGTGTGCAAATGCAGGAATCAAACATAATTTGTATGAATTCGTGTAGATTCCTGCAGATTAGTTTAAAGTCATGCATATAATAATGTACTCTGCACAGTATGCAAATTTTAGTTAACAGTTATTCCTCAAAAATATCTCAGCATAAGTCACGCTGCCGGTAGAAGTATTGTATGGCTTGTCGTGACATCTCCTTTTAGGTTGGCAGCTGTTTACACATTTGGGTTCTTCGACTTGACATGAGTGGTTAAACTAAATTTGATTTGCACGTTGGGCCCTAGAAGAAGCATTCTGTAGTAGTTTGAACCTTGCTTCAAGAAAATTTTACAGATGGGTATTGAGAATATGGGCTACTAGAACACCAAAATGACTGATTCTCAACATGGTTCATATTCAGACAATGATTTCATTTGGCAGACACTGACTGATGATTGTGACAATGACAGTGATTTTTTTTAAATTATAAACTTTGTCAAATTATTGTATCTAGGAAAATGTTTATGAAGATACCAGTGAGTGATTTTAAAACTGAAAATGATCTTGAATACGAATCCAAAATACATGCTGGATGGACAAGAACAGGGCATGGAGGTCAGCCCATCTTTCATCATTATTTTGGATTTAAATATAGAAAAGGCTGAATGCGTAGTCTAATTAAAATACAGTTTAAACAGTTTACATTTCCTGAGGGCTACAAAACTCTATAGCCATATATGGATTA
Source organism: Megalonaias nervosa (assembly GCA_016617855.1). NCBI lineage: Eukaryota > Metazoa > Mollusca > Bivalvia > Unionida > Unionidae > Megalonaias > Megalonaias nervosa. The sequence continues at coordinate 72,088 of JAECUM010000160.1, read as the reverse complement.
AGACAAGTTAAATACATAAGAATCTAAAATGAAATTAAAGGTAAAGATATTTTTTGCTCCAGTTATCTATGTCTTAAACAGGACGCTGTCTCATTGAGCTTATTTTAGTGAAAAATCTTATTTTGGAGCAAAAGTATCTAAATGACAATACCTATGGGCTATGGAAGATTGTTCAGAACAACAATAAAGAAAAATTTCCCAACTTGTTCAAGCTTGCTAAGCTAGGTATGTGTATATGCTTCTTCTGACAGCAGATTGTGAAAGGGAGATCTCAGCACAGAACAATATTTATTCACAGATAAGGCACAGAATAAGCTAAGAAGCAATCAACAGATTAATGCTTATTTAGCTAGAGGCAACATCTTTAAAGGATTTTGATTTCAGTAGAGCTCTAATAGAGTGGAGCAGGAAGAAAGAGGGATGGATATAAAAGCGTTAGGTAAATACTGATCTATAGTGGTTTTCTCCTCCCCCTCCTATTTTTCTACTCCCCCTTGTTTTTTTGTGACAAGTGAGGCGCTCCCCCATTTAGATAAAATCCTGGCAGCATCATTGCATACACTGCCAGCATTGGCATTGGAGTCTGCACATATTATGGAGTGGATTTTATAGCACCTGCACCAATGTTAGGTTGCTAAAGGGGCTAACTTTGTACACATAAATTATTTATACATTTTTAATAAGTGTTGCATTTAGCCAATTTTTTTGTGTGCCCTGTATTACAAAAGTAGGTCACTGAGACCCACACTTCACCAACTTTAAAGTTTAAGTTTATTTCTCAAGCATTTTACATGCTAGAATCATTAGACTAAATGATTCTTTGCGTCTCTGTTAGTACCATGCACTTATGACAAAAGATGATCACTATGACCTGCATTTATGATCTTACTGGCTTAGATCAAAGTTTTGTTCATAACTACATAGGTTTATTTGCACCCTGTATGCACACAGCTATACCTAGAATCCTGAAATTAGGTAACAGATGCATCTCCCTGAATACCACACCCTTTATCACAAAAGGAGGTCACTGTGACCCATATTGCATTCTTCACTGACTTTAGTTCAGTTTGTCTTTGAACTTTTTATACTAGAATAATGAACCTTTAGTATTGTATACATCTCTTAGTACACACCCTACAAGAAAGGTCACAGTGACCTACATTTAATATTTACTGTCGTAATTTAAGTTTTTGCATAGTTCATGACCACATAGAGTTTTTTTGGTATGCTGTGTATGTACTGTCTTATTTAGAATCATAAAACTTGATGGAGAGCTGCACCTTGATGAACATTGCTCCCACATTAGAGAATTTTGTCATTATGAATCGTATTTAATCTTCAGTGACATGGTTAACATTTTTTTTGTTCATATATGTGTTCATGCAGTTTATGCTAGAATTATGAAATTAATTATTCTGTGCATTTCTACCACACCTGTAGAACAAAAGGTCATCATGACCAATATTTTGTGTTTTTCTGGCTTTGTGGTTAACTTTTTGCAGTTATCCAAAGACTGAGGATCATGAAACTTGATTATTGGATGCACCTTGATGAGTACTGCTGTACACCATTTTGCACAAATGAGGTCTCTCCTACCTGCATTTCATGCATTAGTGCTTTGTTGAAATTTTGTGTTTAAAATTCATTTATAGTGCTTTTTATGTTAGATTTATAAAACTTGATAATTGGAATAAATACTACACCTATACAATCAAATAAGGTCACTGTGATTCTGTTAGGTTATGCATATTTGTTTACTTCATGATCACGCAGTTTTTTTTATGCTGTACACATTTTCATCTGCACAGAATTCTTCTTCTGACTACATATTGTGTATTTTGATAATTTAACTCAACAGGTTAACTGTGTATTGTGCATATCAGTGTGTATTGTAATTGGATGGGCAGATTACATTCATTTCCTGTAAGGTATAAGCTGTAAAGGTAACAAAGGTAATTAGTGATGGATGAACTTTGCTACTAGATGTTGTCATACTGGGTGTCCAAGTTTATTCAAAACTTGCGAGTCTCAGTAACATTATTTCAAGGGGCAGATACTGGTAATAGGTTCTAAGTTGAGATTTTAAGAACAATGAATCCTTTTAAAAAGCAAGCAAATTAAAATTTCTGCTTCTTCAGTTTATTATTGTACATGTACCTATACTTTGATATCATAGAAAGAACCCTCTTTCTTATTTTATTGTTTTGTCTCATGGGTGAGTATAGATTGCTTAGATTATTTTATAGTCACTGGGGTTAACAGTTGATTGCCAAGATCATTTATTGTCACAGGGTCAGTATTTTATTGCCAAGATTATTGTATTGTCACAGGGATGAACGTAAGATTGCCAAAATCATTTTATTGTCATAGGGCTGAACATTTGATTGCCAAGATTATTTATTGTCACAGGTATCAACATTAAGTTGACAAAATCATTTTGTTGTCACATGGGTCATCATTTGGTTGCCAAGATCATTGTCACAGGTGTCAGCATTCGATTGCCATGATCATTTGTTGTTACAGAGGACAACATTTGAGTGCCGAGATCATTTTATTGTCAGAGTCATTGTATTCTGACTACTAAGAGATGGCAACTACTTTATTGTAGATTACGTTCTGCGTTGTTTTTTATCTTCAGGTAAGTCAATGGTATGACTTGGTAGTGTTTACAGCAAGCATGGAGATTTATGGAAAGGCAGTAGCAGACAAACTGGACAATAATAGGAGCATTTTAAAGAAAAGATACTACAGGCAGGTCTGTATCTCAGGCATGGGACATCTTTTACCTTAGCATCCTTTCTGAGACATAGATTATATGCAAAGTTTTATTTTAAAGTTTTGTTGAAAGTCAAATACAGTTTGGAGTGGAGGAGGTTTAATTGCCCCACAGTCCACAAAACACTTGTTTTGGCTATCTTCCCTGGACCATAGCATGAATCTCAGTAAATATTTTCCCATCCATTGGAAGTCTTTACATTCTTGATAGGGGCCCTAGATGGCTGAGTAATCTAGGGTACTTGCCCTAAGAGATCTCTGACATCTCACCCCTGTATGCATGGCTTCGAGTCTTTTGCTCAGCCAGCATGGGTATGTGAGAAAGCTTGCCAGTAACTTCTGTATGTCAGTGGTTCTTGCCATGGTTTTCCCAGGTTCTTCCTCCACCAGATAAACTGGCCACCATGTACAGTCTATAGTGTGCTGAAAAATGGTGTTAAACCCATAACAACAACATTTTTGATAGAAAATAATAAGTATTTATGCCCTTGTCTGCTGTGGTCCTCATATCCATTTAGTTGAAATAAAAGTTAACCTCACTATTGTCTTTTTATGTAGATTAAGAAATTGTGTGCAATAATGCAGATTTAAGCTAAATATGATATATATACACACTTGATATATACACACTTTAATGCATTTTTACTTGCTTTAGTTTAACTGCCTTCCATGGCCTTTATAAATGTATTTATATGTGAAGCAAAGGTACCTCAGTCAGATATTACACTGGAAAGTTTGATGAACCAAACATATTCAAGTGTAAAGGGACAAAGATAATTGTGAAGCAGTGCGGTGTAGTGGGTGAGTGGATGGGTCAGGGCATAAGTACACAACAGTGCATTGTGGTGTTTGTTGGAAAAGAGCATATTAGACATGACAATGAACAGGCAAAGTGGATAATAGTGGCCATTGAAGGATATATTGACCAGGCTCTGCCAACAGTGACCAAAATTGTAAATTTTAGTGTACAGATGTTTAATTGTTATTACTCTGTGGTCATAAACTAAGTAACAAAAAGAAGCAAAACAACAAGTTTTGTAAAACTTAAGAAATAATTGAATTATCAAATTTATAAAATGAAAATTTAAGAGGAAGTTACATTATTATGAATTGAATCCAAAATAATTCTATATAGTTCTGTTAAGTATAAAAGCAAATGAAATAACCTTAGTTTTGACCACTACTGGTACGTTATCTTAAGTATGGAAGTTGCATGCAATTTCTTTTGCCAAAATGTATGAGGATGCAACAACATTTTCATCATGAACAATTTTGCTAAAGAATTAACTTATACTTGGATTTACTTTTGCTGAGTGTATTGATAAGTTGGAATCAGAAGTGTTATATATTTCTCTATTTGCAGCATTGCAGCCTGGACTTTGGTAGCTATACAAAAGATTTGTCTGCTATAGATGGGGATTTATCCAGTATTTTTATCTTGGATAACTCACCTGTGGTATACAAACAATATCCAGGTAAATAGTCAAGAAAATTTATACTTACCATATGTACATGTTTATAATGCTATACTGTTGGTTTTGCAGAGTGCTAGTTAATGTGTGAATGAATTGGGTATTTTACTCCCAGGTTTTAGAACTTAATTTTTTCCGTGAAAATCACCAACAAAAGCTTACGATACCAGACCAAGTCCTCATGATCAAGACACATATCATGCCTTGGAGAATGCATCAAATGAACTTAGTATCAAGACTAACTCAGTGCATTTTGGCTGATGAATATTCTTACAGTGATCGAATACTATTGTTTCAAATGTGCCTAGAACATCCAGGATGTGTCCTGATGGCATAGGTTTTTTTGTAAATATATTTCTTAAGTGTTTTATAATAGAACATTGAGTGTGAAACATACTGATAAATTATACTAAATGCTAAAATTTCTACTTTTCTGCACTCTTTCACTGCTGTGATAAAATGCTTTATTTATATATATATATATATATATAGCTGCCAACTCTCACGATTTTGGCATGAATTTCACGACTTTTTCAGCGATTCATGGATTCATGCTGCATGCAAAAAAATCACAAATTCCCCAATTCTCAGTTAATTTAAATCTTTAATAAAATAACTGATTTCCCGTTAAGTGCTAGTCATGATATCGACAGTTGCCGAAACAGTCTGGAATTGCTGGTCGCTATTTTAGTAAAACTATAGCCAATTGATAAAGTTGGCCTGGTACCAAGCATTTTAGCATATGTTAATCTATAAGTATGAGAGTAGTTTTACAAATGCTATTGAGAGAAACTGGGGCCTAATCAGAATTTTGCTCTGCGCATGTCCCGCCAACACCGTTAAAAATGTCTTCACCATCAGGGAAAATGAAATGTATTGCACAAAAAGTGAAGTTTAGTTTGGAGTATACCAAAAATTGGCCATGCATTCAGCCATTGAACACCGATATACATCATGCTTTTTTGCACACAGTGTGCCACAAATTTTACCATTGGGCATGGTGGCAGAGAGGATGTGAGAAAGCACATTGGTAGCAAAAAGCGCATAGAGGTTTGGAAAATTAAGAACTCCAGCAGATTTCAGCTCTGGAATATTTTAAGCCATCGACGGAAGACCTGCAAGCTACCAATGCTGAAACATTGTGAGTTTTCTTGTTGAACACAATCTACTGTTATGAGCTGGATCCCAGGCTAAACATTTGTTCCGACAGATATTCCCGGACTCGAAGATCGCTTCACGAATTCATGTCAAAATTCACTAATTTTTATTACTATTTTCACAAATTGCGAGCCTGGAGGGTTGGCAGCTGTGTGTGTGTGTGTGTGTGTGTGTATATATATATATATATATATATATATTGTTTGCATAAAAAAAATTCAAAAATGCATCTTATTGAAAGGTTTGGCAGCAAGAGAACAGTATTGATTTTGATCTTATGTATCAGACGACAGCATTTAAAAATCTTCAAAAAAAACACAGTGGCACTATATGTGGGTCGATGCAGTGAATTATCAGACCTGTTCCAATTAGGGTGAAGTGTGCAACTTTACAGATGCCAGCTAGTAAACCTTTGCTAGGCAAGGATGAGGAATAGGCATCACTTTTACACGGGCAACAGTTTTGGCAACTCAAATATTAGGATGGCTGTTTACTGCTACATTTTCACTATGGTTACTGTGGAAAATTTCAAAACATTGGGTTGTGGTTTAGTAGGTGGATTTGATGAACAGTGTATTTTTCCACTTATGTGCTGCATTCCAGAGTCTTACTAATTTATTAGACATGACATCAATAAAACTGAAGCATTTCAGAATGCTTCTTTGCAGTCAGTTTAAGCACCTTATGATTCTGTGCAAGGTCATCACATGTGAAGCAAGTATGATGTTGTTATAAACTGTTGACAAGTAAACTTAAGCAGTGCGATTTTATGATCACTCTGAAAAATGAGATGGTTTTAGGCAAAGTGAAGATATGCACCAAATGTTTTAATCTTTTATCAGCCAGTTCATTCAAAGTTGGGGGGGGGGGGGAATATCAGCTGATTAGAGGATGACTCATTTGTGCTAGAAATAGTCATAGGTATAATTACTGTTGATGGGATATTTGCAAACTACTGATAGAGATCCATCTTAGTAAACTGGTCTGCTACAGCTTCAGCATTAAGATACTGTGTTAAAGGCTTGTGTTAAAAGTCTTCTCAAGTCAGATAGACTTAGGGTACATTGCAGAACAGTTAACAGGCAAAACACTAAACAGATTTGTCAGTAATAACTTGTAATTAATTGTTTAGTCATTATTTAAGAATAAGAATCAGATAACTGTTGATGTCCTAGAACTAGGGGAAAGCATTTTTAGCCCTGCAGCTTCACCATTGGATGAAACTTGACCTTTGATTTGCCAAATATTGAGATGTGGTATAAAAAGTCCATGATCATCATAGTAAGAAACTATCCTTATATCTGTTGAGCATAACTTCCCATCAGTTCTGTTGAACAATCTGTCAGTATATATGTTGAACATAATCTGCCATTGGAGCTGTTAAACAATCTGTCAGTATATCTGTTGAACATAATCTGCCAATAGAGCTGTTAAACAATCTGTCATATATCTGTTGAACATTAGAGCTGTTAAACAATCTGTCATATGTCTGTTGAACATTAGAGCTGTTAAACAATCTGTCATAAATCTATTGAACATTCATTAATCGTTTGAGCATAATCTGTCAGTAGATCTGTTGAACAATCTGTCAGCCTATCTGTTAAAGACTCTATCCATAGATCTGTTGAAAATGATCTTTCAGTAGAGCTGTAGAATGTAAGATTTATATTCCCATGCCAGATTATTTGAAGGAACCCATCTATTCCACACATCAACATTAGATTTCCACTCCAAATATTGGAAGGATTTCATACATTGAAACCAAATTTGGTATGGAGCTTTATATAAAGAAGACTTGAGTCAGGTTTGGACTATTTTCACCAAAATTGACTTTGAAGTTTCACTTGTCTTTAAGCAAGGTTTCTTGATAAATACATTTATTTTTATTAATGACGGCATCATTGTACATTGTGGTGTTTAGTCCCATCCTCCTAACTTTCCATTGGGCATTTGAAAGCTATTTACATTTCCTGTCACATATCAGGGTTATTAGCTGGTGTATTTGAAATATTTTAGTTTAAGAAGGCTTGTTCTAATATTTGTTATTTTTGGCTGATGACTGTTAGGACTTTTGGCTTGTTAGGACTTTATGTGAGGTCCTTCCACCAACACTGGCTGTTTTTGAAATTCTTTTTAAAAATCAGCTTCAGCCAAACTAGGCCAATAACATCCAGGCATTAAGGCCTTTCATGTTTGTACAAAATGATCTTGATCTGTTATAAAAAAAAAACCTCCAGTTACTTCTCAGAAACTTTTTATTACAACCTGACCAAATTTGATGGCATCCTGACATGAAGAGCCTTCGGGTTTTTTCATATGATGTCCATTCACCTTTTAAGTATCGTCACCATCACTAAATATAGAAAATTGTTGAAATAGCATGCTCTCAATATAAACAGAACAGAATTTGACAGAAGGCATGCTGGCATGAAGATCTTTCAGATTTTTGTTACCAATGATGCAGATTCACAATATGTCCACTGAAAATAGAAAAACCTCCATAACATGCATATTCACATATTTTATGGCAATAAAACCATTCTAACATAAAGCATATTTAGATTTGTACAGATAATCTGCCATCAGTTATGTCCACTTTGGAGTGACTTATTGTCAGAAATCTCTGAACAAAATTTCACAAAATTTGTCAGCATACTGGCACAAAGTCCTTTCAAGTTTGTGCTAATTATGATAGTTCACTTTCAGATATGGCAGCCATTGCTAAAAATAGACATGTTGACTACAGTTATCAGTACTAACAGAATATGTTTTGATACCTAATATACATGTACTTTTTTAATTTGTAAATGAGTCGTTTGCTTGCATTTGTACGTTATGAAGGTAAGGTTATTAATAATATGCCATCAATAAGTGATGCAAAATTATTGTTTGTTACATATAGTATATACCCACTTGTAAGTTGTGCATAACTGCCAAAAACCAGACCGTGATTAGCTATTGAATAATGCACTAGCAGATCGGAGTCTATGTTGTTTATTCAAATGATTACTCCTAACAAACTGGATAGATCTAGATCTGCCAGCACATTATACAACAGTAGATCTGGGTGTGTGCAGTTTGCAGTTGGACTCCACTTACAAGCAACTATATACATTAAGTTATCTTAGCACAGATAGTACAGTTTGAATATATTATTGATTGATTTACTAATTTCTGTTTTCATTTTTTGCAGATAATGCCATACCAATAAAATCATGGTTTATAGATGCCACAGATACAGCATTATTATGTTTGCTCCCAATGTTAGACGCTCTTCGGTTTTGTAATGACGTTCGTTCTGTACTCAGTCGAAATCTTCACCTACATTGTCAGTGGAAATAACACACTGATATCATCTGAAAACTGCAGCAGTTATCGTATTCCTTATTCATCACAGATTGATGTTTCTTCATCACATGTTCATCTATTTTCCCTCCACACTTGTAGACTAGAATAAGGATTTGTCTGATGTCGGTTTCAAGTAGTAATGTCAGTTCATTTATCGTGATGTGGATGATTGACCTATTGTGATGTGGATAATTGACCTGATTAAATGCTGACTAAATATTTCGTGGATAAATGCTGACAAAATTCTATTTCCAAACCAATAGTGATGTAGGAAAATTGTGGAATCACTTTGCAGATTTTTTTTTTTCTTGAAAAAAAAAAGGAAAACCAAAAACATGCACACAGCTGTTCATTTCATGTTTGGATCCAATTTTTGATGTTCACCTTGAGTCATTGCTCAAGGAAGTTGAAGAAATGCTTGAAGAAAACTTTGCAGTCATTTGACAGGATGTAAAAGGAATTTTGTGAATTTTATAGCTGTTTGTGTTACAGTCCTTTAGATAGATCTCCACTGTCACTTGATTGTCACATTTGCTGCTGGAATTTAAAGAGGAAATTCACATCAGTGACTATATATTCATCTTAGAAGAAGATAATGTTAATAAGATTGAAGACAAAAAGATATTTGTTTAGTAATCTCAATATACTGATATTGACCATAAAATTGTTCCCATTTTTTACATCCCAAACATTTTTTAGTAATCATATGTTCAAAATTTTTTATCATCCTTTGATATATTAAGGTCATCAGTCAGTTTATTTGGGTGATAAAAGCTCCAATACAGTTGTCTTACTACTGAGCTTGGCTTATCTGTATCTAAACATACTGTTGGCTTTAGTGCATGTGAGCATATCTTTATGTGTGTCCATGCCCTTCATTAAGGTCACTTTTAATTGGGGGGTTTTTTATACCATAAACTTATTGTTAAAGTTTTTAGTTTCTTTTCTAATAAAAGTCAGGCTCAATTAAAAGGGAGTTTATCATTTTGTTAAAAATTAAATATTTAAAAAAAAGTAAAACCTAATATATTGGATTGAATGAAGCCATTGGCTGGAATGTTTTAATATTTTAATATAATTTTCCCTAGGCCTCTGTGACCAAAAGAAAGATACAACTTGTCATCATTATACAATATATGTTAATCTGTATTTATCTTTGTGTCTCTTTTAGTTGTGAATAAAAGTTAGTTGTGAACGTAAAAAAATTCATGGAAATGATTGATATTTTAATTTTTTAGCAACAGTTGTTTCAATTTAAAAAAAAAAGAGAGATAAAAACATGGCATTTACTGGCTATTACAGAATTTTATATCATTTTTAAAGGGGAACTGACAAATGACCAAACACTATACTAACTTAGTTGGAGAGTATTTCTGTTATATTGATTTAGATTTAAGATGTCCAGTCTCATTTGCTCCAAACTATTATGATTTTAATCACAAATCAGATTTAATGAAGATGACAGCAGGTTGTTCATCTTTATTGAGTTAGTGAATTATGATAATAACTTGAGTTCTGCATCACATACCTGGACCAAACTTTGTGGATAGCTAGTACTTCTGGTAAGGAAGAAACACATTGGTTTTGGGTTCTTAACAGAAGTTTATGGTTAGTGTGACTAAAAGAAGAAAAACTGTTTCCACACATAAACATTATTCCTACATCGAATACCTGGACCAGTTTTAATGAGTTGTTGACAGAACATTTTTTAAGACCTCTTTTGTCATAACTTTATTAACTGTTTTGATTTCAGAGTGGTCTTGATCAAAGAAAGAGAATTAACAAAGCTATTAGCCTGTGCAAGTCCCATGCCCATTAAGGTTTGGTTACCAAATCTAGGAATGCAAATGCTGTCCCTTGTGTTGGGTGTCAAATTTTGGAGTTCTGCATTGGTAATCAGCTTGGATGTCATTGCTCCAAACAATCTAAATGTTGTCATGAAAATGATGTCATAGACTTGGACTATGTCACTAGATTAATGGAGACACAGCTGACAAGTTACAAACAACATCACAAATTTTGCATGCTAGAATATTTATTTTGAAGTAAGCAGTATCTTTCTCAAAGGTGAAAATAAAAAATATTTTCTTAAGATTAGTAATGGGCAAAAGTTAACATTATTAAATATGGATCTAGTCAGTCATTTTATAATTGTCATTTGGCTGGAGGATTTCTTGCATCTCATAAGGTATAAAAACCATTTCCCCACCCTGTAATTACTGTTTAGAAGGACATTTTTGCTTGCAGTCCATAACTGATTTAGATTGAATAATTACAACAATAAACATTTTATACTTACAGCTTGCTTCCAGTCTCTGGAAAGAAATGTTACCACTGCATGAAAAACTTTTACATAACACCAGGCAAAAACATAGACCTTTACAAAGTTCCCTAATATGCAATATCATCTTCATCATTTGATGGAGTTAGTAAATGGCCGTGGCACACGCCTAAAATTTGTATCCATAATGTAATTGAAAAACCAGAAGCTACGCAGATCATAGAACATGTGATAAATAACATGGGTAAGTTCAAGAATTTATCAACATCACACACAAGCTACAAACAAAATCTGAAGCAGAAAAGTTATCAGTCACAAATGTGAAAGTTTCATTATGGGTCATTCATGCATATGTAGAAACTTAGTTGATCTTAGTGGTGTATGCATTTGCAAGTTTGAATTGATGCGTAAAATATATGTCAAGCTGTTTTTTCTTTAAAACAAATTATCTGATCATAATAAATTACGAGTATCTTACCTTACAAATTCAGTTCTCCCAAGTTAGTAATAACAGTTGCGATGTCTTTTGGCTGGTTATACCACACTGTCAGAGGCAGAATTGATGGATTACCATGAAACTTGTAAATATTATAGTCGTCAAATTAAATCATTGTTCCTGTAAATTTATAAGAGTTAATGCCCTTTTTTACTTGCAGCCAGATGCACATGACAGAATTTTGTGAACATAACTAGTATGACAGTTTTAATTGGATTGTAGTGAAATTGTATGTGTAATTGACATCATTCAAAGATGCATACTGACAAGTCGCTTTCTCTTGGACCTTTTGTTAGGACTTCCACTCCTTTATGTCCTGCAGTTGAATGTAGTATAAGACCGAGTCCAGTCTTGCAATTTTTATATGCATCACAGTGAAACTTGATTCATAGTATGGCCATCATTGATACACATAAAAGCTGGATGCAGTGTATGACAGTTTTGTTAATACAGTTCCTGTTAGGAGTGGTTTGCTTTGAAACTTAGTAGATACTATATTTATCATCATCTTAAGTTGATTGGTCATTTTGATTACACTTTTTTCAAAAGAGCTGTGTGATTTTTTGGACTTTAGGCTCATATCCAGCATGGAGTAGGGGTGGAATGCAGGCTGTGTTACATTTATATGAGAAGATAACTCACTATTCCACTAGTTTTAGCAACACAAGTTCTTACGGGTTTTCAGCTTGTTAAGGTGATAGTCAGACTAGCGTGGTCACCCCTGAGATTGGTGTCATATCCCATCAAACATGAGCTACTACTTCAACACATGCTTGGAAATATGGTCTTTTCTTATGGTCTCACAAATATTGAATTGTGTGTTTTCATCAGTTAAGGTGTAATTTTCTGGGTTATTTTTATATTTATGTTGAATATTTTGCACTGTAGTGGTCTAACTTCATTATGCCCTGTGGTCTGTTGTACTTTCAGCTCATAAGTATTTTGTGTATGAATCTGTCAATTAATTTGATCTGATATTACATTTAAGAAGATTATTCCCTTTTTTCCTTTTAGCATATTTCCCTTTTTCCTTTCGGGCCTCAAACACACTTTTTGAATTAGCAAAAAAACAAACCAATCACTATCTGGGAATATGACAGGTATGCACTATCCATTATTGGATCCATGCATCACAGACCAGCACTTAGATGTGCCATCAGCAATCCCAGCTCCATCACAACCTAGTACCAGATAGGGTGATTCCCTATTCCCAAGCACCAGGTACCTACTTTGAATCTTTTGGCATTGTACAAGTGAACACATGGATATTATCATGTCCCAGTATGGACAAACTCCCAGCTTTGTTCACTGTTTCTTACACTCTACCTTTCAAGCTGAGTAATTGCTTCCTTCACAGGAGGTTTCCTTGCCAACCTCTTATGACTTTGAGAACAGCATCTTTCTCATCTCACATTGCCCAATGAAGACCCATCATTCCATCAATCTCTTGATTTTCAAAACATCCTAGGTTACTGGTATTTGGCACTGCTTTGAAAGGCAACTTCAAGTATTGGTCATCAAAAGACCATTCTTTTCGCAGTGATGACTCTTTTCTTAACCCAGCCATTTACAAGACACACGTGCCAGTCTTTTACACTGAAATTCCAGCTGTTTACAAGGACACTGCTGGACTGGGAATATTAAAACTCTCTCCCATGATGGTCCCTGGTTTTGTTACCAGCAACAGACTCCTGCTTATCAGTTCATTGTATTCACATCATTGTCTACTTTGTACCCATCATCCCTGGGAGATAAACAGGACCTCATCATCCCATGGGAGGGATACAACATCCCATGTGAGGTATACAGGACCCCATCATCCCATGGGAGGGATACAGGACCCCATCATCCCTGGGAGGTATACAGGACCTCATCAGGGCTTTGTTTTCGTATCTGCAGTGAATTGATCAGATCACATCTTTGTTGTCGCTCGGGAAAGGATGGGTTGCTATTTCATCTCAGTCTCATTTGTCCTGGATGTGATTGCTTATCTGCTCAGCTATAAGGAAGTAACCCAAGTTTATTATGCATATTAGCTAATGATGTTAATGTAGTCACAGCTTGAGTAGCATTCAAGCATAACTGCTCCCCAATTGATATCAACCAGTCTGTGTGATGAAGGTTAGAAATTGCATTCTGAAAATTTTACCTCAGTGGGCTCAGTTCAACTTAATGGGATCTCTATCAGCAGCAAAATAGGATATCTTCTTTGGTTGTACAGCAGCTACTTAATGACGCTATTTACTCTACTTCAACTGGTTTTGCAGGAGTGAAATTTTATTTCTAAACTGCTTCAATTCATAAACCATGCACAAATCCTTATCTGCATCTGACACAGAACTCAAACATGCATAATGTATATAACAAGACCAGAGGTAGGACCAGCTTTGATGTAAGGCACCTGGATGTAATTTTTTATTCTGCCTACCTGTTCTCCTGATGTTCTATGATCAGATAGCTTATTTGAACAAGAAGCCAATTTTTAGAGTATAATATGTTTCTTCAGTAATACATCCCAGATCATAATACAGGCACACCCTCCTAAGCCCTAATTGGAAGAGTGTGGATATGGACTTCAGTAGTAATGGACAGTTGTTGAGATGTGTCCCCAGATCCTCTATCCAAGGAGAGACATCTCTTGTCTGACCACCACCTTAGCAAGCAGACCTTTTAACCACTTTAGTTTGCTCAAACAAACCAAATTGCATTGTGAACATCTTTTACTTGGGAGGGCTGGATTTTTGAGGTAATGGATATAATTGTTACATATATTGACAGGGTAAACAAAAGAAAACAAAGTTTGTTCTTGGGCTAGACCATGTTTTGTACAAATAAATATTTACATTTGTGCAGAACCCATATGTGCCTGGTCTGTGTTTAACAAATATAGGGAAGGTTTTATTTTTCACCATTGTTGCATGCAGATTTCATGTTTGGTGCAATGTGTCTGGAAATGAAATATTTTACTGTGGTCTGCAAAATCATCAAAGTACAGCTCTTACTCATAATAATTCATTTTACTATAATGTAATTATGGTTATAACTTGGCACTGCTGTGTACCTTTGACAAAAATAAAACTTTGTATTTTAATTAATTAATTCAATGTATGACAATATGGGTTGAAAGGAAACAACATGAATCTTTTGTGTGATCTCACATTTCTTTTTTCTAACATTGTTTGACAAAATTTTATCATTCCTGCTATACAGTGGTTTAGTACATATGCAGATCTCACTTTGTTGCAGTTTAGTTTACAACACTTCTTGCTATACCATGTTTTAGTACATGTGCAGATCTCACTTTGTTGCAGTTTAGTTTATAACACTGTTCTTGCTATACCATGGTTCAGTGCATTTCAGTCAGCAGTTATGGACCATCACTACCAGGTTATAATGTGGGATAGCTGTACACACACTAGTTTTACCCATTAATGCATTTATGCTTCTTTTATTTGTTAGGGATAATTCACTCCTTTTTCAACTAAGGGAGATAATTGAGATGTAGTCTTCAAGAATTATTTGGTATATGATGCATACAGAACCTTCTGTATAAGTCATTTGATTTCTATGTTTCACATGCAGAGATATGTCAGTTTCTGATAATTTCTTGCAACAGTTATATTGTGTGTAACCTTTTTCTTTGTGATGTACATACTGCCAATACAGTTTTATCCATATGCAGTAAAAGGGGCATAATTCTGTATAAACAGTAAATGCACTTGTTAATGTACAGTGCCAGGTAAGTTTAGGTAAGCCCCAAAAAGGCAGACAAAACAAAGATGAAGCAAAAAAAAAAGATAGAACTTTAAACATCAAGTCCAACTTCGTAATTTCAGTGTACGAAAAATTATATGTAAAATAAATAATTATCATTTGGTGGTACTGACCGTCAACTGAGACCTGGATGAAATAAGCTTACATAACAAGTTTGATCAAAATCTATCAATCTAGTCTCTACAGAATTTCCCAACCTGAGCCAACAAGATCCGTGACTACCTCATTAATATGCTTGGATGTTGCTCATAAAGGAAGTAATCCTGATGATATAAGCTTAGAGTCTGACCAAAGTCTGCTCTGAAATATGGCCTCTGGAGTGATCATCAACTCAGTTAATCAGATGCAAGATCACCTAATTTGAGTTCAACTGTGAGCGAGAGCTCTCCATATTAGTGAAAATCCAGTGTGATGAGATGATGGGAATGAAACCTGCGGGTCATGAGTTCAACATCCAGCACCTTAACCACTGCTCTGGGCTGGAGGGGCGGGGTGGGGGGCATCCAATTTATGAGGCCATGGGTGTGGGTTGTGGGGGTGGTAAGGACATACCCGGAATTCAAATTAATGCAGATTAACCTCCCTTTTAATGCAGAGTAAGTGTATATACTTTAAATGGTGGGACAATCAATAAATTCGGTGATATGAATCAAAACCTAGTCCCCAGGGGTTGATCCAGGGGAGAGTGCTGCTTGGATGTCCTTTTTCTGCCAAAAAGTAATCTTGCTTATATGGTCAGAAAAGAAGATATTTCACACCAACATTGATAGACAATGTAACAACTGCATTATCCAAGCTTTTCTTTCCATTCCAAGTTTGAATGCATGTGTTAATTTGCTTTCACAAGCTGATATGTCAACTTGCCAGGTGAGCAGTATCATGCCAAATTTGACCTCTTTTTAACATAAACTGCACCTTTTAAATAAAAGATAAATGACCTCGGCTGATCATCATTGCAGGACGCACCTTGGAACAAAAATGCCGTGTCCATTAGTCACCTATTACAAAATATTGGAAGGCACATTGTGTCTAGTATCAGGAGGCATGCTTATTACCGTTATTGGAGTTGTGGATTGCTGCATGCTTTGTCACTCACAGGGAACTGTGCTTTGTCCTGTGTAAGAAACTTATAGATAGGGTTGGAAAGTATGTTAATGATCATTATGGTCCTATATAATAAGAATATTAGAAGGGGTAATGATGATGGAGTGCTTGGACTAATGAAAGTGATATGACATGCATCAATGTTTTCTTACTGTGAACCATGAAATTTTACTTTTAGTAAATCTTTAAATTCATTATCTTAGTGGAATTACATTTTAGTAAATTACCAAAAAGCAAGAATAAAATTTTTATTTTTAATGATTTTACATTATCAAATCAAAAAGGGTGTTGGCTTGCATGCTGTCCTATTTTAAAACAAACATTCCTACATGAGAGAATTGCTGCTGACATGGATGTTCAAATAATTTTATAGAAAAAATGTCACAGTATGTTTTAGCTGTACTGGTCGTAGACCAGAAGAACATATGCTATGGCCTGTTGTTCATCCTTTCTGCATCATTTGTTCATCCATTAGTACAAGTTTGTCATCACCATAATTATAACTGCATGGAGAATTGCTACAAAATTTTTCACACACATTCATCCCGAAATCTAATTGGTCCTAAATGGAAATGGTGCTGCTCAGACATGCAGTATGGCCAACACAGTGGCCATTTTGAAAATCTTTGTATCAGAACTCCTTCTGAATAAATAGTCATATCAGCATGGTGTTTTCACTAAAAAAAACAACCCATCATGATGTCTCTTTGGTTCGAAATGAAGGTGCTGCCACAACAACCATATTGAGAAGCTTTATATCACTACTTCTAAATATAAAGTCACATCAACACAGAGTTTTCACCAGAAGACTTCTTATTACATCAAGATGATCCCAAATGAAAATGGCACTGCTCTGGTATCCATTATGTTAGCATCTTGAAAATCTTGTTATGGTTACCCCTGATTGAATGGTCATATCAATATGGGGTTTTCACTTTAAAAAAAAAAACCCAAATAATATCTTGTTGGTTCTGAATTAAAATGGTGCCAGTCTGACATCAAATACAGCCACCATATCAACAATCATGAAAATATTGTTATTGCTTTTTCCTCATGAACAAGAAGTCCTATTGAAATGTAGCTTTTACCAAAAGACTTGTTATAATGTCTGGTTTGTCCTAAATGAAAATGGTGCCAATCTGACTTTCAGTATAGCCACAACAGCAGAAATCTTGTAAATCTTCTTGTTGCTACACTTTTTAGATGAAATGTGTAATATTAGCATGTTGTTTTCAACAAAAGTCTTCTTATAATATCTAGTTTGTCCTAAACAGAAATTGTGCAATCTGATTGATGTTGAATATAGCTGCCATCTTGAAGCTTTTTTTTATAGCTGCTCCTTCTAAATGGAATGTTATATCAACATTGGGTTTTCTACTCCTGAATAGATAGCCAGATAGAGATGGGTTTCAGCCAAGACTCATTATGATGTCTGGTTGGTTCTAAATGAAAATGGTGCTGATCAGACATCTTGAAAATCTTAATACTTTTTCTAAATGGAAAGACTCAAGTTTTTGCCAAAAGGCTTCTGTTAATTGTCTAGTTGGCCCTAAATGAGTATGGTGTCAATGTTGCATCCAGTATGGGTGGCCATATTAAAAATCTTGTTATCACTGCCCCTCCCAAATGAATGGCCCTATTGTCATGAGGTTTTCAGGAAAAGACTTCTTATGATGGCAAGTTGGTCATGAATGTAAATGGTATCGATCCTGCATCTGATATTGCCACTACAGCTGCTGATTTTATAATCTTGTTATCGCTCAAGAATACCAGAGATGGTCTCAACACTGAGCAGTCAAAAAAGAAATTGTCATGTCATGAATTCCTGGAAATTCTTTTCACCCAGTGGAGCGTCAGTTAATTCTTGTTTTAAAACAGTTATCCAGTGGTCTGCCTACTCACTCACCTTAATTTTGGAATAAACTGTCTCGTATTTCAAAGAATGTACACATGATCATGCTCTTTCTGTCGTAGAAATTTAATGTGAACAAAAATTTAACAAATGTTAATTCACTTGCCAGATTTCCCTTTTATGATCATAGTATTTTGTGGTTTCCAGTATGTATAGCACACAGTCATTTCTGACTGGTTATATTATAAGTAGAAGACCGATACAGACCTGCGATAGAGTGGTAGATCATGTTATGGCAGATCTGGGTCTATGCTGCTTGTGTCTGGCATGGGAGGTATACAGGCAACAGCAATATTTATTGCTGCCAAGGCAGAATTTTGGGGCAGTATACCCTGAACTATACTGGTACATGAAACAGTGCTTCTAATTATGGTGCGTACTTACATACCATAAATACTCACAAGTTATGTCCTACGGAAAACCACACAATTCCAGATGTGTTGTCACATAATGCACTGGCAGATCTGGAATTGTAAAGTTTGCAGTCAGACCTGACTTTAAAGTGAGTATATAAGGTGCATGACTACCGAAGTAGTGGAGGCTGTGGGGTTGAGATTGTAATGCAAAAAAATTTAAATTTGGTGCATGGTTTATAACCTTTACAGACATGTGACACTTGCTCACTATTGAAACTTCATAAGCATAGCAGCTAAAACTCAAAGGTCCAAAATTCTGATATTGTAACTTTAATTAGAGTACCAATGGAATGAAAGAATTTTTGCAGGTTTTAGCTCTGTTCAAATTTTCCAGCTGTCCGTAACACATACACTCCAAGTGTTGTATCAGATTTGGTGGTTACAATCTTTAGTTGTAGATTTTTATAAAAAAATGTTGAGAATACAGGAATTATTCTCAAGCAGCACAGTTAAACGAGTCTTGAGACAATACAATTTTCTTGACAGATAATTGTCTCTCAAGACAACCTGTCATTCAGAAGAGGTTATAATACTACTAAAATTACTAACTGATCTGTGTATTACAAGTCTGGTCTCAAGACAGGCATTATCAAATGGCAGTTGTCTCACAAGCCCAGTTTTAGTGTATTAGGGTTTGCCAGATGTTCTATACCACTAAAAGGAGTGGATATTCAGGTGTGATATTTGGAGTGTTGGATTCTCAGTTAAAGTGAGCAAATTTGTTCAAGTCAAGATATGCATGTACCAGCTGGTCTATACAACTTAAATGATATGGACCATATAGTCTGGTGATGTGTTTGTTTGACTTTGGTGAAAAAATGTTCGGTTTGATTATTGAAAGTAGTTATGTTTTCACCTTTCTTTTACGTTTTTTGCATTGACCATCACTTGTTTCTCATACTGATGATGTGTGAGAGCATTTTCACTGCTTCGAGGTCATGGTTATGTGAGTTAGATTAACTGTAAGCATAAGAGTGGTATAAAGTATAATTTTGAGGTACGTGTATGTAGATCCATTCACAAATCACCTTAGCTGCAGTGGACTTTATTGTCCCATGGTATAGGTGTCTAATTTTAATTTTAAAGATCTTGTTTATGATTCTCAGGAGCATTAGTGCTACTGGTTGTCATCACTTGTCAGGCTTGGCATTTAATTCATATGGAGATATGAAAGATATAGTCAAAAGGTCAGTGTTTAAGGCAAGAACAGTCTGTATAAAAGTTGTTCAGAATGCTATATTGGGGTGAAAATTAATTGTCTAGTTTAATCTTCAGCTTTGCAGCAAGTGTGCAATCATCGAGCTTGGCACTAAAATTCATACAGAGACATGAAATATACCATAACTCACTGATATAAAGGTCAGGTTTCAAAGTTCAAGGTTATAAGTCTTTTTTTTTAATGACTGATCTAATCTGTGTACCCCTTTTACAAGCATACTGTCATTAAACTTTATGTACAGATTCATATTATACATAGAATATTACGTGATTTGCACAAATTTAAGTTCAGGGTCATAGTTTTAGATCACCAAGGAAAATGTGTGTATTATGATCAGACGGGTATATGTTTCACTGCTCTGTGACCAGAAATTAGAACAGGATTTAGCTTTCAATCTTTTCAGGCTAGCAACTTCTTAATTTCACTACTATAAATGGAGAGTGGGATGAGGGAAACTCTTGATGATCGGAAATTTCCAATCTCTTGTGAAAATGTAAAATAGCAAAGTTCTTTGCAGGAGAAAAAAATATCTGAGGTATTTAGTGCTTAGAGATGATTAGTTATTGATGGAGTAATTGGTAACAAGGGAGTTTTTATTGTTGGTTATGTGAGTACATTTTAATTTTTAGTCTAAATATAGGGACACATTGATTCTGCAGATCATGATCTGGCTCATATTTATCCTTGAAGTTCTTCTTCAGTTATGTAAAAATTAAAGTCATGGTGCCAAGAAATAAAGGCATGGTAGCAAGCCTTTATGTGGGATATGAGGCATAGTGGTACACCGTACCTCCATGTCAAAATGAAATGGGAATATCCTGAATAGCCTGGAAGTATTGATTGCTTTCATAATTACTTAGGAATTGCTAGTACAGTCGACTCTCCTTACTGCCTGTTTTAGCCATATCATCTTGGTTACAAATCTGTCAATTTAAAGATCATGCCTTTAATTTAAATTAGTTATTGTCCTTTGTTTTTATTATTGTCAAACCAGTTATAGATAAGAAGAATGAATCAGAATATAAATATATGATTCATGTTGAATAGGATTGCAATTATTTTTCTTATAAATATTGTACATATAGAATGTATATATAATACTTCTGACTGCTGACATTTTTCTTACAAGTAAATCGCAAGGAAAGACTGTCATTAGAAGGAAATAATCAGTGTCATTTAGGGGGATTTAATTTTAAAATGAAATACTTTTTACTTGGAAACTGGTTGTCAGAATTGGAAGCTGATTGTTCTGTTCTTATAGATCAAAGTTACTGCTGAACATATTTATGCTCATGAATTTTATGTTAACCCAAATATTTGTTGTGATAAATGTGTTGTAAAGAGAGTTGACTGTATTTAATTTGTAGACTGTCACTGTAATAACTAGTAAATCAGTCAAATATGAGTCAAATGTCCATTTACAGTCCTATTGACTTAAGTTTTTTATTGTTATGTAGGAAACTTACAGCCATGTAATTATCTTACATGACAAAGAAAATGTTTTTTTTCTGTTGTAGCTTTATTTATGTTGATTCTTTGAAAAAATGTAAAACTATGAAATATAATCTCTTATTACATTAGATGTAGATGTTTTGTACGCTAGAAACTGAGTAGTGTAGTACACCGGCTGTCCAGTTCATAAATTGATAATAATGTATGTATATGCCATCTTGGATTATTGGGGAGGAAACGTGTTGAATAAATGCTGCTTCTTTAATCCCATAATATGGAAATATTGGAAATAGATCAATTGAGAGGCCACTCTAATATACCAATGTGTTTCAGTAGGAGCCGTTTCAGTAAAATGTACCAGTTTTCCCACAAATTGAGATTTAATTGGGGGGGGGGTCAGTTTGTTAGTTATTACAGTATTTGGAGTTTTGTGGCAATTTTGAAGGTGGAAAACATGAAAAATATATCATAGAACCTTGCAAATCTATCAAATATTGTCCTTTTACTTAAAATAAGGGAAGTTTAGATTGTACAAAAATTGGAGAAAATAATGAATACTCATTTCAGAAGGAAATGAATCTGGAACTGTCAGTATAAATAGTCTTCGAGGCAATCCATGTAGATGGTAACATTGTCTTTACAAGCAAAACAATAAGAACAGTTTGACAAATCTCAGATTGAGGATGAAAATGTGAATTGTTAGTGAAACTGGGTTCAGGACCACAAGTACATTGAATGATAACAGGTAGATTTTTTTGCATGACGTTATGTAGAATTTATATCTCCTCATCTTTATACAAACAAAGGGACACGAACAATGTCACTAACAGTATCTGGCCTTACACAAACAAAGGGACATGAAATAATGACATTAATAGTATAGGGCCTTATACAAACAAATGTACATGAATAATGTCACTAACAGTATCTGGCCCTATACAAACAAAGGGACATGAAATAATTTCACTAACAGTACAGGGCCTTGTACAAACAAAGGTACATGAATAATGTCACTAACGGTACAGGGCCTTATATAAACAATGGGACATGAAGTACAGGACCTGTCATCTATTGGTGCAATATACATAATTGGAGATGAGTAGAAGAACACAACTTTTTCTGTGCGTCATAATATTTCATACTTGTCATAGAAATTGAATTATTAGTGCGTTTTTCTATCCATTTACATTTATGTCATAAGGACTTATGATTTATACTAAAACCATTCTGGTTAAATGTGATAAATGTTTCAATGAATTTGTTTGAATGCAAAGATATATGACTGATAATTTAGGACTTCAGGAATGGATAAAATTACCTCTATCATTTTTCATGAAATGTTTGTATTCGAATGAAATGTCCTTATTATTTCTGTCAATTTAAAACAAATAGATTTGTGTCTTAACTGTAGAGGTGTTTTAAAGTTAGCTCTTCATGCTCTAATAAACAAGATGCAGAATACTTTGAGGAAAAAAAAAACGACTTTCAAATGTTTTTATTTGATAAGTGTGTTCAGTTTTTCACACAGAAACTTGATAGCGTGAAGCCCAGAAAAGAAAGATGCTATCTGTTGAAAGGGGTGATGTATTACCAGTACAAACATGTAGACATTGTAGTGTACAAGTCATTGCACAGCATTTGATTGCTATCTGAGTCATACAAAGTGTTGATTTGACAGAATCCAAAATGCAAAGCTGTATACATCTCTATACACTTGGTAGGGTTTTGGGCAAGCATGCTGGAGAGTTGGACTGGTCCACTATCTTGTACATATGGAGGCTGACATATGGGAGGTAGCTACGTGGGTACCTGGAACCAGGCTAACTGGTGGGTTAGATTGGTCCCCAGTCACACTCACACATATGGGCATTAGCAACAGGACACACGGTACTAATTGTATGGAAAAATGGGAACCAGCCTGGAAATGGTTGGACATAAAATAGAGTATATATGGGTTTGGGTGGCCAGGATTGGTTGATAATTAAAGTTATTTTGTAGGAAAATTAATCATTTGAGAGCTTATCCTAGTTGTAACTGAAAAAATAGAGACATTGTTTTCTTGATGGAACTTCAGTCCTTAAACAGTCTTGAGCTTGGAACAATTATTACTGAAATTAGCACCTGACTCTTTGGTACGGAATTGAAAGCACATGTTTCAAACACATGCAAATCCAGAAAATGCCGCGGCTCATATCCTTTCCTCTACACAGAAGCTGTCTTCCAGGTTTCATCTATACTGATAAATATAGGTTTGATCATGGGCACTCAGAAATTTTAAGTTATTGAATTTTTAATATCATGGTGTTTGCATAGGTTTACTATGGGAACTGAATTAGTATTGCAAATCCTGCAGTGGCGCTCTACAGTTTCACATTTTTCCTAGTCTTAACATTTTTAGAGAAAACAATTTCCTAGATTTTCCTCGCTGGTTGTACTGGCTATTTAAAAATCTGGATATCTGATGTATTGGTATGAGACCTTTTAATACCCTTTATTTTGGTACATGTATTTGATTGATGGGTGTAATTTGGTTTATAGAGTATACATCTTGGCATTGTTTCAGATGTGCTCGAGTAAGAACAAAAAATTGCTAACTCCACTTGGTCATTTTCACGTCTGGATTTGGAAAGATTCAAACTTTGAATTTTACACTTGCACACCAACCAGTGACCAATTGTGCTTTCCTACAGTGCATATGAAGAGGTAAATTGTTAAAAAAAAATAAAATCCCACCTAAAACAAGATGTGATAAAATTTTAACATTTTATATATTTGGTAATTCATTCATTGCAGTTTAAGAAGCTGGTACTATATAGTCTGGCAAAATGTTCCCTATTGTAATAACTGATGAAGATAGTGTACTTTAGACAAATTCAGGCTGACTTTTTGAGCACATAGGAGCAGTCATTTTGGTCAGCTGTGTGCTTAGATCGTGTACAATTTCCATAAATACAATATCCAATGAAAGTTCAGCCACATTAGATGAATGTAATATATAGGTATGCCAACATTCTCTCCATTGTGCATGCTGCAAATGCAAACATCTTCACCTTACACCTGTCACTCTTTAAGATTTGCACAATATCTATAGAGCGCCCCCTACTCAGGTGACAGGAACCAGGCCAGCTGATGGGTTGACATATCTGAATGCTTTTGCTCGCTTTTCTTGTGTACAAACAGTTGTGATGATTTGATTATGATTTTGAATTCAATACTTGTTTGGGTGCATGCTGCATTATTGTGTTTTTGTATAAATATGGAAATTTGATTAATTATTGCTTAAAAATGGTGCCCTTGAAAATCCTACTGAAAGAAAGTGAATCTGACACCTTTCTAGATTTTCACCTGTATGCATTTGGGAAAAAATAATACTGGTACTGTTGAGTTTAGATGGCTTTTAACAGGATCATATATTGTATATATTCACTTGTAAGTAGTATCCAACTGCAAACTGCATAGACCCAGATCTGGCTGTATGCAGTTTGTTAGGAATAACCAGTAGATAAAATAGTATATAGTCTGATCTGCAGTCACATTATGCGATGGCAGATCGGGTCCATATTTATTGCAGTTGGACTTGTGAGAATATATGGCATCATAAAAGGTTTTTTGTGTGGATTGTTTATGTTTAGAAGATGGTGCCGTTAGTATAAAATGGAGTAGAAAATGTTAAATTGAGTTTGACGATGTTTCTTCTCCAAGATACAGAGGCTGTCAGTGTCACGGATTAAATATACCAGGTAAAAAATTACTTTTAATTTTTGAACCTGGAATATTTGTTTTGGCCTGTTGTCTTAATTAACAACAACAACCCCCTCCCCAAAAAAAAGAAATATGTCTCTATCATTAATTTAGGATCAACTCTCCAATGGAGTACCAGCCCTTGTTTTGTTGAACACTTGCTTCAATTTTCTTTAATTGACTGATTCTTTTATTTAAAGCTTAAACATTTTCTTTTAAATTATCCAGCCTCATTAAAAGCCGAAATTTTCTAATCATTCTATGAAGTGTGAACTGCAGACTAAATTCAGCCTACTTTTCTGCAGGTATTTTTATTAATATAAAGTGTTTTAACCATGTGACTGATATCCATTGACTTATTAGGGAAAATATTCATTGTTTCTGAGTTATGTTGATTGCAAAGCATGACCATATAGTATAACCTAATCCTCAAGTCAGAGAGAATAACAATACGTTGGCTCACCAAGACCAGATGAGCCTAACCCTCGGGCCTCATCGGCCCAGTCCTTCTTATTGTGGTGCCAGCGGCCATAGAGGCAGTCCTTTTGAGAGCATGCATTTCAATTAATATGCACAATTAATGAGAAGGAACTGCGGCCCATGACCAGGTATTTGTTTACTCAGCAAGTGTATATATCTCTGACACTTCTACATTGCCCCAACTTTAACTTGTCAGTTTTATTTCACCTGAATTTTGTTATGTGCCTTCTGTAATGTTCCTTCTGCATTAATTTTCTAAGTGGGGTCTGCAGATGGCCGAGTGGTCTTTAAAGATCACGGTCTTCTCACCTCTGTCCACATGGGTTCGAGTCTCGGACTTGACAAATGTAGTTATGTGAGTAACCTTTCCAGTAGCTTCCCGCTGATCATGGTTCTTTCCCGGGATCTTCCTCCTCTAGATATACTGGCCGCCATGTATAGCCCATCATGTGCTGAGAAATGGCATTAAACCCACAACAAGAAATTGCCAAGTTGAATCAGGTTATTGATTTGTTAACTAGTAGATGGATGGCCGTGCTACATCAGTGTTCAGAGTAGTAATAGTAAATGAGGTTTCTATCTCAGAGACCCCCTTCCCCCTCCAAAACGCTTCTATGTTAACATTTTATCACCGGCCTTTTCTAGCTCAAAATAATGACTTTAACATGATAAGGCTTTCTAGCCCAAAATAAGGTGAAAAATATGTTTTGTCGGGGCAAGGGGGCATCTGAGATAGAAACAACTCATTTACTATTACTACTATATCATAACCATATTTTATGGTAATCTTTTTCGTACTTGCTAACTCTCATTGGTAGAATAACTGTTAACATACAGTCAGTAATACGAAACTCGCGTATTAAGTCGTCCATATAATATTTTACACCTTGCAAATAAGGTCGTATCTGATCATTTAATTTTTTATGAGTGATACTAGTTGTTTTACAAGCATTTTTTTGGTCTCGATTCGAGACTCCGTTTTTTTACACGCTGTTGCAAGAGAAACACCAACACCAGATATTATTAGCAAAAACGGGTTTAATGATACTCCATTTGAGATTATACCAGAGCTGGTCATTAGCAGAGGTAAATATGATATTAACTGAAGTATTATACTATAATGCTTGTAACATTGTTTTACACACCAGAGGTTTTTATGGTAAAATTTGTAATATTGCATTAGTGCATCAACATCTTGTTTTGGAATTTCCTCTGAAATATGATTGAAATCGATTATCTGTTTTTCATTATACAATATTTGTTTACAATTTTTATACAATATTAAAAACTCTAGTACCAACAATCAAATCAAGAAACTCGTGGAACTTATTATTGTTAGGATCAGATATAATATCTCTGTACTTGCTGTAAACATCTGACGAAGTATTCCTATATCGTTTATCTGTCAATACCTCAGTTTTCTTTAACCAACTGTAGGAGTCCAGTATGTTTTCTACCTCACGTTCATACAAGTCTGTTTTATTTACCAAATTACCGTTTTCTCCATTTGTTTCATCAATAAACCCGAGTACCAAGTTTATTTGATCTAACGTAAAATTTTTGAGAACAAGATGTCTGATAATTGCGTATGTGACTTATGAAATTTATTAGCATTAATTTTCGGAGTCTGTCTCGTTCAATTGTGAGAAGGCCAATAACAGAAGCTACTTTTAACATTATTTTTTCATCTGGTCCCGTGAGTATTTTCTCAATTTCGTTATAATAATTTTGTATTGATAATTGTCTACAGCGTTGGAGCGATGGAAGTGGAACATCATCATCTTCACTAATGTCGTAGTAAGAATCAATTTTTTTTCTACAAACTATTAGTTTGATTTGTTCAAAAACTTTTCTCAATCAACAGCATCGAGATTATCGATTTCCTCGTTAAGATTTTTTTTTAATTACCTCTAGAGATTTGTTAACAACAATCAGATCGAATTCGGGGTTTTTTTTACGTATCATTGGCAAAATTGCATTCGAGTACACTCTGATTATTACTGTTATATCTACTGATATACTAGCGATTTTGACTAGTGTTTCCTTGTCGTGGTAGTATATACCGAGATGCTTAAAAATTTCTCGTTTTGAAAAACTATCGTATAACTTTTTTTAAAAAATTTTATTATTTTTGATACCGCTAGTTTGTCGAGACGATCATGATTATCGTTTATTTGTTTTTCTTGCTCTCTTCCACGAAATCGTGCTTTCATTACGTTTATTTATGTTGTCAAATCTATATTTTCCTTGTCAAGATCGAGCAATATTTTTTGGCAGGGTTTCAACTTGTTTTTGTTCTTGTAAACAATCATCAGGATGACAGTATCTATTTATGATATCAGAGCTTCCTATTACTTTTATTAGTTGTGGTCCTTGCATATGCATAATGCGAACAAAATTTTTTTCAGCTTTTGATGATGTTGGATCATTCATCAAATTAATGCTAAGATTTTTCATAATTCATAATTTATCTATTGCTTGTGATTTATTGATATCATCTGTAAATGAGCTGGGTTTTAAAATTACGTTAGGGCTAAAAATAAAACTATAAAATTCTTTCGCAACGATTATAATTGGTGGTTCAGACATTATTTTACAACATAAGATTAAATTTGATCATCGAGTGTATATATTTTAAAGGCTGTCAATCCTGGAAGCGGGTGTTCAGCAGCGACAACATAAACTAGAAAATACAAGTACATGAACTTGTTAACGGTCTTTTCTGTCGGAATTTTAAAATATTGTGTAGTTGAAATATATGTGTTCTCTGTACTATACAATGTTGTCTAGTCAATATCATTGTTTGATCCTTCCAATCGCCAATTATAAATTCGACCAGCTCTAGAGTTTAATCGATCTCGCAAATGAAATTGCCAAATAGCAACTGCAATAGGACATTTAATTTTAATCCAAAAGTTTTCAGCTTCTCCATTGTCATCCATTCTTGTCTATCAGAGAAAGTGTGATGATAGTTTTCAGGATAATGTGTTGATGCGCTTACCTCAAACCCAACTCTGTTGTCAGTTGTCTTAAAAGGTGTTGGAATATACCCAACATTATTTTTGGTTCGTTTTATACCACTACTAGATATACTATCAACATATGCTTTATTTGTTAGATCATTAGGGTTAACTGGAACATATGTCGGTCGTTATTTTATTGTTTCTCATATTTATATTGCCTGACATTGGTCCACTGGATCGTTTTAAATACGGGGTGAGTTCTTTTAACTGAGCATAACTAATAGCATCAGTCTCATTAGCTGGTGGCGAGGTTGTCGGTAATCCAGTTACTTTTGAGTTATTGCTCATCAGAAGGTTACCTGTCGTTGTGTCGCCAGCTTTATTAAGCTTGTTATCATCAACAGATTTTAGTTGCGCATAACTTACTGCATGTGTATTATCAACATTTGCTGGTGGATACGCAGTTTCCAACCCAATAATATTTTTACTCAACATGTTAATATTACCTGTAACCGTTCCACCAGTTTTGTCAAGCTTGTTGCCATCCACATACTTCAACTGTAAATAACTTACAGCTTGTGTTTTATTTAAATTTGCTGGTGGATATGCGGTTTCCAAATTTATAAAAAAAAAAAAGTTCCTGACATATCTAAGTTACCGCTTAAAGTTCCTCCTGTCAGTGATAGTTTATTATTGTCGACGGATTTAGGTTGTGCATAACGAACAGCTTGTGTACCAACATTTATTGGCAGATAATTTGTTTCTAAACCTAATATTCGTTGATTTGACATAAATAGGTTTCCTGTCATTGTATAGCCAGTTTTTTTTTCAAGTAGCCTGATAAATCAATGTTGCTATTTGTTATTGTTGTACTTACAGCCGACGAATCTCCCAATGTTGTCCCAAATTTTGTATAATAGCTCATTATTTGTTTATTGTCTAACAATTTTATATAAACTTAGTTTATAACAATGACAAAGCCATCGTCGATATTAAATTTTGACACAGAACGGCTGGTGCAACATAAACACAACAATGATCTGCCAGATTGTCATTATCTCGTTGTTGGGAGAACTGGATCGGGGAAAACAAATTTGCTGATGAATTTACTGCTAGGCGATAATTTTAACTATGACAGAGTTTATATTTACACAATTAATCCACAGCAGGATAAATACGAATTACTGAGCGAATACAGTAACAAGCTTCGTGATGATCTTGAGGCTGGTGAAGATTTTTGTGTTATTAGACCACCAGAGGAAGTTATTCCAGTTAATCAACTTAACTCAGATGAGCATAAGATATGTTTTTGATGATATTCCACTTAACAATGAAGAGATGAATAAAATAAGATCTTATTTTTCACTGTCATGTAATAAAAAATGTAACTGTCTATCTCGCTCAGAGATTTTACAACGTCGATAAATTTATTAGACGAAATACCGAGCGTCAGATCCAATACGAGATTGTTTGCAGATGACTGTATAGTCTACCGGGAAATAAATGCCTCCAAGGACTGTGAGATCCTTCAAAAAGACCTGAACCAACTGGCCTTCTGGGAAAAGACTTGGGGTATGATGTTCCACCCAGAAAAATGCAGCATCCTAAGAGTTTACAGGAAGAAATCGCCAATCTTGTACGAATATACTCTCAAGGGGCACAAGTTAGCAAATGAGCAGGCGACAAAATATCACGGGGTTAAATTGTCCAGAGACCTCTCTTGGAAAAGGCACATAGACAAGATAGTGAAAAAAGGGAACTGTAACCTTGGTTTCCTTCGCCGCAACCTCCAAATCAACAATGAAGAAGTAAAAAGCGCAGCATATTTCACTCTGGTTCGACCAAGTCTTGAGTATTGCTCGACTGTGTGGAACCCACATAATAAAGATCTAATAAATAAGATAGAGATGGTTCAGAGGAGAGCTGCTAGATTCACCACAAATAAATATCGTAACACTAGCAGTGTCAGTGCAATGTTGAACCATCTCCAGTGGGAATCACTCGAATCCAGGCGAACCAAGGCCCAGCTGACCATGTTGTACAAGATGGCGAACAACCTAGTGGACATACCAGCGGACAAATACCTGACCCTGGCATATAGCCAGACTAGGGCAAACCACAGGAAAAAGTTCCAATTAAAGTCAGCATCGACAAATTGTTACAAGTTTAGCTTCTTCCCATGCACAATAGGGACTTGGAATAAATTATCAGAAATAATTGCAGAAGCTCCTGACTTGGTATCTCACAAGCAGGAGTTTTCCATAATCACACTTTAATGAACTAGTCAGCTACAAGTAAGACCTAGTGATTCTCAGGGCTATGCCGGTTGAGGTTTCATATCTCATCGCCGCTACGGATTGGTCTGAGTATGAAGGAACGAAAACGTACACTAACACTCTTTTACTTATTTCCGCCTTTCCTGTCACTACTCTTCTGACTGTCCTATCACTTCCGTCTTTTCTTTATCTTTGACCACGCACCACCCGTTGCTTAATAGTCAAGTGTGACTGCGTCAACGTATTTATAGACATTATAGACATTATACCGGTTGCTTTATATTAGTTCCCGGACTCGACAACGTTGACGTCAGAAATATTGCAAACGAGCAATGTGGCGACGTAACAAAAGATAAATTTATTGAACTGTATCATAAGGCAACAAAAGATAAATATAATTTCTTTTTATTCGATAAATTTGTACGTGATCCAAAAAAAAAAAAAAAAAATGTTCCGCTGCTGAATTGAAAAGTATCTAGAGTAAAGTTTTATCAAACTATTACTGAATAATAATATGGATAAACGAGCAAAGTGCAGAAAATATATAGAAGATCTAAAATAAAAATTGCTCAATCTCATGCAGAATTTAGGAAAAAAAGTTCAAGAAGCACGACGTGGACAAGCAGTTGCCGCTGAGGAATCAGATAGAGCTTTGAAACCAGTTACTGAGGCTTTGCTTGGAAAACAACCTGAAACCTTACCGCCATCGGAAGAACTTAAAAAATTACAGGAAAAAGGTTTACTTGGATTAATTAAAGAACAACAAGAAGCCGCTGCTGGAAAAATTATTGCAAGATCTGAGGAAGAAAAAAAGAAGGTTGGCTGAGGTACTTACAGAGTATATTGTTGATCCTGCCAAAAGACAAACTGAGATAGATCGGTTGAAGCTTGAACGAAAATTATTACAAATGGTGGCAGTTGGGCCGACTGGAAGAAGGTTGGATGAGATGATGAAAGATGATGGAAGATATAAAAATAAAAAAAAACAACAAGAAACGGAAAGTAAAACTGATGAAAGTTTTAGGGAGATGTCTGAGGAAGATGAAGCTAAAAGAGAAGCTTTTAGAATAGACCATGGATTGGATGTTCAAGACAGAAAGATTCGAAGCTGCTGTAGAAAGTATAAACAACGAAATAGAAGATTATGAGTATAAGTCGCTAAATAAAGAATACAGTTTCAAAGATTCAGGAGTATACGAGATTTTAAAGAAAGAATACAACGTTGATTGAAAAATTAAAAGTTAACGGAGATAGCGGAAGAAAATCAGAAATATATCAACGAAGTAGTGCTAGAAAATGACTACGAAAGTATTAGAAAATTCCGACACAGTAATATCGCCGATCTTTACATCAAAGCCATTAATCAAAT
Organism: Megalonaias nervosa; assembly: GCA_016617855.1. Classification (NCBI taxonomy): domain Eukaryota; kingdom Metazoa; phylum Mollusca; class Bivalvia; order Unionida; family Unionidae; genus Megalonaias; species Megalonaias nervosa. The sequence continues at coordinate 39,852 of JAECUM010000160.1, read as the reverse complement.
AAAGCAAAACTGGTACGATAATCACTTTAATGTTTTGAGCACCGAAGCAAAGCGAGTAGATCAGGAGCGAATACTGGCTATGTCACTTGTGGAGAATATAGCCAAGCCTGTTGTCAGAGAAGCTGAACTAAATTGGTTGATTGATAATCCAAGTGAAATTAGGGAAATATTACAAGAAACAACATTTGAGCCAGAAGGAGTGACAATGGACATTAGTCAACAACATCAAGCAGTTGTATCAGATATTGAACAACGAAGAAATATTATTCTAAATCTAACGCAAGTTAGAATAACAGATCAGGAATACAATCATTTTTAATAAATCATAATATTAACGTTGATATTATTGAAAATTGGGAAGAAAACAGATACGATGAACTAAATTTTAAAAAAAAACTACACGCTATTATCAACGCCGGCTTGCAAGCTTACAGGGATATGAAAAAAGTTAAAAAAAATTGAAGATCTTTATAAATATGATGACACCTTACGAAATACCGTTATTGCTTCTGTTTTTAGGAGTGCAGTAATGAGATTTAAAAATAAAACTAGTGGAGGAATGAGATTTAAAGGTTGATTTGATTATCACGATTATCATCGCAGTAAAAAAAAAATTGGGAACTGGAGTAAGAGTATTTACATCAATAGCTGATATGATCGGCAGATTAATGCTGTTGATATCAAAAGAAGCTGGAAATGTTGGTGTTGAAATTGACAATGAAATGGTTGATATACTTGATCATCTAAGATCGAAAGAATTACTAACATCGGACGAATACGAAATTTTACACTGCGATATAATCGGATAAAAAATATATAATCTAATATATAAAGATGTCAACAACATTATTACTCGACTCTAACACCGCAAGCGCTGCAAAAGATAGCGCAAATTTTTAAGTGAATTATATTCTGCCAATATAACTGGATCCTGAGAAAAAATATGAAATTGGACTAATTTCCTGCACGGCGTGGCATTCTATGGCTAACGTAAAAACTAATGTTAACGATGAATTTGCATTTCAACCGAAATTGGATAAAAAATTTGCTATTCCACAAGGCGACTATAATATCACTGATCTAGATAAAATAATAAAAGAGGTTATTGCAAAAATAAATGACAACATAGTGGACTCTGACAACTTTGAGCTAACACCAAATTATAACACATTATGCTAGAATAACATTAAAAATTATATGATGGTCGATTTCTCATCGCCAGCAAGCATTGCGTCACTCCTCGGATTTTATCATCGACGATACGGATCAAAGACGGAAAAAAACTGTAACGTATGACGTTGATCTGCCAGTGAATATAACTGACGTTAACACAATATTAATAAATTGCTCTATTGCAGCTGGATCTTACTCGGCTAAAGGCAGTAAAGGACAAACAATATATAGTTTTTCGCCGGACGTTCCGCCGGGTTCACTTATGCAAATTAATCCACGGCAGGTTATTTATTATCCGATAAATGTTGAAGATCAAATAACAGAAATAAAGATGCAATTGACGGATCAGTCTGGACGACAACTTGATCTTAGCAATGAAGTTGTTGCTTATTACCTGCACCTACGCGTTGCGTGATTTTGTACAACCTCGTTGTATAACATGAGACAAAGAAAAAAGTTTACAGAAGAAAAATAGTTGGAGGGTTTTTAGCAAATATATTTACTAAAATTATTGAAAGTGTTCCTGGAATCGCGCATAAAGTTACTCCAATTGCACTTGATGCATCAAAAGCCTTTGCGACCGGATCTGCATCTGCCGCTGGAACTCCAGTGGGACAAAAAATAACTGATAAAATAAAAGGCAACAGGCCAGAAATAAAACAAGTTATATCAGAAATCGCACCAACGGAAGAAACTAAACGCGCAATGATAAGGACAACGAAAAAACTTTTATCGCCAAGAGGAGAGCAAATAATACAAAAATTAATATCTAAGGCAACAGCACCAAATTTTATATAATCTAATGAATAAAAAATGTCTGTTAAATTTTTACCTCGACTTGGCGGAGACCTAGGACGTAGATGATACATTAACAGAATTTGAGCATGTTGAATATCTCGACGAAAAGTCTAATGAGCCTAATAAAGTTGGCGTTAGAACATTTAATACACGCGACGAGGATGTATTTCTTTTGCCTCATAAAGCAATGTTGGAATTTCGTGGTCAGATTTTGACAATAGCTAATCCACCTGCTACAATTGCAGCTGGAGCAGAAATAGCTCTCATAAACAACGGTTGGAGCGTATTTAAAAGTGCCAGGTATCAGCTAGCTAATCAAACAGTGGAAGATATTTCAAGTCACCTACAAGTTGCAAGTACAATACTAAGTATTATTTCGTTTAGTGACGATTACTCTAGATCTACTGCAACTAGCATGATGTGCTGTAAGGACACTGGAGCTGGTACAGCCGTGTCAAGTGAATTTATTTCAAAGAGTAGTATTAGAGCATGGGGCTGATGCAGCTTCAGATGTTGCAATTGTAAGAAATTTTTTTATTGTTAATGCTGTCAATTTTGGTATAGCCCCACCAGCTGCAGGCGCTAACGCAGACGCTACAAGAGTTTCACTTTCTGCTGCTTATAATAATATTGATATAACACCACCAGGTGCAACTGCGGACGGTGTTGCAATGTTAGATTTGATTAATAACGCAATTAGCGTAAGAAATATACGTCACAACGATGGTTATGCTATGAGAAAGGCACTTGCACCAGGATCATGTCAAATTACAATGATGCTGCCATTGAGAACAATGTTTGGATTTTGTCGCGATTACAATAAAGTGTTTCGTGGAGTTAAACACAATTATTTTAAATCGGGCAAAACAAAATGATTGTTTACTTCGAGCTGGCGGTGTTGATGTACAATTTATTATAAAAAAAACTTGTCATTCACAAAAGCAGTAGAATTAAATGATATGCTTCAAAAATATACAAAGAAAATTTATTTTCAGCAACATTAAATATATCAGACTGCTAAATACTACCGACTACACATGGCGCGTCACAACAACGTCAAGCGAACAACTACCACAACAATTATTTGTTGTATTTCAGCGACAAGCGCGACGCGGTAACCAGCAACAAAATAACGCAATATTTGATAACGCTGATGTTAGGAGAATATACACCAGGATAACTCCATGCAGTATCCGGAACGAGCGATAGAATGCAATTTCGCGGATGACACTAATAAAAATCTTACTCGACCGTACATGTATCTTATGGACGCAGTGCAGAAATATCAAGACGTTGGAGATGGATCTCAGATGTCAGTAGAGGAATTTAGTACATTTTATCCGATATTTTATTTTGATGTTAGTAAATGCAACGAGCGAGGCGTTGATTCGACAGCTGATATTGAAATTACCTGGACATTAGGTATGGTTCCAGATGCGTTGTACGTTTATGCGCTGGTGATCAGCGACAGATTTATAACAATTGACTCTGTCGGAGGTAAAATGACAGTCCAAGTTTGAAAAAAATTGGAGTTTAATATAACTCTCTTGATATATAACAAAATACATCGAAAAAGAAATATATTTGACTGACGGTCAAGATAAAAAATTAGCGATGCTATTGTTAAGCATAGGCCGGTATCAATAAAAATTAATTCATTGACAACGGGAGGTACTTTAACAAAGTTAATGCTAACTAAAGCACAGATAAATAAATACGATCGCGGTAAACCGTTTGTTTTAAATCTAAGCGCGTCACAAATAAATGCGGTGGGAGGCGGTTTTCTTGGTCCGGCGATAGCCACAATAGCCAAAACGTTAATACCTAAAATTTTGCCCGTACGTGGTACATTAGGATTAGCAGCAGCATCTGGCGCAGTATCTGGCGCAACAAAAAAGGCTGTCTCTAGAGACGGTATAAAGAAAAATTTTGTTTAAAACTTTAATATAATGCCCCTACAAAAGACAGCAAAAAGAAAGACAACAACGTAACACCATCGCGAAAAACAAAAAAAGGCGGATTTATAGGACCATTACTGGCGGGAGTAGCGGGAAGTCTGTTGCCCAATCTGCTGGGAATAGGTCGAGGACTAACATTACCAGGAACACGCCCGCGTTAAGTAACTTCGATAGACTTAATAAGCTTAAAAAAATTAAAAAATTTCTACGTAGTTTATTCCAAAGATGAACTTGACAATGCACCAGCTGGTGGTTCGTGTGTGATAAATCATCAAGATTTTAATGACGGATCTGGCACACACTGGGTAGCAGTTTACAATAACAACTATTTTGATTCATTTGGAATTTCTCCCAGTGATGTAGTAAAAAAATATATGAACAAAAATATAAAATAATAAATTATTCGTCTAATCAAATTCAGCCATTTGGAACATCAGCTTGTGGATACTATTGTATAATGTTTATAAAACAAATGTCCCAGCCTAAATTCAGTTTTGTAAAATTTATTTTACAGTTTGACAATCAACCTTTACACGTTAATGATGAGATTGCAATTAATTTTATCTAAACTAAGCAATACGTCAACATATTGTCTCAAATACAAAACTAAAACAGAAAATAAGATGAAACAACAGAAAAAACAAAGAACAACAGGATGATGCTGAAAAGTATTTGTGCAATCTGTGGAAAAAGAAAAAGTACGTTTCTGAAATCATCACCGACGACTTTGTCGTTGGGAGCTGGAATGTGTGATAAAGTTATTTTAGTAGATGATTATTGAATAATGATATACGAGTGCGATTGTGATAGAGATCTCTGTCTGGAGCAAAATAAAATTGTTGCGAACTGTTATAAATGCAATAACAGAGAAATAACTGGAACAGGTATATATATAAATTAATTGGCAGGTTGCCAAAACCAAAAGGAGGTTGGACATTACCAGGCTACAAATATACCGGACCATACAATCCGCTAGATAAACAACTAATGAAAACGATAATCCATTACCAGGACAAGAGCCTTACAATCAGGTTAATGCAATAGCAATGCGTCACGATATCTGTTATCGTGATAACGAACATAATAAGCACGGCTGCGGTAAAGTAATGCTAGATGAACTACGCGATATGAAACCGAAAGGAATTAGAGAGCGTATTGATAGAAGGCTGGTGCAGGGGATGATTGGAGCAAAACATAAACTCGGACTCGGAGCGATGGAATGGCTGGCATCAGAGCTACACAAACATATAATGAAAATCTCCTTGCAATACAGCGACGAAAAACAAATTTGAACCTGAATAAACCGATTTATGTTGGTGCAGCTGTACTTGATATATCAAGATGGCTAATGTACGACTTTCACTATAATTTTACCAAAAAGCAGTGGCCAAGTTCGGAGTTGCTATTTACTGATACGGATTCACTTGTTTATAACATAAAATGTGAGGATGTTTATTAAGATATTTATAATAATAGAAATTTATTTGATTTATCGGATTATCCAAAAAATAGCTGATTTCATGATGATGCAAATAAAAAAGTCATCAGCAAGATGAAAGATGAATTTATGTTGGCGCCAGTTAGGGAATATGTTGGACTAAGAAGTAAAATGAACGCCGTAATTTTAGATGACAATAAACTGACAAAAAAAGCAAAAGATATTCCTCGCGGATATGTAAAAATGTGTATGAAATTTGATGATTTTATCGCAGCGCTAAACACCTGCACTAATTTTATTAAAACAAATGTTATCAGAACAAATCATCACAAACTTGAAACAGATACAATTATAATACGTGGACAAAGTAATTTTGATGATAAGAGATATTGCGAGGACGGAATTAATACGTTAGTTATTGGACGCTACGCAAATCAACATCTTTAATTAATTTTGTCTAAACTTTATAAATAATGTTCGAAAATTGAACATTAGCCGATGGAATTAGTAGCAAAATTTAAGGGAGATAACTCTGTGTGTCTTCCTTGTATTTTGAAGGAGATAGCTCTGATAGGTTGTCTCCCTTGCATTTTATAATAATGATTATATTTTTATTTACTGATAAATAATATTTTTTGTTGTTTTTCAAAGAAACATTATCTTTGTTTTTATGGTTTTGTCAATTTCCTTGCTTCTTTCAGATTTTGACAGAGTTAACTTTATAATAATTTCTGAATATATATTTGTAAGTAGTGTCCGTAGCGCAAGTGTTAGAGTGTTGAATTCTCGTACTCGAGGTCTTGAGTTCGATTCCCGTGACTGACACATTGTTAGATTTTTCTAATAATAGTGGGGGGCTCCACCCCAAGGGATTTCATGTACACTTAGCACGTCAAACACGTGGAGGGTGTTGTTTTTCACTCACCCTGGGGTTTGATATTGGAGGAAGTGTACTTGAAATTGAAAAACCTAGACAACTCTCTGAATTTCTAAAATTTCATTACGTACACTTAAGAATTCGCCGGGGAGTGTGTCTATGAAATCTGGAGCCCATTAAAAATAAACAGTAGGGTGATGTGAGCTCTTAACCTTGTTACCTCACTGAAGGGTATCCCACACAAGGACATTCAGAAAGAATGTCGCCATAAGAAAAGTTCTCATGAGTTGCCTGTGGGCCATAAGAAAGGCCTTAATAAAAACGAAGAGTGCCCCATAACCGCCATAAAAAAGGCATCAATGGAAGGACTCTAAGGACCTCATGGAAAAGGATTTACTGGCAATGAAGGGACGCCGTGGAATGGTGACCGATCATCATCGCTACTTATGTTTTGATTATTTTTATTTTAAATGATATAAATTCAACATGACGGTTATAGTAGTAATAGTAAATGAGCTGTTTCTATCTCAGAGACACCCTTCCCCCGACAAACATATTTCGTCACCTTATTTTGAGCTAGAAAGCCTTATCACATTCAAGTTTAAAAAATAGTCATTTTTTTGATCTAGAAAAGGCTGATGAAGAAAATGTCAACATAGAATCGCTTTGGAGGGAAAGGGGGTCTCTGAGATAGAAACCTCATTTACTATTACTACTTTCAGGACTGTGCTATGCTCATGGCCGTGCTATATCAGTGTTCAGCATTGTGCTATGCTCATGGCAACGAAAAGATACGTTACCTGCATCACTCGGCGACATGGTCTCTAATAATTGACTCTGTTATCTGGCGATTTACTATCCAGTTTTGTATATTATCCTTATGCCAACCAACTCTGAAATTGAAGAACTTAAAACGTGCAAAACTACGAACCTCCGAATATGAAGATTTGACAACGGAAGTGCTCTAATAAGCATCAGTAATTTTACGCTCTTTAAAAGACATATTAGCACGCATTTTTCTGGAAAGAATTGCGCTTAGTTTAAAATTACTTCCAAGAGACGTATTAGATTTGACTTCAGTAAGTCATGAAAATTAACAAAGTAATGGGGATACATGTTTGGAACTAACTTGTAAGTCTTCCTTTCAGTTCTCAATCCCATAATGCCTGAATTGAAGTGACCAGTTATAAAAAATATTTTTAAAAAAATTAAAAAAATCCCGGAACTTGTGAAATTTGTACCTGCATTTTACTGCATTGTCCTACGCTATTATTGTCCAAGATTAAAGATGTCGCTTAGACTTAGCTACAGTGTATGAAACAGTCGATTACAGTGTATGAAATAAGTTATGGTGTATGCAACAAGTCAGTTGCAGTGTATGAAACAAGTCAGTTGCAGTGTAAGAAACAAGTCAGTTACAGTGTATGAAACAAGTGGTGGAGCGCGATCTTTTATACACGTTCAGTGGGATATTCCTTCCAATTTTTCTTCGATTTAAGCATGGTGGATTTTAGAACAGTAAGATATTTAGTGGCCTTTGGCTAATATTTTCTACTTCCTTTATCAGTTGTCAAATTCAAAAACTGATTTTTTAACCCTTTCTCTCATTTTTATCAAGTAAATAGGACACGCATTGCGTTTCTTCAGTTTTGAACTTATTGTAACTAAATATGTTGTACAGCAAAGCAACATAATATCAAACTAAAGAATTTTCCACCAGGGTCGCAGCTGTGTGATGTCCTCTGTAAATTCAGGATGTGATTTGACTGTTGTGTACGTACTTCACCCTGTGATTAGAACAAGGAATATATACTAAATGAATTGAAGATCTGTTTGTCTTGGAACTTTTTTTGTCCACTTACACCACCCACCCACCTAACATACACGTACTATTACCCTCATTTACTTACACGCCGACATCACAAACACCCTACTCCACCCTTCTCATCCCTGTCGTATATAATGGCGTGGATTATTGAATGCCTGTGGGATAAACTTTAAATTGCTTGTGATATTCGGATGAAACTTTGCAACGATACCGATTACGATTGGATAATGTGTAATGTGGCATAGTCAAATCCCTGGTTCAAACATTAAATGGTAACTGCAAAACTGACCCCGCTTTTGTGCCAAGGATGTAACGCTCGAACTAAAGGGAACATTTTATTAAAGCATTACTCCGCTTTACGTCAGTATCCACGTAACATGTGAAATTCGGGTCTGATCTCGTGTTTACTAGGAAAATTTTGAACTGCAGGTAATATTTTGTTGAAACTTGACCACGTTATACATCAAAACTAGATGATGTATCGCGCACCTTTCTCAAGTACCTGGCTCAGAGTTTAAGATCGTAAGCAAGAAGTCAAATATAGAAGGAAAGAAATGTGTCTGTAACATTATTCAAGCACTAACTGACCTCTGGAGCTTCTGCTTACGATCAGTTGATACAGTTGCTTCGCTGGCTTGCATTAATTGGCTGACTTTTTAAAATCATTTTTGGGTGAGGGAAGGAATTTCCTCATTTATCTTTAAAGTTAAACAACCTCATTCAAAATTGTCATTGTTAATATTAGATGTGAAATTCTTATCAAATTTTGTGCAACTTTGGCAACACGCCTGTTCTGCTTTTCATACTGTGACAAAACTGTAGATACGTATCACTCCCAGTGAGTTGGTTGTATAACCCAGGTTTTGAAGCTCCAGGTCACAACAACGTCAGATATCAGACCAGGACCGTCTAGGAGACGATCCTTCATTGATGGGGGTGGTGGAATCTTGTAACCATTTGATTACTGACAATGGTTTATGCAGTTCCTAAATATTTTCAAAGTATTAAACTGTTTAATTTCGTCAGCAAAAGACTGGTTTTGTGAAACGCGTACATTTATTGCAAAGGTCATGTTATTGTATTTCCTATCACTACCGTTCATAGACCATGCGTTGATTCGATAGGCCATGAGAATGATAGCGTGGACTCGATAGGCCATGAGAACGATAGCATGGTCTCGATAGGCCATGACTCTGAAAGCTTGGACTCGGATTAGGTGTTTAATTTAGACCATACGGGTCTTTGAGCTTATTCAATCCAAGGGGAAGATGTTAAAAGTTGTGATTCTCTTAATGATATAGTAATGTTCTTATTATATAGCACTGTATTTCCTTACAATTTCTTAAAGGTCACCGGCCATACTCCGACATTTTTCTTTTTACATCAGATTTGCATTACATGATTAAAAGTAGTTATGCTCGCACGAAAAGAATATAAAAAAATTATCAGGTGTAAAGAAGAAATAATAATTTAATTACTCGAAATAGAAGTATACAACGCTGTTACTTCCCCTTAGCTACGATTTTCCACCTATAGAGGACGCTAACCAGAAATGACGTACATTTATCCACAAGACAAGGTACATGCTTCTTCTTGTCGAAAAATTAAACACTATAAACTATGGATAGGGAACATTTAGATGACACTATTGAAAACTAATTTACTGTTCAGCTTTATATCGATGTGCGTGCACGACGCACTAGATCGTGTCTCTTTGAAAACTGTTCCATTGTTTCAATTTATTTTCAAAATTCCCGTTAATTCAGGTTTAAAGGAATCAATGTTGGCTTCCCTATGTCGGCCGACTTTGTAAAAAACCCAAAGAAATCGGCACACTTAAAAGAATCTAAGGGAACCAAAGTTGGCTTCCTTATGTCGGCCGACTTCATAAAAAAAAAAATCGGCACACTTAAAAGAATCCAAAGTCAGTATCTGGGGTTGGCTTGCTTTATAATAAAATAACCTTTGTATTTGATATACTGTCAGTAAGTTTAAGCAAGGAGTTTATTGCTCCCTGCCGGTTGTGTTTATTCATCACCCGGGCTTCTATTTGTTTGCCATAAGTAATCATAATTGATGTTTGCAGGGTAAATATAAACAGCAACGACTTGCTTTAATAATACATTTGTAACCCATGCTAGCGAAAAGATTATCATTTGCACTCACGGTGAATGTATTTTAAAATAATGATTTTTATTTGCGAGATACCGTCGTATAGTTAACCTGGATACAATACAATCTTGGTCAGTTTGCACCTTGTAACTTATCATGCGTGAATGGAACGTGCCTTCAAGCGATCGGGTGATATTTTCGTCTCTTTTGCGATTTTGTTATTTGACATAAGCGATACACACCACAGTAAGGATGCATATTCAAGCCGACATCCACTAATTATACGGACTTCGTGGATATATTTTTTCTTTAATAAATTTCGCATGTTGAAAAAGGAAGGAATAAATGATAACAATGCAAGGTTAGTTTCTTTCATTTTATTTTCAGATAAATTTATGTTTTCAATTTTTGTATGTACCGTGCAGGGGTGGGGGTGGTGGCACAAATTCAACACAAAATTATTTCCTTTCTTATTTGTATAGAATAATGGGGCAAATACGATTGACGATATTGACTAGTAATGACAAGCTTTTAATTTACTCGCGCACACACTAAGACAACTTGAAAAATAAAAACAAACAATAAAATTGACTGGTAAGAGCTTCATATTGCAGCAACTAAACACTGATAAAATGCTCAACATTATTCTCTCTCTCTCTCTCTCTCTCTCTCTCTCTCTCTCTCTCTCTCTCTCTCTCTCTCTCTCTCTCTCTCTCATGTGTAATCGAGTGTGTATTATATGCATTAGTGTTACAACCTGAAGCCTAAAATTAAATACATTTGTTGTCACATCTCATGTACGCTGCTCTTAGAAAAATGATATACGTATTCTGTAGAATATTATCTGTTAAGTATTATTGTTTTATAAATCAATATTGATAACTTGACCGGAAGACTGAAATTGAGAATGTCGTTGTGCAGATGCATATATTTTTTTAGCATAAAAAATAAATGTATATAAATATTTAATTAGAATGAGCAAGATGTCAGTTTGTGTTTTCTCTCATATATGTGTACGTTACGAAGTATGATAATTTTCTTTTAAAGAATATCAAGATAGTTTAGTTTGTTTAAATTTGTTCAATTTTGTTCCTAAAACCTATTCTATTTTACAACCTATAAATATTGTCAAAAACATTTTGTCATATATATATATATATATATATATATATATATATATATATATCTGACATAGTTTATACTTGTTGTTTAAAGATAAAGAACTTGTTCAAACTATTGTTAAGTTGGGCTGAATTGTCTTTCGAGTTGGGACGAATTGTCTTTCAAGTTGGGACGAATTGTCTTAATTTCGGCCCAATTTAGGCCGAATTGTCTTTGGGCTAAATTGACCATAATCCGGCTTAAATGGTACAACTTTCCCATCCCTTACCCTATTCGAACCCACAGCTTCAATCCGCTTTTTTTTCTGGTAAACAGGGTCTTCCGGAAAAAGAAAGAAACCTTTTGTCCCATAATCATGCTTTTGGTTACACCCATATGCAATGCAGTGCACCATATTTGCTATACAAAAGCACGATCGTAAGATATATCACATAGACATTTACATGGGGAAATTAAACACTTGAATGACTAAAAGGGATAAATGTACGTCATATCCGTTTTTGGCACGCGGAAGCTACCGATTGTTTACGGAGATTGCCGAATAATTTTTTCATTTTAAAAAAGCGGATTTTTAAGTCTAATTAAACATTTTTATGGTGTGCATACATAACAAATTCGTTTTCTTTATGACTATAATAATATCACACGTTTCTACAATATAGGTCGCCAGTGACATTTAAATGTATGAAGCGCATACATTTTTCTTGTTGATTGATCCAATAAAATTAATTCACTACATGCTATTGCTGTTTACGTGTGATACCTTGTTGTGGGGTCTAATGTCGATGTCAAATATGAGGTCATCCCATTCTTGTATGCATAATAAATCCTAGCCATATCGTGTAGAAATCTAATTTGTTTTTTTATTAAACCTTCCCAAATGTATGAACTGCGAATACTTTTGATGCTGATTCATTTTCCAAACTTACCACAGTATAAAAAGTTCCTGCACTGCTGTTTAGTGGATTAATCTTTGAGCACCAACGGTTTTTCTTATATGTATGTGAATGAAATTATCATAATATGAATTACTTATGCTCTCAAATTATATATTCCCTTAATCCAAAAAAAATTACTGCCTTTTCATCAAATGAGCTACGTGATGCATCTACATTTATGGTACCTTTGCATGTAGGATAGGTAAGTGTACAAGTGTACCTAGATACAGGCAAAACGTCATCGACCTCCTGTTGGTGCTTGAGAGTAATCTTCGAGAAATAAAGTCTTCGTATTTCTCGCAGGTGCTCTGAATCGCTGCGTTATCTGTTTCACGTCCTTGCCGACTGTCAAGATTGGTTCTTTTCAAGTAATAAGACTTGACTCGACAGCTACATAATTACTTTCCGTGAGGTGGTAAGGGGGAAAGGTGATCCAAACTAATTCCAGAGGAATACAATGACCCGTCTGCATACATACGTAAAGTACAAGCACGTGTATGAATCATAAGAAACCGTCTTGAACCGAGTTTGCGTCAGAACGATAGCGGTAGCAAGTTCTCTCTGATAAAATTAGAATAATCATTTACGTTAGGAATAACATTCTCAGATTTTTGTGGGAGACGAATACTTGTAAGGAAAAAAGGAGTTTAATTCGACGACTCTCTCGTTATTTGAGCTTTACGACTATTTCGGCATAATTAGAAACCCATCAAGGTTTGATTTTCATTATATTCTGTGGTGCATGAGAGAAATAAAAGAGACACAAAGATTTAGAATTTAAACCATCGTACACACGCACACGCACACGCACACGCACACACAAGCATTTGTCATGTCTGCAAACCGATGATCTCACTTGTGTTCCATTAATTGATCTATTGTTCCCAGGTTCTCAAATGTGCGGAATAAAGTGTATAAATATGAGGACCGATTGTAATAATTACTATATTGTCTGAGTCTACGGTTGCAACACGTTACACACACACACACACACACACACACACACACACACACACACACACACACGGCAAATAGCAGTCTTTCCCCATTGCGCTGGATCGTAAAGTTCGTGTTTTTGGAGTGGGGTGCAGTGGGGGAATTAATGTAGATCCAAGAAACTCTGACAAGCAACATTGCAAAAAGTTTTTGGAAGCATCTCAAGGGCTCATAACTGCAAAGGAAAACGAGACAGGAACAAAACATAACTACATTAAAGAGTCGACATGATATGATTTTAGATATTTACCAAAACGGCTCGATAGTGAAAAAGGGTGTTCTTAATACGGTGACACCTTTAAAGGACGCAAGGCGGAATATTCTGTACGCCAAGTCGTTACAATTGTGATTGTATTACCTATTCATACTAATACACATGCATACTGCTTCACATTTATTTATTTCTACTTCAGACAGTATTTTATGCCTTTGTTATAATTAACTTGCTAATTAGGTTCTTTCTTACCTGTTTCACCTACGCAACCTGAGAATTACGCAGAGATGGATAGTCTACCTGTTATGTTTACAGGTAATATTATTATTCCTTTTATTATTTTTTATTCCAAGCACCAACACTCATACCCCACCCCCCGCTATACTTCGCATTTAAGAAAACAAAAATTAAGAAAAAGATAAGCCACGAACCCTTTAAGTTGTTTAAACATATCATTCATTCTGCGCAAGTTCTCAAACAAACGCCATATTTACCCTATGCCACACCCCGATTGTCCCCTGAATTTACAAGACAAAACGAGGCCACAATGTTTCTATCCGACAAATGTATGGGAAAAAGAATCCCACGACTCGCAATCCTCCAATTTTTAAAAAAGGAAAATTATCCTACATATTTTTAAAACCCACCACCATATTCTAAGCTTTTCCCTAGAAATTCGTGAGTGGGACTTTCTGAAGAACTTCTTTATTAGGCTGGCAAATGAGACTGGACTTAGCGATTTCAAACATAAACCTCGTAATAAAAACATTTAAGTAAGCTTTGCCCTCAGAAGTACAACTGCATTTATTTCAAAATTAAGCAACAATTATAAATAGTTAACTAATTAAATTATGAAAATATGAAGTAAACGTACTACCGCGCTGCTGAAAAGAGTTGAAAGAGGTTAGTGGACTCTCAATTTTGGATTGTATTTTTTATTTCTCTTTAATTTTAAATTATTTCCTGTAAAGTATTCAAAATAACATTAATTTTCAGTTCATATAGCTATTTTACATTTTTTAGATAGATAAATAATTGGTATTAGATTATAAATACTAACAAGCAATGCAACCTTTTCATGTCTTGGAATTCAGTTTTACACTCAATTTAACAAAGAAGCGACAGAAACATTTTAAAATATAAAGATATGCTATACAGAACGTATCTGTTTTATATACAAGACATGGAATATTTTGTTATAATTAAACTTTTATAATGATGACGCACTGTGCAAACATAGAATAGTCTGATATGAAATTTCGGCAAAATCAGTTAATTAAAAGGAGCCATATGAATGACATCATCTGGATGCAGAATATCTTACTTACATTTATCTTAGAGAAGTACACGAGTTAGTAAATATACTGAGAGGTTTCACATACACTTTTAGGTACGTAAACTGTGTGCTCAGTACAAGCTTTTAATCCAGCTAACAATATTATTGAAATAAAACAATTTAACAAAGTGTTAATAACTGTAATACTGCAACACGTAATGAATGAAGATACCTACAAAGGAAGAAGAATTTAAGTGTTATTAATTGTCCCAGAACCTATTATAAAATGGAGAAATAATCTGACGATGAAGCAAGTAGACATTGAAGATAGGAAGCAGACAAATGGTAGAATAGATAATGGTGGAAACGACAGAGACCTGAGCAATATAATTCTTAAATAACACAAGAATAATTAATGGTATGAACTTTTTTGTCTTCAGCAACACAGCAAGGGACTATTATAAGAAGAAATATGTTGACTATATCAAAATGTAAGGTGTTATGTGATTCGTATTTTAGGAGACCAAGTATAAAATGGTATATCTATTACACAGTCTGTTTGTACTGTTCAAGATTCCGTAAACAAAAGATGCTTGAAAAATTCATTTTGGAGGAAAACGATTATAAGACACAGGTGAAAACACTAAAAAACGATTTCAGCGATACATTTAAGATTCAATGGACTGAACTTTGCTATTGATGGTAGTGGTACGTGTTGTTTACCAAGTGATAATGTGAAGAAATGTGCATATAGTAGGCTATAATAAAAATTTACAAACGTCATCCGATGCATTTAAGTTAGGAATGCATATTGCTATTAATAACCACGTCGCAAAGAAAACAATATGAATAGCTGATATTTCGCCACAAGAGTTTGAGGTACAAGATAAAAATGTCAGTAATAATTATGTTGATAAGAGGGATGAAAATGACGAAAGTCTTGCAATCAGAACAACATGACCCACAATAAAATAACGTTAGTATCTATAATCACAACAGTCACAAGGACAAAACACAATCACAATGACAGTCAATACGCATATAACAACTAATCAACCTCACCATTTAAAAGATACGGACCATGAAACAAATAAACAAGAATTTATTATTTATGTCAATGGTTGCAAGAGGAGGCGTAATTTTTTCTTTAAATTTTATTGACTGAATTGTAAATAGATAACTGAAAAGTTAATATAATATTAACTTGCTGGTTAAGTTATTTATTTGTTTTTCTCAACGCCTTTTGAAACAAAAGTTTATATACCGGTGTGTGTGATTTAGATTTTTTAACGTAGCTTTAACAATTTTTCAGTCATATCGCTACGATGTCTGTTGTGTGACAGTTTATAGTGATGTCAAGCACTGGGACATCATGCCGCAGACATGTGGCATGATGTCTCACCCAGTCACATTATCCTGACAGCAGGTCGATCAGTCCTAACACTAACCTCTTAATGCTGAGCGCCAAGCGAGGCAGCTGTTAGTACCATTTCTTAAAGTCATTTCTAAACTCGGCCGGGGTTTGAACCCGCGACCTCCCGCATCCGAGGCGGACGCTCTAACCACTAGGCCACCGGAGCGGTTATATATACCGGAAATGTTAATATAGTATTTACTGGCTGGCTGTTATTTTTTTTATTTTTTATTTTTTTTTTTTTTTTTTTTTTTTTTTTTTTTGCTTTTCACAACAAATTTTGAAACAAAAGTTTATATACCGAACTAAGACTTTAAGTACATTTGCAAAGAACAAACTTACTAATGAATACACCGAAACAAATTTTCATACACAAAATAAAATATATCAATCAAATTCCAACATATTACACCGAAGCTCGTCCTAGTAATGACATAGAATATCATAAAATCAGATCCATCCCTATTTCACTCAACCCCTTATTTGCTTCTCCCTATCCGAACCCCAATATCACACTGAGAAGTTTCCATTTTTTTCTTTCTTGAGTAACTGCGGTGGCTTAATAGTTAGAAATCTGCTGGTTCGAACCTTACCGTGACGACGCCCAGTCAACCATCGTGGTGTGTGACTTTGGGTCAGGCACTTTACTCCCATATACAAACTCCGTAATGATGTCACCCATGTAAATAGTGAAGATGCTAGGCGAGACTGCCGTTTCACAAATGGATGGACTGAGTTGGTGATCAAAATGGCCTATTACCTTCATAAAATCTATATTGATTATTGTTGAAATATCCAACATTAAAGATTTTTTTTCCAATTACACCAGTAAGCTGAGTACAGAATCCTAAAAGAAAAAAAAAAAAAAAAAGAGAAACATTAAAATTAGCTTACCGTGTGTTTTGCGTGTATTTAGCTAGGCCTTCATCCATAATAATTGTCAGTGTGTTCTAATTATACACATCAGTTAGCGCTAGCAATGTAACATCTATCATACCTTTTGTTATTAACGAAGTACAAAATAAACGTACGGTGTTACTTCTCAACAGAAAGAAATCTTGACAGCCTTTAGGCGGACTACAAAATCAATAATTGAAGACAATTTTTGCGACTTTATGTGTCAGAAACACTATATTTTGTACCACTGTTTCCCGTTACAGTTGGATCAACGCTGGGGTGATGTGTAAAATCTCTCCACTCTTTATGATGCTTTTGTTATCGTTATCTAGGAGATGACCGACCACGATGTTATTGCGTGGATCGAGTAAACAATAAAGCAAAATATGAAATTAATGGATGGAATGAGAGAGGTATGTACAGAGATATAGAATAGAACAACACGAGACCCCGTAAGTAAAATATAACAATTTAATGAATTACATAAACAAAATGAAAATGAACATGACATTTGAATGAGTCACCTTAGAAATATGGTTACAAAATTTATGCGAAATACAATTAGCCGTTCTGTCATACTGATAGAATGAATTTCGTCATATAATCGGGTGACTGATCGAACTCAAATTGCCGGCATGTTGGCATCACCTCCTTGCTTCCGGTCTTTTCCAAATCACTGTTGGTGATAGGTCGGTGTTGCTGTATTTCTTCCCTTCTCTCACTTTCTCTAACCTCTTCGGGTCCACGGCCATATTGGCTGTAGACTGTGCTCTTTCCCACTTTGCAATACAGGTTGGACGATTTATTTATTTTTATTTATTCATTTATTTACATTTCTGCTAAATGATTCTGGTATTACTCTGAAATATTGAATTTGTACCCACTTCTTGCTATTCCACTTTTTGCTATCTGAATTTATTCGATATTTGGTTATTTGCGTTAGATTCTAAAAGACAGTAATGATAGAATTGCATAAAATTGTTGGGCTTGAAAGAATATTATAATTTTATATGTATTTCTTATATCTGAAATGTAGATGTAATTCTATATTTACAAAGTAATTTTATATGTCAATTATTTCAATCAAATTAGTTCGTTGCCAGAGTTCAGAAGTCCATCTTTCTTACAGCTAACCCGTACCTCTTGCTCAGCCTTCCCCAATATGTAAGCGTATCTACACCGCTAGGAGTGACACTTTTTCTTAAATTATGGGAAATCTCCTCATAACAAGATTTTCTTAAACTTATAAAAATCATATAATGACATTATTATTTTGCTACAGATAATTTAATGGTTCCTGAACTAAAGCCAGGCTCTTTAAGCCATGTCTTTCCGGTGGCCTACTGGTTAGAGCGTCCGCCTCGGATGCGGGAGGTTGTGGGTTCGATCCCCGGCCGAGTCATACCAAAGACTTACAAAAATGGTACTAACAGCTGCCTCGCTTGGCGCTCAGCATTAAGAGGTTAGTGTTAGGACTGGTCGGCCTGGTGTCAGGATAATGTGACTGGGTGGGACATCATGCCACATGTCTGTGGCATGATGCCCCAGTGCTAGACATCACTATAAACTGTCACACTGCAGATATCGTAGCGATATGACTGAAAAATTGTTAAAGCTACGTTAAAAATCCAAATCACATCACAACACATTAAACCATGGCTTAGGGAAGCACATTTGGATTACTTTAGGGAAACAACAAAAACGCCTAATACGCCTTGACTGAATAGTTTTAATTTTATGACTATTGTGTAATTTGACGAAAAGAGTGTAAGAATGAATGAATAATCAATATTAGCATCATCATTTAGTAACAACAACAAACATCAGCATGATGATGATGATGATGATTATGATGAAACTAAATTCATGGCTCAAAAAATTCAAATAATTATCATAAAAATATATATAAAGTATAATATACCAAAAAGTTCCTTCTGAACGAGGAGTAAAGAGCAAAAATTAACTATTTATTTGTTTTTTATTAATTACCTGTTCCTTGTACTTAAGTAGCGTTCGAATGAGAGGGTTTTTCACAAAAAGATACCTTTATTTTTCTTCTTGAGAATTGTTGTCTTTTAATTTAGGGAACAGAAAGAAAAGAGACACGCCTAATTCTCTTGGGTTTATCAAACGAACTTCTCCAAAATAGTATGTAATAAACATATTTTTCCCTGGCAAATAAATATGGTCAAGATATTTCTCGGTATGAAAAACGTAACTGACACAAAGACCGAGACATACCAAAATGATGGCGGCACCAATCGGATTTAGGGGTAGAAGTGTACTAACAGAGTGAAGGACAGGGCGGTTGCTACGGGCATCAGAGGTCTTGGGGTACCAAAACTCATTTGGGCCATCATCGTCACCCCGGGCGCCATTTACTCTTAGTACGTCACTGTTCAGGGGAAGTAAATGACTTCAATCTCCACCTCCTACCACATTCCGGCTTATGAATTGAAGTCTGTCCGATATTGTGTCTGTTCGAACGTCCATCCGTCTAGCGTGAAGTTTCAATAAGAGTACTATGGTCATCTGTGAAAACCAGATTACTGTGACCTATATTTTATATTTCAGTGATTTGTGCTCACCTTTGCGCTACGCCCAATTTCTCTAGATTAAAGTTTGCGTTCAGGTAATCTGCTAAAAAGGGCGTTCTTGACTTTGACAAGTTGGTATGTTGAAGTTTGTTGAGGAGTATTACATTCTTCAGTCAAACGTATATCACTGTACCACTGTTTTATTTTTTAATTAAAAAAACAATGATGTCTTTTTCTTATAATAAGGAATCCTTGTCAAATCCTCATCCAATAAAATCTCATATTCATGCAAATGTTTTCGGATGACACCTTTTCAGTAACAGTGGTAGAAGTTCCGAAGTGAAAATTAATGTGCACTCTTGGCTGTTTCTGTATTGCCAGAGATACATAGAACGTCCCAAATTCGCTTTTTGCTTGGTTTACAAAAAGCTGTCAGAAGTCGTACAGATCCATGATTATAGATTTCAAGTGCAATAATAATAATAATAATAATAATAATAATAATGCGTAGCTCTGTATAAGATCTAATGTTACTAGTCGTAAAGCCTTTTGAGTACCGGTGTACACACATGAACTGATGGCAAAGAAATTAATATACACTGATGAAGCAAGTAGGATCTGGATAAATCATACGTGTTAACTTGTATCCATCGAAATAAATTAGGACCCGAAATTTGTTGTGTATTTGAGGATTAATCTATGCATTTTAATTTGTTCTCATTGTAATTAAGACATTTCTAGAAGCCGCTCTCTGCCTCTTTCTCTGACTTGTCAGTAGTAAGTGACGGTTGAATAGCTTCTTTTCTTCTTATGCAAATAATTCTTTCAAAGTATTTTTCAGACGCAGACTTCGAAACTGACGAAGGGTGCGGAGACCATTATTGTTGATGTTCTTCCAATCATGATCCTTGCCAGACCCTGAGCCTATCCGCAGTGAAACTAGATCAAGGAGACCGAAATATTATCAAATCATCAACGCACAGGGGACTGATATTTTGGGCGCCCGTCCGGTCTAGGATCGTCAACAGTGGCCGATATCGATGATCCCAATGTTACACCAGCCGGTGGGGAAACGTGTTCTTCAGTCACTTTGGTCGCTCATCTAAACTGCAACTTCAGACCCTGGGGCTATAGCCAGATGATGTAGAATAAGCTTTCAGTCGGAAAAGAGAGTTGTCTGGTGTATCTTCAAAGCGCATTCCTTCAGGTCGTGGACCTGGCGTATGTATGTATGTATGTATGTATGTATGTATGTATGTATGGTTGTTTATTTGTTTGTTTATATGGATGTTGGTGCCATTGTCTGTTTATATGTACACTTGTATGGATGTGTTTGTGTGTCTGTCTCATGTGCCTGCAGGAGTGTGTTCATGTACCAGTCGCGTACTAACGGGCGGACGGGCGCCAGAGGTCTTAGGGCGCCAAACCAGGTGATATTTTTTTGTTGTGAAAATGACCAAAATTATGTGTTTGTAAATTTGTTACTATTAAATCCCGATCTTTAAGCAAATTACATTACGCACTCGTATAACAAGAATTTGCAAACTAACTTCCGCAGCCATAGTGTGCTTCATGAACAAACTGCTACTCTGTAAGCGCTCACCAACACCCCGCTAATCCTCTTTGGCATCACAGCCAGTGAGATGGATCCAGGCATCGATCAATCCTATCGCCTGGGCACAAAACCAATTAAAATAGACGTCTATCTTCGAATCCGTCAGACAACAACTAGTAGTCAGATTTATGGAAAAGGGGTGGGTATATTTTTGTAAACAACATTCCATACATAAATTGATTTTGTTAAAATTTATGGTTTCTATACTGTTATCAATATAACTTTACTCTCAGTGCCTGAATCAGATTCTAGCTATTAGTAGAGACAGTTGGCCAGAACATTAATCCCAGCATTCTGGATATTTGATACCAGAGACTGTCAACAGGTTCGGTCCTGTTGTTTATCTTCCCATGACTAACTTAGCCTGGACCAACTCATGCCTTAGATAAGGCAGGATGTTAATTAATTAAAAATGCCTTATCTCTAACCTTACTAAAACAAGAACAGAGTGGGAGAGCAGGCAGTTATGTAGCTGGGTTTGGTACTGTAAGCAACACTGGTTTTGATTTTTGTGAAGATTTTAGCTTTATTTTACATAAAGTTGTAGGACCCTTACTTGGTGTTTGTGTGTCCTTTGAACCCGAATGTAACATATACATTTTAACAGTAATATGTTTCAGCTGAAATTAATGGGCATAATGTGGAAATGACAGACATGCACAAAGTTGTGCTTGAATGTCTTGTGTGAATGAAAGAATTTAGATCCAGGAAAAAGCTACCAAATGACATTAAAATGCAGGAAAATCGTTGGCAGCCAGGTCTCAGCCCCGGGGAGCTCCCAAGATCCTTACCCCTGCTTCCGCGCTGCGGGCCTCGTATCCTTACAATTTGGGCCATCATCGTCGCCCTGGACGCCATTTACGCCACTGGCCCCATGTGCCATTTACCCTTGTACGCCACTATCTGTGACTACATGTATGTTTGCTATTTTTTTCTCTTGTAGTTTCTTTGATATCAAGATATACTTGCTTACCTGCCTGTTTGCCAGCTTCTGCTCGTATGCCTGTCAGTCTTTGTACAGTGTTGTGCTACGTTGACCAGTTGAGGGGAGGGGGTAAAGTGTAGGATTTAAATTAATGGATATGCCCTTCTTGGGTAGACTGGACAGGGGTAAATGCGTTTGGAATATTACAGGTACACTTTAATCGACCAACGCGAATGGACATGCCGGTGTGCCTCTTGATAACAGCGGGTAGATATGTTTTGTAGCTGTATGCTTGTATAGCTTGAGTGACTAGACTGGCTTGTCTAGAGGGATAAGGATACAGTGTGTTGTGCTATTTGAGTGTTCTTGAAGACGCAAGTTTCGACTAACCAACCAGTATTATTGTTTGGGTTTTTTTGTTTGTTTGTTTGGGGGGTTTTTTTGTTTGGTTTTTTTTTGTCGTCCTCATGAAGATTTATTGAGGTGGGATTCATGGATATGGGTGTGGAGATGGCTGTAGAGATGGCTGTAGGGAATAATTATATTTGTTTGGGTAATGATATTTGGGAGTTGTAGGGACCCTAGCAGTTCTTCGGATTTTTCTTCTGTTCCAAAGTATGGTCTCGGGTGGAGAGCAGCTATAAAATACTGATGGAAAACACTGGCACTGGCATTCGTCGTTCTCTCTCTGTTCCTTTTAAGTTCATTAATAATAATAATAATAATAATAATAATAATAATAAGAAGAAGAAGAAGAAGAAGAAGAACTGCGTCAGATAGCAATAATAAAATTTAATTCAACAATAAAATAGCATCAACATTTGCGTAAAACAATCATTAAAAATGTGTCAGAAGAAAATAAAACTTGTTATAAATAATAATAATAATAATAATAATAATAATAATAAGCAGCAGCAGCAGCAGCAGCATCGTCATCATCTGTGTTCACCGGGCCACAACCGGACAGAAACTGTGGTGAATATCTACTTAAGGAAAAATCATTTAGGCCTCAAACTAAATACCAGTCGTTTCACGTTTGTCATCAAACTTTTTTAAATTATCGAGTCTTAATTTTCCACTATTTTTATATGTTTACCAACTTCGTTTTCTCTATAATAACTGGCGTAATCCTCCATGTACAGTTATGTCACTCCAAAGATGGCTTGCTCTTGGAGTAAGGATGGTCGCTTTCAGTTTTGTGTTCAAAAGGTAAAAGGTTAATGTCACTGACTGAAAAAAAAAAAATAGTTTCCGCACAACAGCTCGAGTTATCCACCATATGCAGTTAATAAATTGGCTTGCACAAGCTCCAAACGTGAGGTCATTGTCATTGTGGCCCAAAGAAGAATGGGTTTTGCATAATGCATTTTACTCTAATGTAAGTTATTTGACCAAACTTTGTAACTCGTTCGCACTCAGAGTAATAAAGCATGATATAGATTGTGGTGACACAGGTGAACACATTTCGGCAATCAATTTAAACTTTCTTCATCGTGTAGGGTTGAATTCACGACACTACAAACCATCAAATATTTCGCAGATTGCAGAGCTGGGTGTGAACATCATAGTGTTTCAGGCTTTGTTGAACTTAATTTGAGAATAGGAGGCATATATTTCTCTCATCCATTCTATATCGTACCATCCCTTCATCGTTCGGTGATCTTCGGTATCGATTTTTTGACTAAGTGCAAAGCTGTTGTGAATCTTGAAACGTAAACGCTCTCCTTGCTATACGATACAGTAAGCATAAATCTGATCCATAATCAGTCTGGCCTCGACTATACGAAACTTAATCAGGTGACACAGCCAACGACATTCCCACTTCCACGATTAAAATATGCCATTGATGCAGTTGGACAAATACAGCCATGCCTTTTCAGCACTTTAGATTTAAACTCTACATGTCGCCAATTAACAATGGACCTGAAACCAAACACAAAAGTAGTTTCACAACATCACGTGGTCTTTTATCAATGGAATGTAATGCCGTATGGACTTTGAAATGCACCCGCAACATATTGTGTTCTATTGAGTCATGTTCTTAGGGGTATACCTTGGTCTACATAGATGACATTATGATTTATTCCAATTCATTTGAAAACCACCTTAAACATCTTGACCTCATTTTAATCGTTTATGTCAGGCAAATTTGACACGCTTTCAAAATGTGTATTCGCAGCCTCTGAAGTTGTTTATCTTGGTCACAAATTTTCAAAAGAAAGAATCATGGAAGACGAATCTAAAATAGATGCAGTTACACAATTCCCTGTTCCTAAAACACAAAAGGATGTTAAAAGCTTTCTAGGTTTGTGCAGTTATTACAGAAAATTTGTCCACTGTTATGCCACTATAACAACACCATTAAATAAATTGTTGACAAAAGATAGTTCATTCATTTTTACATATAAGTGCCCAAAAACATTTGAAACTCTGTAGACAGCCTTGACTTTAGGGCCTATTTTGGCTTATCATGATTTAAACAAACCGTTTAGAACAAAGTGCTATGTTAGTGGCACAGCCCTAGGGTACATTAAGTCTCAAATGGGGACAGATGATAAGGAACATGATATTGCTTATGGTGGGGGAGCCTTAACAAGAATGTTTAGCTGTTTTAGAAGGAACCAGAATATAAAATGTTTATCTTTCACATCAGAAATTCTGTCATTACAGATCACAAAGCATTAGTTTGGCTTAAGACATTTAAACACACTTCAAACAGATTAATTCTTTGGTCACTTCGTTTTCAAGAATATCATTTCGACATCGTATACACCCCAGGACATAAAAACACATGCTGATGCATTCTCACGTCGACATTAGGAATAAACTAATAACGCCCACAGTGAATCGGAGAAATCTCCAGATTACACATACGCTGAACCTAGTGCTTTCAAGAATTCAACAGAAACAGAGCTTACATAGATTAACTTTTGGTGCATTAACGAAAATATCCCAGTTTTATCTGCAGCACAGACTAATGATTGCACACTTAATGACACCTCTTCAGATCTACCGGCTATCGCCCAATATCAGCGCGAGTACCCGAATATCAAGGGTATATATTTTTACTTAGAGCAAGGAATATTGCCAGAAAATAATCGTCGCGCAAAAGCTATTACGTATGAAGCAAGTCAATATGAGCTTATCAGTGGAGTTTTACATAATTTTGTCCAACTTCGATCAAAACATAAAACTTCACCAGATCAACTCATTAAACAAGTTGCTTTTCCAATAAATTTGAGACAAGATTTTCTTCTGTCTTATTATGATTCAAAGCAGGTAGTTGTTAGTTAGGTGTCCAAAGAACCTATCAAACTATAAAACAAAACTACATTTGGCCAAAAATGTATTAGAATGTCAACGACTATATTTCATCTGGATGTCAATGTCAAATTATTAAGCGAGACACAAATGCTCGAAAGGCCTAACTACACCGATTGCCTCCAGAAGATGTAATTTCTCGGTGGATTTTGTGCATGTCTAAAAGAAAGCAAGGTTACCAGTATATCTTATTGGTGGCCGACAGTTTGTCACATTGGTGTGGGTCGTTTCCCTTGCATTTCAGACAGCAATGGAAATCGCCGATGTTTTGTACAATGAAATATTTACACGCTATGAAGCACCATGAACATTTGTAGGTGACCGTGGACGAAACTTTGTGTCTCAAATTGTCCTTACACTCTGTGAATTATTTCAAGTGACTCGTCACCAAACCAGTTCTTATCACCCACAAACAAAGTCAGCTTGTGAGAGGAAAAACAGTATATTAGTCAAAGCTTAGGTGCTTACTGTAATAAGCATCAAGACGATTGGCGTCGTTACTGCGTAGCATAACGGGGCATTTCGTATGAGCCCCGCTGTTAACTCTACTGGCTATTCACCTTTTTACATAGTCTTTGGGAAAGAAATGACCTTACCTTCAGATGTGTCTCTTACACCTCGAGAGACTGTCCAGAAACAAACACAACACTGTGTTGATCAGTTAATTAAAATATTGAAAATAGTTCAGGATATAACAAAAGCAAACACTCGCAAAGCATAGTTCAGGATATAGCAAAAGCAAACACTCGCGAAGCACAGCATACAAGCAAACAAAGGTTGGACCAGAAAGCAAAGGAACCTTCCTTTCGTGTTGGAGATTATGTCCACCTACAAGTCTCATACATACCTGTAGGGTTATTAAAAAAGCTTGGCCCGCGATGGGAGGGTCCATTCTACTTTACTCACTTGGGTCCGAATAACACTTACAGACTCTATCATTGTTCCGACAATAAGGAACTGAAGTCATTTGTACACGCCAATAGGCTTAACATTATAAAGATCCTAGGAATCATCGGCCTCCGACACCGAATACAGTCCCTCAACCGACCAAGGCACCACATGATCGAGCGAGCAATAGACACGCACGGACTGATGATAGTACCAACTGTACTCAGTTGATAAACGTTTGAAATCCAAATGGATTTCTGGGAAGAAACATCACTCTGTAAAGTGGACCGATGGATCTACGCCATCATAGCAGCCAACGGCGAATATTACTCCGGCATTAAAAGAAGCATTTCACAGAGCACGCAACAATCAAATACACCTTGCAAACGACAAGGTCGAATATTTTGTATTAAATTCAATACGAAATTCTGAAGGAATTTCCTTCGTAACTGAGAGAGATAATTATAGTCCTATCCTCCTTTCGTCATACCTTCCATTTCTTTTTCCTCTTTCTGGCACAAAATCTTTAGACCTCTTTCTCTTTCTTTAAGGTATAGATGGAATGTGGATTTGGTTCGTAGGACTGCTTTCCTTTACTTTGAATCCAGGGTGCAAGAGCAAAAGAAAATTTCAGGATGAGGTATCTTCCAGCTTCTCCCACTAGTGTATTGTTCAGCCGATAGGTGGATTCACACCTAACGAATCTGGCTTTCACAGAACCTTTCAGCTGAGTTAATTGAATATTGTCACAAAGATGTCAAATGTAGCTACAGATATGGTATTCTTTAACAGTTAAATGCAGTACGTATTACACTGAATATACAGCTTAATACAAACAATCTCATTAATTAATGAGTTAATTCCGGAAGATGTTTTTCAACTTTCCAATGTGTCAGAAAGAGCAATTTTCCCTTTATTGGTGAAATAGGTACACACCTATTTGGTCTGGCGTCAACGGCAGACGTTGCCACATTAGCAAGTCACAAAAATACGCTGACGCAACGGAATAATAAAGTTCTCGGTGTCCTTGCTCGACATGGAGGCGATTTTTTCCTGTTACGTATCGCAGTTCGATAAAGGATTTAAGAACATGTTAACGATTATCGGTCGAAATTTAAAAACGCTTCTACGTTTAAAAAAAACGAAGCTGTAAATGAAACGGTCAGAAACACACGTGAACAATATCATAAAACAGAGGAAATCATCGCTGTTTAGAGTCCCATCATATTAGTAATGAATAACAGAAATTAAAGATACCAACAGTTGACAAGTTACTTGCTATACTGATTCCACCTCGTGTACTTACAGAATCTATCAATCAAATCGAAATGATCGTATCTACCGATTATCCTGGTTATTCAACAATACCTAAAGACACTCGTTATTATCGTCATCTGGCTCGTTCACAGCGACCTATATATTGCTATACAGTTCATAATTTCGTCGAGACATCAAAATTCAGTCATTTTCGGATCTAATTAACGCATCGTCAACACACGTTACAGTTACTTGACTTTCCTGACAAAATGCTTATACCTGATGACCGTAAATTTTACACAACATGAGCGCCATCATCCCTAAATCAATTTACCGGTAAGGATATTTTGCATTCTAATATTGGTCCTACACTAAGACTTTTGTCTCAACTTGAGTGTATAAATAGCCTTTTTCTAGACGATAAAGTCAGTCTGTCAACTTTCTATCGATCTGAGGGTGCCCATCAATAAATTGGACATGATAAAGAGAACGTGTACCAACAATCAATCACATAATAATGTGCTGAAATTACTGATCAAAATCATTTCATGAAAGTTATGAGAAAAATCTTCTCATAACACATTGACGAAAGGTCAATGCCAAGGAGGTATGTTGGTCGGTATTACATAAATCGTAAATTATTTTAATTTCTTTATCATGCTTTCATACACATTTATCATTTTGGTTATTTCCGTTTAAAAAATTGTTCTTCAGCATCCCTGAAATAGCATTAGTTTCTACAGTTCTCTTGTTGTTCAAGTCAGTACATTTGTAACTAAAAAATCATCTATTATCTTTTAAATATCTTTATTGTTTTGTTGGATTTCATTATTC
This sequence comes from Megalonaias nervosa, assembly GCA_016617855.1. NCBI lineage: Eukaryota > Metazoa > Mollusca > Bivalvia > Unionida > Unionidae > Megalonaias > Megalonaias nervosa. The sequence continues at coordinate 11,434 of JAECUM010000160.1, read as the reverse complement.
AACTCCCTTTGTATATTTATTCTAAATGTAATTGTAAAGTGTGATTGTCTTCAAGAGATACGTATGTTCCTCTGTCGCTGTCTAAATCATCTCTCTTACCTTTAATCCTCTGTCTGATTGGTTGCAAGTATTTTCTTCAATGTTTGATATCTCGCCAGATCTTTCTCTTACTGTTTGCAGACTTGTAAAGCATTCATTAATGTATTAACCCGTTATTTAAAAAGGTCTTAAACATCTAAAATCTTTCGACCTGTTCGTATCAATCTGGTTTTTGTAGCTAGCTAACTTGTCAACATCTTCTCTCCATGCCGTAATAATTTTCGATTAGAGCAGGAATATCTTTCAAGCTATTTGGTAGCTTTTTTTTTTTTTCAGTCCTGACCTTCCCTCCCTGAAAATTAATGTTCGGTCTCCTATTCCTCTACACAATTCAGAGGTAATGCTGTTTTAAGCTCCGTTCATAATATTAATATTAGTAACCCTACCTCCTTCGTTGACGGAGTACTAAAATATTCCTATATGTATCAATGGAGTTGCAGGGTGTGATTCACACTCGGCACTTTTTCAGCATATATTCAAAACGTTTGTAGATATTGCATACATATCCTTTAAAAAACAAAGGCAAATTGTCTTCTTATTTAATACCAGGATTGCTGAATTTCACGCTTGAAATACGAATAATATAATATTTACCTTCTTGCCACAATGTTTGCAGTTGGATTGTCGACCATATTTATTAATTTAATACTACTTCTGTTTTCAGCCTCTTTTTCAGTGTGTCATACAAAGACATTACATCCTTATTTGGAAACGTAAACAGATCGTAGTTAATATGGCGTGCCTTTGAGTCGGATATGTTAATCACTAGAACCGCACATAACTGCCTGTTTCTCGTTTTTTACATTTGAGTACTTTTTTCTTTCTTTATCTTCCCTTCATCAAAACACGTAAGAAGCATACATATGCATGGTGTTCGCGCGCTTTGTAATTAAACAATTAATAACGTTATCACAGAATATCCAATATGGTATAGAAAGTCTTAATTGGAAAACGAATTCCCGCGAGAATCTATCATGGCGGACAATGTACGGCCAGTGTAAACATACTATCTTATAAGGACTTAATAATAACTGAACCAACGCTGTATTATCGCGACAAACTGGATTTTCCGAATAATGTTGAACACGCGCCATCTATCGGTTGTTTACAAATGTAAAGCTGTAGCCGGGACAATATCCTCAAAAAATGAACAATTTTTGGTTAAAGTCTACATCGAAAAGCAATAAACATCACTGTTTTGTAAAGTGCATGTAAATCCATTGATCATCATATACAAAACTCTTGTCGAACTTAATATATCTGAATTGGTCTTGATTACAAAATATACTCAGTGTATCGATGCTGACGTAATACAAGGTTACTCTTGGAATTTCATTCCATGCTTGCCAATTTGGACCAAAATTGACAAAACGTTGCTTATGATCCAACTTATAGGAAAACAATAACAGTTAAACTTTCTATTTTAATAAGTTATTATTATTATTATTATTATTTAATATATTTATATTTCTGTGCCCACATTGCATTTAAAATTCATATAAAGTTAAATAATTTTTTAAAAATTTGTACTGTTTTTATTCATGGGGCCTTAGTGTCCAAGGAGTCTAAGCGCTGACCGTTACGGATCACTGCCATCTCACCTCTATCTGCATGGGTTCGAGACTCGGGCTCGGCCAATGTAGGTATGTGAGAAAGCTTGCCGGTAGCTTCTCGTGGGTCGGTGGTTCTTTCCTGGCTTTTCCCGGGTTCTTCCTCCACCATAAATGCTGGCCGCCATGTATAGCCTAGCTTATGCTGAAAATGTCGTTAAACCCTGTAACAACAACAACAACAACTGTTGTTATTCATGGATTTCAAATTTAATTACATTTGTGTGTTCAATTTAATCATTTGATCTTTTCGTTTTTGTGGAAATATTCAACCAGTACAGCGTGGACGTTCCTTCTTATAGGTAAGTTGCAATTTAAATTTATTATAATATTTGCGTGCTACCATACCTCAGTTAGGCAAATACCGCGATAATTGAGTTGTTCCCGCGCGGTACGTTAATGTGGGTTAGACACCATATACTGTTTTATTTACATTTATGCGCGTCGATTGACAGATTTTTTGGTATAGAAATGGAAAGAGGGAAAGTCAAAGAAACGATACAAACTGCAACCTTGCAGCAATAGCAAAACGGTTTTAATATGTACAGATAACAACATTAAGTACCGCGATAATACAGCGTTCCAGGTTACGTAGGTAGCAGATTTTCATTCAAATTTTCTGTTTGACCTTGACAGTAATATTATTTCCTCCTTTTAGGTATTGGATCAATTGTATATTGACTGGTACACCGGCTTGCTCATCTCTCTAAAAAATGAGTCTGGTGTCTTAATATTCTTTTTTTTTAAAAAATATAATATACTATCCTTTGGACAGACACTGATGTCATAGGACTTGACATCATCCCTAGCTGTACAAATTTTCTGTTTTGATGAATATGGATCAGTTATGAATATGTATCAGTCATTCATGAACATGTATCAGTCATTCATGAATATATATCAGTCAATTATGAAAGTCTCATTCTAGGACCGTATTTGTTTTTCTTTATTTATGTGTCAACCATTGCGTAGATGTAACAAAATATTACTGCATTAAATATGTTCGGATAATTCGAACTTCCTTTTTAAGACTGATTAGTTTCATTTATTATTGTCCTCCTGGCACTTGGATTATCTTGTAGCATTTTAACAATTTATTTTTATCTCCATATATTTTTTACTGTTGTCCTCTTTATTATGTTTTTCATTCGCATTCTTAAAGTTGAACGCATTCTTAAAGTTGAATTGTTTAATAGTTTCAAGAAGTCCTTTTTGAATTAATTGATTTATTTTTGTGGAAAACTTACATTCAGCTCTGTTTATGACCTCGGCCATAGTTGCTGTTCAAACAAGGCAATTCTGTCAAATGGAAAGGTGTCGAGGGACGCATGACGCACGATGGACAACAGATGATACTCGATGTAATCAGGTTAACGCGGTAAATTCAGCAGACTTAGAGACCAGGCACAAACTATCCTAGCACAAAACTATAACTGAGACTCAAGACTCCAAAACTAAATGTCATTCATACTTGGAGTTGCTCCTTGTTTTTCAATTTGGCATGTATGCAGAAATGTAACGATTAGTTAATGCCGAAATGTTCTTAATTCAAAATTCTGTCAAAGTGAACTTAAAAGAATATTAACAGATTTGAAATCTGAACACAAGCTAAATCAGTCTGGTGACTACGAAACCAGGTGACCAAAGAATTTATTTATTTTTTTTTTTTTTAAATGAGAAAGGAAAGAAAGAGAAAGGCGATACTACTACTAATCTGGGATATTATGCAAAAACAATTACGTCACAATTATAGTAGCTTTTAATAAAGTTAAATGTGATGTGATGTGATTATGATTTTTAACGTAGCTTTAACAATTTTTCAGTCATATCGCTACGATGTCTGCAGTGTGGCAGTTTATAGTGATGTCTAGCACTGGGGAATCATGCCGCAGACATGATGTCCCACCCAGTCACATTATCCTGACACCAGGCCAACCAGTCCTAACACTAACCTCTTAATGCTGAGCGCCAAGCGGGGCAGCTGTTAGTACCATTTTTGTAAGTCTTTGGTATGACTCGACCGGGGATCGAACCCACGACCTCCCGCATCCGAGGCGGACGCTCTAACCACTAGGCCACCGGAGCGGTTAATAAAGTTAAATAATCACTTGCTGCTGAGAAATTTGGATTGTGTTTTAAAACAGGTCATTTATTGTCGGTTTATATGTACCAGGATGTCTTATTGTTATAGAGAACCAGACAAACATTCGCTGATAATACATGTAATATAAACTGCAAGTATGTTACACAGTGTTCGAATGGAATTCACGAGGAAGGTTTCGCCTCTTTACCTGCAGTTTCCCATCGTTACTGCTTACATTGGATAAACCTTAACATAGCTTTTGATAAGCGTTTTAAAGCCTGGCCAGACTGCTTGGCGCTTTGGACGATCACGCACCTGTTTAATGGCGTCCATATTGTTGAGAAAAGGTAAGTATGCTTTAATAATGATGCTGATGATGATGATGATGATGATGATAACAACAACGATAACAATAGCAATAACAATAATACTTTTTTCTGCTGCTGATGACAATGACAACGTAATAATAACAATGATTAACGTCAACTCCAGCTGCAGAAAGAGTTGTAGTAGTTAAAACAGTTCAGTTGTAGTTACAACAGCAATAGTGATGGCGATGGAAGTACCAGTAGGTTATATCGTTCTTCATATTTTCTTTAATAATGATAATAATAATAATAATAATAATAATAATAATAATAATTTTTTTATTATTAATAAAAATTTTAATGATAATAAATTGTTATTATTGTTATTTTCTTATAATAATAATAATATTAATAGCTATTGTTACTATTGTTGTTTTGTACTTAATGTAATAATAATAATAATAATAATAATAATAATAATTATTATTATTATTATTATTATTATTGTTGTTGTTCTTGTTGTTGTTGTTGTTGCTGCTGCTGCTGCTGCTGCTGCTGCCGTTATTGTTTCTGTACCCGTTTTAGAGGGTGAGAGGAGGAGGGGGTTTTCTTACCCATGCGACAGAGAAATTTTCCGGTTTTATTAATCTTACTTTTCCTACCGCAGCCTGGTTATCACAGACCTGTCGTGTCAGTCATGGTGTTCACGCACTAGGAACTACTTTAAAAAAGAAACCCTTGATGTTTTCTTTTGTGCCTGATGGAGTTGTTATCAAATCCACCACCACCACCACCAATATATATATATATATATATATATATATATATATATATATATATATATATATATATATATATATATATATAACAAAACGAAATTCACTCATAAAACAACTTAAGGTCTCTGTAGCATTGATAACACCAAACAAAACATTCTGAGACGTACACGAACACACGCAAGTCGAGTTGTTTGATAGAGATCCAGACACAGGTAATACACATCACTGGCCACACAAAACCAAACTCTCTCAAATGCTGCTGCAAAGCTGGTAAAAACCAGATTTGTGTTATGTCAGACTGGTTTGTTCTAACTTTGTTGAACACCCACAATCCGCCCCAGCTGAATCAAATACATTAATGGGATTGCAGATGAAAACTCCTGAACCAGAGTGGTTCATTGATCAGTCCACGTGCTATTCCACCAGAAAATTTCCATGTAGCATATCATTACACTAGTGATAGCAATTCTTGGCATATTTCCTGGATAGAAAATATAAATTTCCAAGAAAGTAATGAATTAGAAATTTCCTCATGTCACTACAAACTTCGTTAGAAATGTACCTTGTATGCCTATTGTACTGCAGTATCGTACCGTTGCCTACGATAGAACTTTTTCCTAATTAGAACTGATGAAAGTTAAAATGTAACAGTACAAAAGTTATTAATTATTTATTGTTATTTCATATGACATCCATCGATTAAATGTGATAACGCAGTGTTAATGTCTAATGCTTTTATGTTTCTATTTTCTCATGCCTAGAACTTGTGTACTTAGCGTCGATAGGTCACCCCATTGCCCTCATTGACAGATTCGTCTTCAAGCGAGTTTACAAAATAAAAGCAGGTGGCTCGAGACGCTCATTGCTCAATACTTGCAACACGCAACAGTTAAAACTTGCTTTCTTCTTGTTTTCTTTTCTTTTCGAAGAACAGCATATATATATATATATATATATATATATATATATATATATATATATATATATATATATATATATCCTACTTAGATAATTATTCATATTTTCATACAAGAGTGCAAAACCTTATGACCTTTATATGGACTGAAAGGCAGTAATAGTACCTGATGAATACTGTTTTTAATCTGCTAATTATTTGCAAAGGTGGAGGGTTATTTTAATTTAATTGGATAAAATTGGGTGAGATAATCTATGTCGGTGTTTGTACCAACATATAATCTATTATTTTCACCCATGCGACAGAGAAATCTAGCTGTTTTGCTAACCGTACTTTTCTTATCTCAGTCTGGTAGTCTCAGTCAAGTCGTCTCAGTCATGGCGTCAACTCGCTAGGAGTTACTTTTAAAAAGAAGAAACCATTGTTGTTTTCTGCTGGGCCTGACAAGAGTTGTTCTAAATTCAAACAACAACAGCTATATAACGCAAAAAATCCATATAGCAACTTAAGGGCTCTCCAACTTTGAGAACACACCATATAAAACATTTTGAGAGAGGCAGACACACACGCACGCACGAAATGGAGCTATCTGGTATTTTGCTAGAAACTATAGTTCGTTCCACACTGCATGGTGAATTTTATTCTGTCTGTAGGCCTAACTCAGTCAATTTTCAGGTCAGCGCCATTAAATGTAGCTAAAAGTACCGAATTCATTTTAAATACTTCTTATGAAACGAGTTAGATACTGTTAGCTGCATTTAATGACGTTAACCTGAAAATTTAGTGAGCTACAGATAGGATGAAATTCGCAATGCTGTGTGGAACGAACTATGACAGAAAACATTGTTCAAGGTACATAGACTATATATATCACTGACTACTAAAATGAAAAATCCAAATTCTTTCAAGAGCTAAGACCGCAACAACTAGAAATTTGTTATATCAGACCTGCATTCTTGAAACTTTGTCAAACACCCCAAAACAGCGCCAGTTAAATCAAACATATCAAACAAATGAAAATTCCTGCACTTACCAGAGTGGTTCATTCATCAGTCCACACGCTATTCCACAAGAAGATTTCCATGTAGCATCTACACGAATCTCTTCTTCTCATCCCTAGCTGGACTTTCGTCCACCAAAAACTTACCGGGGCCCCGAGTGGCCAAGTGGTCTAAGGCGCTCACCGTTACGGATCACTGCCATTTCACCTCTGTCTGTGTGGGTGTGTGGGTTTGAGTCTCTGTTTCGGCCAACGTGGGTATGTGAGAAAGCTTGCCAATAGCTTCTTGTAGGTCGATGGTTCTTTTGGGGGTTTTCCCGGGTTCTTCCTCCACCATATATACTGGCCGCCATGTATAGGCCTATCTTGTGCTGAAAAATGGCGTTAAACCCTACAACAACAACAACAACAATTTGGTAAGTATCACAACGATTACCATTGAGTCTCTCTCGGAGAGTTTAAGCTATTCGAACTGAATCGGAAAGAGGCAATGGAGTTCCGAATAACTCCTGTAGATGCAAATAGTGACACTACTTTTATTTACTTCTGGCAAAACTGTACAACAGCCGGATGTAAATCTCCCCGCCGAAAACATAGTCTCCTTTGCGCTGACAGAAAGGAACGAGCGATGTGCCTATCTTTAAAAAGGTTTGGTTGCTGCTATGAATATCTGAAATGTTCTCAGATGATGTTTCTAACCAATGGCATCTCCTGGTCAGCCTCGTTTAGAGTTGTCATCGATGTTGTTTCTGCGTTTAATCTGATGGACAAAAGTTATCATATTAAAACTTGCAGTGCTAGATCTACTGAGCTAAACCTTAAAGTTGGTGTGTAATTTCGGCGTTGAATGTAACGAAAACTTTTTATCAGATTGAAAGGTACAGACCTAGATGTAATGGGCCAATCCCTGAAATTTGTATCTTGTACAATGCTGTCGCAACTTCTGTGGAAAAATGGGGTAAGAACAAAAACAGATGTGCTCATCAAGATAATTGTAGAAATCAGCACAACGTGTTGTGGCTTTGCGTTTCGAGCAAGATGCTTTAGCGCTCATTCTAACACACACACACACACACACACACACACACACACACACACACACCCCTATTTAGTTTTTATATGTAACTTACATAGCGTTAGGTTAAAATAATTGGTTCTTAACCGTGTACAGGAGAAAATCCACGCCCCACCACTGTAGGATGGGATTGGCCATACAAAACAATATATAAGTAACAAGGATATGAAATAGAAAGGGGGAAATTGCGGCAATCTCATCATGTGGCCATTCTTTGTGTAGAAAAATGAGTGATCTTTACAACAAGATATTGTCTGCGTCAGAGAACATCACTTTCTGGAACTACATACCTTTCAGCGTTGAGAGACGTGTGCGATTATGTCTTTATAGAGGTGCTTGGCTACTCACTGAAGGTCGTCGATTCAACGTTAACATTATCGTTATTTTCTATCCGACGCTCATTTGTTTTTCCTTTCTAATATTTTATTGAGGTCAATTGTTTGGCATTTAAATAAATGTTCATGACAATCTGTAGTTCCAAATATGGCAATTGTGGTAGAAAAACACATGTTTTTACTGACATCATGATTAAAAGTGTCCGTCAGGATTAACTCTGTGTGGAACAAAATTATTTGTATGTCTTCGAAATGATTCCCATTTTCTTCAACACCAGACTACGCAATTCATGATTAAAACCTTCCACAAATGCGCTGATGATTTCATAAAAAATTCAGAGGATAAGTATCCATTCTTTGTCAGGACAATATACAAGTTCTATAAATTCCAGGAATTAAAATGGAATTCAAATATTCCAATAACTAAGAAGGTTATAGAATTTTAAAATCTGCGAGCTAGTCATTCAGCTTAACAAATCAAGCTATCCCAGAATGCATCATTATATAATGGCATATGCCCCCACTTTCCATAATTATATTTTTTTAAAGCTTACATTTAAATAATTATTTTAATTTGTGCCTTCACTTTTCCTAAGCGACAGATCTAAAGAGTGCAAAAACAGGATAGATCATGAGAAATTGTTTGAAAATTGTTGCAGTGAGGTGAATTTTAATTTCCAGTCCTAAAGTATAAAATTAAGATAACTGCACGAGATTGCTCTGTTCTGTACATACATAAAAGTAGATGACGTAAAGTCTTTCTTTGACCTTCATCCATTTTCAAGAAAATTTGTTTAAATTATTCAACTTAAATTAATATGAAACATTGAAATTACCATCTTTCACAAGAAAATTTATAGAAAGTATCAGATGATAAATATAAAACTAATGAATACATTATCTACATAAACACCAATTTTCTAATATATTTCTTACTTATTTAAATAAAAGTTCAAATATTTTGTTGGAGTATATAACATCACACAATAATGCATTCTGGGTAACATCATTGACTGGAACGTTTTTCTTTTGAAGACAACTAAACTAATTAAACACACACTCCGTTCTTATTTATTGGAAGTTTTTTATTCTGTTTTCGTTGATTAAATCCCCAAATCTGGTATCCAACTAAGGACCTATCTCACTCATAAGTTACTATGGAAGACCGGTTGAAAGGGTTGTGTATAAATATGAATGTAACTTCTTTCATACCAATAATCTGTTTTATAAGTACAGGCCCGGCCCTAGGATGTGCGGGGCCCAAGGCAGCATGCTGGGCCCAAGGCAGCAAGCGATGAGCACGGGGCCCCGAGCAAAAAAATTACATTGCGAAGAAGCGCGGGGCCCAAGGCGGTTGCCTCGTTCGCCTTGCCCTAGGGCCGGGTCCGTGTAAGTATCAGTATAGATTCTTACCATCCAACTCTACCTTGTTTCGGTTGATCGAGATTGTTCATACTCTATGTATAGCAAGAGAGAGAAATTAAAATAGTTGTATGGTGTTCTATGACCTATCGAAGGCATTCGAGAGCATGGTATCGAGAACTTGTCCTCGACTTAGGGAGTATTGAGTAAATAATGATCTACTTCTCTGGTTCGAAAACTATTTCTTCAGTCGTGAACAAAGGGTTATTTTTAAAGATTCAATATTTTGTGTTTGAAACTAAATGCAGGAGTATTTCAGGTTTCGGTATTAGACCCTTTACAATTCTTCTACTTTATGTAAATGATATTGCTGAATCAATAATTTCCCATATTGGTCTTTTTTACAGCTAACTCACCATTAGTTTATTCATCTCGTCACACTGCTGACATCACCCATCATATGAAAGAAGTTAAATGATTTTGTTAAACAGTGACTTATGGCATTAAATGCTACGAAAACGGACGTAATTTTGTTCTCAAAAAGGTAAAATACTCAAGCATCTGAACTATATTAGATGGCAGAACTCCACATTTTCTTAATTCTCGTGGAAACATTAGTTTGATGATTCACTATAATTTTAATTGAAACAGACATATTAAAGATATGATCAAAATAGGAACTACAAAAACTAGCATTGCCCAGAGCATTCAAGTTAATGCCTTTCAAAACATCTCTTCAAATCTGAATCTGACTCCTTACTGGAATATGCCAGTGTAGTTTGCGAGGTTGTAATGAGGAGAATTCGACTACAATAGAAAGATTACAAGTTGAAGCTGACCTCAGTATTACTGGTTTACCTTCATGGTGATAGAAAAAAACTATCGATTATAATAAAATTATGGATTATGCACTCACAGCCGAGAAATAAGTGTAGCTCCTAACGGTAGCAACAAGACGGAATAGGTTTAAAGCGACACTCTCATCAATGTATGTGGCGCTCTAACCAATGAACTTGATTTATTTTTATGTCGCAGATATGGTCATTAAAGACACGTATTGTTAATTGACTAAATAAATTGAATTTCAATTTAAACATGGATTTATTATTAAGAGGAAGTTACAAAATAACGAAGGAGCAATATCAGACTATAGATTGGCAGTAGAGAAATACATTAAAAGTACAGTCCGATCTCAGCGATGCTTGAATCTTTTCCTGTATCTATGCCAAATTATCTGGATTCTTCCTTGTTTTGTTTTGTTTTTTTTTTTCTCATCAGCTTTTTTTCTTTAATATAGACGATATAATAAGTACTTAAAACATTAATTTTGATCACATGCCAGCAATCTTTAGCGCGTTCTTAGGAAGTATTCTTGGTATGGGAAAAGACGATAACAAAATGTTAGAACTTTATAGCTATTCCCATCTGCATTGTTTGCAATAAAATAGGTTTTAACTAATCACTGATCAATCTATATCAATCCACTGCAATATGTAAAATCCCTTTCAGACTTCTGTGAATAATGGACCGTTTCCTGCAGATTCATTTAATCTAAACGACGATTTCAGTGTTTAAGATTATTAATTTTGGCAACATGATGTCATCGGAATGTAACATATCAGTTAGTAGGATGGTTTATGTTACGTGATATAGCAAATCGATTTTGGGGTACAGTCAAACGCCTTTAAACCGTATTTCACACAACAATGTGGTGTAACACATGTACTATTGGAAATATGAAAATACTATTTTATAAAGTCTTTTACATAGGAATTTTATTTTTCAGGCTGTTTGTTTACTCCTCACCATTCAGCAAAAGATGTCCGTAGGGCGTGTGCTTTCGTTGTTGAATCTGTCAAAATCGACA